>JAULUF010000044.1:11547500-11580000 GCA_031834385.1 Semotilus atromaculatus | reverse complement strand
TTTAATAAAAAAAATATATATATTTTATATTTTTTTGTCATTGATTGTTAAACTGTTAAATAAAATAAATTGACTGGATTTTGATTGGAAATTGATTGGAAAGGTGTCATTTATATTTTAAAAGCTTTTCTCCAAATTTTGAAATGGTAGTTTAGCATTTACCATTGAAGTGCAGTTGAAATATTAATGTTGTTTCAACCTTAATTTGATATATCAGATGGCAACATTGTTTAATGTTGACGTTACATTTCAGTTGTATATTCAATGTTTCAACAAAAGTGATGTAGAATCAACATTACCTTGTAACATTGATCAAACAATATTACCAAAGATAATTTTTGTTGATTTCAATGTTGATTCAACAGCAGTGATGTTGAATCAGTCATACTGTAATGTTGATTCAAGGACATTACCATTGATTTTTTGTTGAAATCTCACCATTGTTTCAACATAAATTGCAGGAGCAAAAGTGATATTGAACCAACATCACTTCATAACAATGATTTAATTACATTGTCATTGATATTTTGAAATCTCAGTTGTTTATCTCACAACATTAATTGCGGGGGCATTTACATTACATTTATTTATTTAGCAGACGCTTTTATCCAAAGCAGTTCAATTAACAGTAGGACAACAATTTGCAAGTGCCATGACCCTTCTCAGTTTAATTTAACACAGTAAAACATTAATGTTTTTAATAAATAGAATAGAAGTGAAAGTCAAGTCAAGTCACCTTTATTTATATAGCGCTTTTTACAATACAGATTGTATCAAAGCAGCTTCACAGTGATAACATGAAAATAATACAACAAAGTTTGTTTCTAGAAGAAAATTGTGTCATCATCCACCTTAAGTAAGGCAGATCAATAATATTGTCGAATATTTAAATGTCCCCAACTAAGCAAGTCAAGAGCCAAGGCAACAGTGGCAAGGAACCAAAACTCCATCAGGGACAGACTGGAGGAAAAAAAAACCTTGGGAGAAACCAGACTCAGTCGGGGGCCAGTTCTCCTCTGACCAACGAACGAACAGTGTATGATTATGAAGAAAGTGTTATTATAACTGGATCAAGTCCTGCCGAAAAAGATGCGTCTTCAGCTGTTTCTTGGAAATGGCAGCTCTGGTTGAGTTAGATCATTCCAGGGAACAGTCCAGGTAAAGGTCAGAGAAAGAGATTTTGTGCCTCTTTGAGATGGCACCACAAGATGACGTTCACTAGCAGAGCGCAAGTTTCTGGATGGCACATAAGTCTGAAGTAATGAGTTTAGGTAAAAGGGAGCAGAGCCAGTGGTTGTTCTGTAGGCAAGCGTCAGTGAGTTGAATTTGATGCGAGCGGCAACTGGCAGCCAGTGTAAATTTGTGAAGAGAGGAGTTACGTGTGCTCTCTTCGGCTCCGTTAAAGACCACTCTAGCTGCAGCCTTCTGGATCAGTTGCAGAGGTTTGACAGGAAGACCAACCAGGAGAGCATTACAATAGTTCAGTCTGGATAGAACAAGCGCTTGGACAAGGAGTTGTGTCGCATGCTCTGATAGTTAGCGCCTGATCCTCCTAATGTTGTATAAGACAAATCTGCAGGACCGGGCGGTTCTAGCAATGTGGTCTGTGAAGTTCAATTGATCATCAATTACAACTCCAAGGTTCCTGGCGGACCTTGATGGAGTTATGGATGACTACCCTAGCTGAACTATGAAGTTGTGATGAAGTGTTGGGTTGGCCGGGACCACAAGTAGCTCTGTCTTTGCAAGGTTTAGTTGAAGCTTTGGCATCCTCTCTGGCTTTCTCTGGTAGAAACAGCAAACGCTTAAACCGTGGATACAACATGCATGCGCTAATAGGTAGAGATTTGGCTACGGTTTCAGAGTCCAGTTTAAACCGCATAACCAGCTGTTTCCGAACTGTCTCTTTGAATGCCTGAGTGGCTGTGAGATCACCCGCGCTGGGCCGCAGAGTGTTTTCTTAGTATGGGAAGCAGCTGTTCAATCAGATCCCAGCAAGATGACTTTATGGACAGAGTTTTTCAATACTGGAAATTAGTTACCGCTTCGTCAGCGAGTACAGCTTGCACTGGGATTCTCTGCTCGTACAGCCGATCCAACATGTCGAATGTGGAGTTTTGTCCCTCTGATGGATAGCTGCTCCTGACGTGCTTTCAATGCGCGAATCACCACTGAAGAGTGACGGAAGTGACTGACGACACGCCTGGCAGCGTCAGTGGCCTTCGAGACCACAGGTAAATCCAAACCTGCCTTAACTGCAAGCTGTAACGTGTGGCCGCTGCAACCAATGTGGTGGGGCAAGGCCTCACAGATTTCCATGGCCAAGTTCATATTGTTTGCGTTGTCATGAACTGTGCAGAAAATGAGTAACTCCCACTCATTAACGGTTTCTGTGAGCTTCTGCGCAATGTTGACAGGAGTGCACCTCCCTGGCATGATAGTGGTGCCTAACACCCTTGATTTCAACTCCCCTAGTTCATTGATGTAGTGAGCCATTATTGTTAAATATCGATCCATGGTGCAAGAAGTCCAGAGATCATTAGTGAAGGAGACGTTCTTGCCTTTCATTTCAGATGCAATGTCCGCTTTTAGAGAGTCGTATTTGTGGCCAATTACTTTCCAGAGTGTAGCATTCGATGGAACGGTGTAACTGGGTTCAAAGAAGTTGATAATTCCCCTAAATCCCTCTCCTGAAACTACACAGAGTGGTCTTATATCCTTCACTATAAAATCCAAGAGTAAATCTGTTATTACCTGTCTTCTCCTCTCTGTAATCGGGCGTTTACAGAATTCTAACCCAAACCCTAACACCTAACCATAACCTAACAGTCTACTGACAGTCTACCATAATATACTAATACTCTAATGAGAGTTAGTTGACATGTAGTTGAATAGTTACTTATAATTAGTAGAATGTCTAAAGTGATTATCGAAATAAAGTGTAACCCATAGCTGTTGTATTTTAAAGTAGTCTTATAGAGTTGGCAAATTATACCATTTTTGTCATTCTTGATGAAATACTTGCACTAGACTCTGGACTCCATACTTCACCAAGCATTCAAACTCCTCATACAAGTTCTTGGATCTCCACACCAGCCCAGGATCCCACATAGACCACAAGACCAGCAAAGTAAAATTCTCCTTGCAATCTTGATCAGCTTTATAACCACTGAGGTTCTAATCATTTTAGTGGTGATGGCTATCGGGTTTGTTTTTCTGAAGGAAAACAAAAGTGGCAACCAAGTAGGCAAGAGGAAGACCAAAGACCGCTATGCCCCCAAAGAGCAACAACAACAAGAAGGCTTTAATAGGCTTAAAGTTCAACCACATGAATAGTCTCAATGATAGTCCTTGGATTTTCCTGTCATTTAACTACCTCCCTGGGACCCCAGACCTGGGGCAAGCCCAGACCTCTCTGCCACCCATTCAGCTTCAAGCTCTTCTCTTTCTGTGTTTAAGAGATACCAGACTGTGCTGGACCTACCAATTACCAACATAACGTGACATTAAAAAGTGTAAGTCACTCATTTTTATAAAGTAACACTGTCTAACAGTGACATCCACAGGTAAAGTTACAACGGGTGGCTTGCTCGTGAGCCCATTGATTTTTAGCAGACCCCCTAAAGCATGTGCTGGGTTACTGAGAATGAATGGGGGATCACGCTGTGATTGAGTGGGATTGGTTATGATTGATTTGTGTGATAAATCCATCCTCTTGATTTCATGCGTGTTCTCGAATAGTCCTGAATGAAGACTAATGCCGTTAATTGGAAGACTAATTAAAGAGTAAGTAAACAACTTAGATATCATCGCTTTATGTCATGTTAAAATTTAACTTCAAATAGACTGAAAACAAGATGACTGTGGGGGTTTTAATGAGCAGTCAGCTTGGGGAAATTAAAGGTATATTTTCTTGTCTAAGAAGAGTTGAAGGGTTGACTATAAAAAAAAAAGCTGAACATTAGTACACAAATAATGTATATTGTTTAAATTGTTACTGCCTTTTATTATTTTGGAATGAATGTAAAAATGCTTAAACACCAACTTGATGAAATTTATACTTGGTTTTAATAAATACAACATTACATAGTGTAAAAATACAAAATAGAATTGTATTTGGTCTCTTTTTTATGTAATGTTTATTTAACAAGGACATTAAGTGTAACATGGACATAAATTTACATTTGATTTATTAAAAAAATATGAGGTCTTTGCCTCCTCATTTTAAAACACCATCGCACACCACAGCTTTCAATATACCCTTCGAAACACATCTGTGGAACACTAACCTTTAGGCCAGAGAGTTTTGCCTCTTTTTTAAAATAAAAGTAAGAAATATGGTGTGTTGAATAGGTTAAAACACACAGAAAGGACATTCCCACTTCTATTTATTTTCTATTATGTGTTTTTTTAATGTTATTTGTCATACAAAGGATTTATTGAAAGACAACTTGCATTATTTGTAAGAAAAAAAATAGAACATAAAGTGGTGGAAATGTAATTTGGGAATATTGTTTTTTTAAAATAAAATAGCTCTTGCTATATCATTTTACCAATAATCGTTTTGTGAGATAAATGTGTAAATGTGCTTTCTGTAGAAAGTACAGCAATGAAAATGTGTATTATAATTTGCAATTAAATCTGACAAAAGTAAACAAATAAAATAACAGTATAAAATGAATATGCCTTGACAAAAGAACATTTTTGGAATGTGCTGGCACTATACATACCATTTTACTGGAAATCTGTCTTCAGGATGTTCTGGAGAAGTTTTACAACACTGTAAAACTCCCTGGGTTTGTAGACCCAGATCTCACAAAATAATCAGTGATTCTTATCACAACACTAATATAAAAGAGGTCTAAAATACCCCCCCATTCACCAAATGATCCAGTGTTTCGAAGCGCTTGTGACTCCTGCTGGTCAAAACAGTGTAAATGCAGCGAAAACTCAGCCCATTCATGCATTAAACACCTTTTACAAACCAATTGCAAATGTTTTATTGAAAGTGTAATCTATGCAATTAACAAATCTAATACCATCAACACAATCTAATCTTATACAATCAAACACACCTGATTCAACACATCAGCTTGTTAGTTAAGACTCCACTTTCCTTGCTAATAACTCCAGAAATTAACATACATTTCTAAAATATCAGTCATTTATATTAATGGGAATTATAATACTGATAATGTCAACCAGTGGGAGCCACAGGAAAAGAAGCCCTTGTAGGTCTCAAAGATTACAATCTGTGTATATTGACTTGTAGTAAAATAAATAAATAAAAAAAGCATCTTGAAATTCTATTTGTTGTCTAATAACCTGTCAGGATCACCTATCACCATGCCTGTCACCTATGTGAACTACACTTCCCATAATCCTCCCTGGCCATCACCTGTACACTCTTCTCAATCAGCACCTGTCTGCCTTCAAACAAAAATCTACCGCTCATCCAAAATCTCATCTACCGCTCTGGGGTGCGTTTCCCGAAAGCATCCCTAGACAACTATGGTCGCAAGTTGGTCGCAATTTCCATTGAACTCTATTGGTAACGACGGAAGTTGCGACCATAGTTGGCTAACGATGCTTTCGGGAAACGCACCCCTGGTGCGATACACTGTGCGATTTCAGCAAGGTTACCTACTCACACTGAACGAGTAGATCGCATGCGATGTAAAGCCTTGCGTAGGCCGTACAGTTTGAACTCATGATTGGTTGACTCCCAAACTAAAACCTTAAACAGAAAAAATAACATTATTAACCTGTTAATTGTAATTTCAAATAAGTGTTTCTGTTAAGAATGGTTAAACTTAATTTAAGTTTTCATTTTTTGTTTATGTTCCTGTTAAAATTGAGTTTGTTTCTGGGTTTTGTTTTCGTTCTTTGAACCGGTTTGTAGCGCTGTGAGTGGGTGCTAGTGCAGGGTGGCTCACCTTTCACCATCTACCCCAAAGGAAAACCTCACCAGCCCCACTCCAGACCCAGAGCCCAGCAAGCCATCATTGTGGGCATTTTAGTGGAGTTCGAAGAAATGAATTAGGGCCATGCCCACACTCCCGAGGCTGAGATGAGTAAACCAATGAGCTGGATGAGGTGCTTTCTGATCTTCGTCACAGCTCCAAGAAGCCCAGCTCCAAGTTGTTCAAGCCAATGCTGTATAAGCCCAGCTCCAAGTCGTTCAGGCCAATGCTGGATGAGCCCAGCTCCAAGTCGTTGCTAGATGAGCCCAGCTCCAAGTCGTTCAAGTCTTGCTGGATGAGCCCAGCTCCAAGTCATCGCTGGATGAGCCCAGCACCAAGTCGTTGCTGGATGAGCCCAGCTCCAAGCCTTTGCTGGATAAGCCCAGCTCCAAGCCTTTTCTGGATAAGCCCAGCTCCATGTCATTCAAGTCATCGCTGGATGAGCCCAGCTCCAAGTTGTTGCTACATGAGCCCAGCTCCAAGTCGTTCAAGTCTTGCTGGATGAGCCCAGCTCCAAGTCATCGCTGGATGAGCCCAGCTCCAAGTCATCGCTGGATGAGCCCAGCATCAAGCCTTTGCTGGCTGAGCCCAGCACCAAGTAATCACTGGATGAGCCCAGCACCAAGTAATCACTGGATGAGCCCAGCTCCAAGTCATCGCTGGATGAGCCCAGCTCCAAGTCATCGATGGATGAGCCCAGCTCCAAGTCGTTCAAGTCTTGCTGGATAAGCCCAGCCCCAAGTCATTGCTGGATGAGCCCAGCACCAAGTCGTCGCTGGATGAGCCCAGCTCCAAGTCGTCGCTGGATGAGCCCAGCTCCAAGACGACGCTGGATGAGCCCAGCTCCAAGTCGACGCTGGATGAGCCCAGCTCCAAGCCTTTGCTGGATAAGCCCAGCTCCAAGTCATTCAAGTCGTCGCTGGATGAGCCCAGCTCCAAGTCATCGCTGGATGAGCCCAGCTCCAAGTCGTTGCTACATGAGCCCAGCTCCAAGTCGTTGCTAGATGAGCCCAGCTCCAAGTCGTTCAAGTCTTGCTGGATGAGCCCAGCTCCAAGCAGTTCAAGTCTTGCTGGATGAGCCCAGCTCCAAGTCATCGCTGGATGAGCCCCAAGCAGCCATTGTGTGCTGGGGTGCTTCAGGAATCTCAGCCTGATTCTCAGAGTTCTTCTGTGCATCTACGGACCTCGTATCTCTTCTCTACATTCATGTTGGAAGTTCATTCAAGTCTGCTCTCAGTTCATGTGTTTTTGGATCGGTATTGCTATTAATATAAGTGTTATAAGTGTCTACGTATCTGCATTCAAGTTCTAAGTGGTTTTGTGTCTGCCTTCAAGCCCTGATTTATCATCAAGTCTACCTCTGTATTCAAGAGACTGTTTCCTGAATTCTATTTAGTGTGGATCTCGAAGCCTTCTATGAGATCAGATATTGCAACAGGTGTATAAATAAAGTCTGTTAACCGTATTCCTTGTGTCCTCGTCCTTCTAGTATTGTGACACTAGGTGGTGGGACATCAAGACCATACCGCATACCATTTAGATAAAAAAAGGTCAAAAGCACTTGTTAGAGGCTACAAAACTTAGCTTTAGGTAAGTGCCTAAACCAACAGAATCCAATCACAATTTAATTAATAAATCATTCGATTGGACCTAACTGTTTTATATAGGTTATATAGATTGTATGTGTTTGTGCAGGTGATATCAGAAAGCAAAGTAATATGCACATGATGACAGGAAAGACTGTATTTAATTGTAAAGTACAATAATAGAATAACATACAGTACAGACATTATCTTAATTTCATGCTGTCCTGAAAAATAACAATATTGTTGATCACAAAATGACAATTAAGCTATGTCCATAAATAAATCCTCATATGCTGAATTAAGACTCAAATAACCTGCCCTATTGTACCACAGGAATATGATTATAATTGAAGTTAATAAATAAGTATAGCTTACGTGAAAAAAATTTTGCCTCTTTGTTTTATTGAAAAAACAAAAGATTAGTAGCTAGACCATGATAAATGTTGAAATTGCTAATACCGAATAATGATAATAATTGATGAGTGCTAATCTAATATGAATGTTAATCCTAATCAGAGACTATATTGTGAGGTAAGCAGGCATAAGATATCAAGGAAGAGATACATTTTTAAAATCAATTAAATTTAATAAATATATAAAGTAACACTATGCTGACCATTACACCATTTCATTTTGCCAAGGTACATGTCCTTCAGAGTTTAAATAAGAGCAGAATTTATCTCGAACTGTGTAGGCCTCACTTGCACCACAATGTCCACCAACAGTGAAGATGCTCTCCATCGATCCAGGAGTTGGAGCACTGGTATTCAGCCACCTCTCTACTTCCATTAGCTTTAGAAGAAAGTTGTGCAGGATACATGCTGACAAAATAAGATATTTATTTCGTCATGGTCCTCAAGCAAGATAAGACATTTTCCACCAAATTGTGCACTCGAGACAATCTGTAGTTGAAGATGCGTTGTTGTGTAGATAAGTCCCGACCAGGGTAAGGCTGCATTGGGTAGGTTTTTAATGGGAACGCTGCATCCCCAACAATGGCTGTGCCTGGTAGTTGCTGATTATCTGGCACATCCAACTTTTTTGCATCTACTGCAAAGAAAACCCCATCGCTTGACTCTCTCCATGCTCTCAGGACAAGACGGAATTGATATTCAGCCTCAAGCACAGCCAATAATACTAGAGAATATTTAAGTATATTTAAAGTAAAGACTGCCTGAATGTGGTGGTGCAAAGAGGAGGTTGTGCTTCCCACAACCTGAGAAAGTAGTTACTATGTCTGATTTTAAAGAAATTGATTGCAAAATTTTAGAAGAAACCGTACAGCACCTTAAAACATCAACCTGCGCCCTTGACGCACTTCCCACATCTTTCTTCAAAAGTGTGTTCAACAGCTTAAAAGCAGATCTTCTAAAAGTGGTAAATGCCTCACTTCTCTCTGGGAGTTTTCCAAACTCCCTGAAAACTGCAGTTGTCAAACCCCTCCTAAAAAAAGAGTAATCTGGATAAGACTATATTAAGCAACTATAGACCGATCTCAAATCTTCCTTTCATAGGCAAGGTCACTGAAAAAGTTGTCTTCAATCAGCTGAACAAATTCTTAAGCTCGAATGGATACTTTGACAATTTTCAATCTGGTTTCCGATCACATCACAGCACAGAGACAGCGCTCATAAAGATAATAGTGATAAAGGCAAATTATCAGTGCTGGTACTACTCGACCTCAGTGCTGCATTTGACACTGTCGATCACAACATACTTCTTGACAGGCTGGAAAACTGGGTGGGGCTTTCTGGGATAGTCCTAAAATGGTTCAGGTCATACTTAGAAGGGAGAGGTTATTATGTGAGTATAGGAGACCATAAGTCTGAGTGGACGTCCATGACATGCGGAGTCCCTCAAGGCTCAATTCTTGCGCCACTCCTATTCAACCTGTACATGCTCCCAATGAGCCAAATAATGAGAAAGAACCAAATCTCTTACCACAGCTATGCAGATGACACACAGCTCTACTTAGCCCTATCGCCTAACGACTACAGCCCCATTGACTCCCTGTGCCAATGCATTGATGAAGTAAACAATTGGATGTGCCAAAATTTCCTCCAGTTAAACAAAGACAAAACTGAAGTCATTGCGTTTGGAAACAAAGATGAAGTTCTCAAGGTGAATGCATACCTTCACTCTAGGGGTCTAACAACTAAAAATCAAGTCAGGAATCTTGGTGTGTCTCTAGAATCAGACCTTAGTTTCAGTAGTCATGTCAAAGCAATAACTAAATCAGCATATTATCATCTGAAAAATATTGCAAGAATTAGATGCTTTGTTTCCAGTCAAGACTTGTGCATGCTTTCATCACCAGCAGGGTGGATTACTGTAATGGACTCCTCACTGGCCTTCCCAAAAAAGACCATAAGACAGTTGCAGCTCATACAGAACGCTGCTGCCAGGATCCTGAGCAGAACAAGAAAATATAAACACATCACACCAGTCCTCAGGTCTTTACACTGGCTCCCAGTTACATTTAGGATTGATTTTAATGTATTATTACTGGTATATAAATCATTCAATGGCCTAGGACCTCAATATATTGCAGATATGCTCACTGAATATAAACCCAACAGATCACTCAGATCATTAGGATCACGTCACCTAGAAATACCAAGGGTTCACTCTAAACAAGGAGAGCCCGCTTTTAGCTACTATGCCAGCCGCAGCTGAACCAGCTTCCAGAAGAGATCAGATGTGCTCCTACAGAAGAGATCAGATGTGCTCCTACAGTAGAGATCAGATGTGCTCCTACAGAAGAGATCAGATGTGCTCCTACAGAAGAGATCAGATGTGCTCCTACAGTAGAGATCAGATGTGCTCCTACAGAAGAGATCAGATGTGCTCCTACAGTAGAGATCAGATGTGCTCCTACAGAAGAGATCAGATGTGCTCCTACAGTAGAGATCAGATGTGCTCCTACAGTAGAGATCAGATGTGCTCCTACAGTAGAGATCAGATGTGCTCCTACAGAAGAGATCAGATGTGCTCCTACAGAACAGATCAGATGTGCTCCTACAGAAGAGATCAGATGTGCTCCTACAGTAGAGATCAGATGTGCTCCTACAGTAGAGATCAGATGTGCTCCTACAGAAGAGATCAGATGTGCTCCTACAGTAGAGATCAGATGTGCTCCTACAGTAGAGATCAGATGTGCTCCTACAGAAGAGATCAGATGTGCTCCTACAGTAGAGATCAGATGTGCTCCTACAGAACAGATCAGATGCAGAGGTGGAAGTAACGAATTACAACTACTCACGTTACTGTAATTAAGTAGTTTTTTCGTGTACTTGTACTTTTATGAGTACATTTTTAAGTCTGTAATTTTCCTTGTACTTAAGTACAAATTAGGTTAAGTAATGTACTTCGCTACTTTAAAAATAACATTCGTTACTAAGTACTTGTACAATTTGAATTAAATTAATATTCAAATCTTTGACCAGCATTCGGGTTACGTATCCAATAGAAATAACTGATCGTGCGCGGGCCAATAAAAACCCTTGTATTTGAACCGGGGAAAAAGCCCGGTTTCTGGAGAGCTATTCGTCCTCGCACGTCCTTCACTGTGAAGGTGTATTTTAGTGTTATCAAAGAACTTCGTTATGGACATGGAGATTCGAGACGCTGAAATTCATTGAAAATTCCGAAGAAATACAGGATGACGAGTGCCCATGGCCGCATCTGGAGGAGCTTACAAGACTTCAGCCTCTAAATCTAATCTCAAAAAAAAAAAAGATTTAGCATTGTAAGTGAAAGTTAAATTGTATGTCATTGTCAACATTGTTTTATTCATATTGAATCCGTGTTTTAAGCTTATGAAGGGTCTAATAATGAGTCTTTCATAAAAACAGTCTCTTGCCGGCCGCCACCCACTGCTTCAGCGTTACCTAGGTGACGAGCACATAGACCGTAAAAAAATTATTTAGCATTGTAAAGTGGCGCTCAAAGTTAAATTTTATGTCATTGTCAACAAATTGTTTTATTCATATTGAATCCGTGTTTTAAGCTTATAATAAACGGTCTAATAATGACTCTTTCATAAAAACAGTCTCTTGCCGCGACCCATTGGCCTAACAGTGTAACTGCACTGATTGACAGCCTGTCTAGATTGCGCATGTGTCAGTGCTAATAAATGCTGATAACTTTTGAAATATTAGTAGGGTACTTTTGGAAAGCTTTCTTGTCCAGTCAGATTTTTTTAAATGTAAAAAAATAAAAAATCTGTTTATAAATAAAATAACCCAACAAGCTTATTTATGTTGCATTATAATTCATTAATAATAATAATATTAGACCATTTTTATAACTTGATTCCCATACAAATTATATGAAGAAATAAATAATATGAAATAATATATAATTTCCTTTGTATACTTCCTCTGTTATATTTTCAGAGGAAGCATCGATCAAAGATTGATCAGTACAATGACATTGTGACAGCAGCAGCACGTAGTCAACGTAGTCAGTGTGAACGTTTTTTTAGCTGTGCTGGTCTACTTTTCACATCCAAACGAAGCCGGATCGACTCTGTGAACTTTGTAATCAGCTTCTGCTGGTTCAGAAAGTGAAATGTCCTAGAGTGTAAGGCCTTTGCCCAGTTCTTGGTTTGCAGAGAAAGTTTATACTGTTTATACATGTTTAAAAATCATTTAACATTCTTTAAACAGACAAAGTTCCTGCACTATGTGTTTATTTATATAAAACACAAATTGCCTGTGTATGATCCATTCATATTTCTGATTTGATTCAATGGATTTGATGTTTATTCAATAAATATCACTGGCTAAAAAGTAATTAGTACTTGAGTAGTTTTTGAGAGGGGTACTTTGTACTTTTACTTAAGTACATTTTTAACACCAGTACTTTTACTTGTAATTGAGTATTATTTTAGCAACTACTTGTACTTGTACTTGAGTACAAATTTTCAGTACTCTTTCCACCTCTGATCAGATGTGCTCCTACAGAAGAGATCAGATGTGCTCCTACAGTAGAGATCAGATGTGCTCCTACAGTAGAGATCAGATGTGCTCCTACAGAAGAGATCAGATGTGCTCCTACAGAAGAGATCAGATGTGCTCCTACAGTAGAGATCAGATGTGCTCCTACAGAAGAGATCAGATGTGCTCCTACAGTAGAGATCAGATGTGCTCTTACAGAAGAGATCAGATGTGCTCCTACAGTAGAGATCAGATGTGCTCCTACAGTAGAGATCAGATGTGCTCCTACAGAAGAGATCAGATGTGCTCCTACAGAAGAGATCAGATGTGCTCCTACAGAAGAGATCAGATGTGCTCCTACAGTAGAGATCAGATGTGCTCCTACAGAAGAGATCAGATGTGCTCCTACAGTAGAGATCAGATGTGCTCCTACAGTAGAGATCAGATGTGCTCCTACAGTAGTCACATTCAAATCCAGACTGAAAACACATCTGTTTAGCTATGCATTTACTGAATGAGCACTGTGCTACTGTGTGTCCGACTGTTTGTACTGTATTTTATTTAATTTTTTATTCTAAACTGTTTTAATTATTCTTATTTCTGTTGATTATTTTAATTGCTTTATTCTAAACTGATTTAATTATTCATATTTCTTTTGATTATTTAAAATTTCTTATATGTAAAGCACTTTGAATTACCACTGTGTATGAAATGTGCTATATAAATAAACTTGCCTGGCCTTGCCTTCCCATCCATCGCTCCTATGCATTCAGGGAAATTCCACCTAGTTGAAAACTTTAAGGATATATTCCTCGACTCCTGCTCAGTAGGTCTCGCTAAGTGCGTATTGTCGTAGAAATTTTAATAGATAAGATTAATTATGTTACTAACCATAAGACTCTGGTTAGACTGATTTCATATTTTTATCTTATGGTAAACTTTTATCATACTTCCCATTTTTTTATCTCATATTTTATCATACTTCACATTTTTTTTCAGTAGGGATACAGAACTTCCGGTCAACAGTATTTCTCGATAAGGATTTAGATTATCAGCCATAATGTCTAAACCATCCGAGGTAGACTGATGACGAGCTATGATGAGGTTGTGAAACGAAGGTTTTTGCTCCTGTAGAAGCTATAAGTTTGTGTGAAATCAACCTTGTTTTAAGAAAAACATGTTTTTTATCCGCGATCTTAAGAAAAAAACTACACTACCCACAATCCTAAGCGTAGTAGCAACGTCTACTGATTGGTCCAACTCGCTGTTACCATAGAAACGGTTACCTTACTGGTGAGAGGCTAGAGCTATAACAACAATGGCAGGCTACACCCGCAGCTGTTGTTGTAGTGTACACTTTCCTCAGTTTTGACGTTTCCACTTGAGAGTTTTCATTTACCATCCGAACCACATCATCATATGGGACTTCAGGCAGGTTGCGGAGAGATTTGGTCCAGCAGCATCTATCCGACTCCGCCATTGTAAAAAGCTAACCGGAAGAGCCGTATCCCTACTAAAAGACGTTCTTCCGTTCTTCAATTTTTTCGTGACATAGGCCTATTGTACGCTGATTGGCCGAACGCACGCAAATCTATCCAGATGAATGTAGATGTAGTTTATTAATAAATTATTAAAATGTCTAGTTTATTCTGAGATTACAACCGGCTTGTGGATGTATTATCCTGCTTATTACACGGCTACTTGCCACATAAGTAAATAGCCTCTAGAGTTTTCTGTTTTCAGCAGTTGTTATCGGGAATAACATACCACTGGATGGAGCGATTGACCAATTAAAATCAAGTATTCCAGAGAGCTGTGTAATAAGCATATATATTTCGCCCATATATTTATTTAAGGTGCACAATGGTTTATTATATCCCCACCCAGTATATATTTAAGTAATTCAATTAATATAACTGGGCGTTTAGTAAACTAATGGCTTAAATGTACGACTACTTGTACATCCCCCTGCTTTGCTACTGTTCGGACGCTCCCGCTCACTGCTCCGCGCTTTGCTCTATCGCTTTCATATTTTTTGCTCTATCACTTTTATATTTTTATATTTTATCTCCTTTTATCACCTAATTTTAACTTCAGCAAATCGGCACAGTGCTCAAACGCTTGGATTACAACAAAAAAAGCTGAATTATTTTATCCGACCAGCCTCCCACTGAAAGCTTACATTCCGGGGAAGAGAAAACACAACAGACTACATTCAATAGGATAAGAGAAAATGCCTCTTCTGGAATCTACTTGCTGCACTAACTGCCACAGACTTTTACAAAGGATTGTAGTTCTTGAAACAAAGTTATTTGTGGGACCACCAAACCAGACGGAACACACAACAGAGCTTCATCATGGACCTCAGCATACAGCCGGTGAGTCCCCTGAATCTAGTACTCCTCGACAGGCCATACTGAGTGTAGAGAAACAAACCGATCGACTTACACATCGGTGGCACAAACAGGGAGCGAGACCCAAAGGCACTCGAGACATCAGATTGTCACGAGTATCACATATTGCCGCAATAGCATCCTCTACCCCAGATACGGCTATGACAAGGATTGCAAACACTGATCTCCTACCACCGCCTATACATCTTGAGAACAGATTTGAAGTATTAATGAATGTAAATGAGGAATTCCCAAATGTGATGAATGTGATCGAACACAGACTGAATCAGCCAGTAGCTAACACTGATGCTAACGGGCGCTCAAGGTCGAGCAGACAGCGGCTCTCAGCTGAGAGCGCAGCCGAGCCCAGGACTCTGATAGTGGGGGACTCCATAATCAGAAACATTAGTAGCAGGGATACAACAACATGCTGCCTTCCACAAGCAACAACTTCTGATGTAAACAGGGAACTTGAGAACATTCTGATGAAACATAAGACTGCAAATCGACTCATCATTCATGTGGGGAAAAATGATATTCATAAAGAGCAGTCAGAACTCCTTAAGAAGGATTTCAATTAACTTTTTGAAACACTTGAAAGACTGAAAGTTCAAACATTCATCAGCGGACCACTCCCAGCAAGAGGAACAAACAGGTTTTCACGGTTGCTTGGGCTAAATACATGGCTCCAAAAAAACCTGCAATATAAAAGGAGTAAACTTCATTGACAACTTTAATTTTTTCTGGAGTCAGAGGCCACTGTTTCAACAGGATGGCCACCACCCAAACAAACTTGGTTCAAGAGTGCTAAAGGACAATATCCACTTCTCCCTCAATCATCCTTCTGCAGTGTGTGCCAATCCACTCAACCTGAATGGCACACACACACCTGGACACAGTATGAATGACCACAGGACTTCACTTCAGCACCTGGATGGACATGCGGTTGACACGTCACACAAGGACAATGATAACACCACTCAGCCACAACAACTTCTGCTCACGGACACAATCTCAGCTGAGCCCTGCCCACAGAGCTCACCACAGACAGATTGTGACATACTAGAACCGCTCCAAGATTCAGCACCCAAGGACGACTTTCTGGAAAACCAGGACAGCACATTACAGCCTCTGATAACACCAGAGAAACAGCCCCTCTCCCCAGACACGCTTTCCCTCTCTCCAGCATCTCCACAACATCTTCTGTGCTTCTCAGAGAAAATGGAAAAACTAGTGTTTGCTGGAACCAAACTATCTGCAAGCCCGCAGATATCAACCAAAAAACGTCAGGCCCCAAAACCACCAAAGCCTGCGGGCCCAGCTCGCCCTCCTCCTCCTCCTCCTCCTGTGAGAGCTCTTCGGCCTCTGCCACAGCGCCAGGGCCCACACCCTCCTCCATCGGCTCGAGGTGTACCAAAAACAACTGAGACCAGCTCTCAGTGATATGTGTCGGGTCCCCGCTATGATAACAGTAACTTTCTCAAATGTTTACAGAACAAGCGGGAACCCAGTGTGCCTGTATCTTTCTCCATTGCTGTTCGATTACATGATAGAAAGTCTAAGGCCTTCAAAAGCCGTACAGCAAACCCATCTAATCTGGTGCCTATTACACGCCAAACTAAGACTGCTGTGGGGACAGAAAGTAAGACTGTTAAGTTAGCACTTTTAAACATCCGCTCACTTAAAAACAAATCACTTCTAGTCAACGACTTAATAACCACATACAACCTGGATTTTATGTTTCTAAATGAAACTTGGCTAGAAGACAGCTGCAGTGCAACAATCCTCAATGAAACATCCCCTCCTAACTTTACTTTCATGAGTGTCTGCAGAGCGGGTAGGAAAGGAGGGGGTGTAGCTGCTCTCTTTAAAGATGTCTATCAATGTAAGCAAATATCATTTGGTAATTACCCGTCTTTTGAATATCTGGGTATTGTGTTAAAAGGTGCTCCACGCATTTTACTAATCATTGTTTACAGGCCTCCAAAATACTCTTCAGCCTTTGCTGAAGACTTTACAGAACTGCTATCAACAATTTCCTCAGAGTTTGACTGTTTTGCTATTGCTGGAGATTTTAACATTCACATAGATAATGCAGAAACCAATATGGCAAAAGAAATCAAAACTGTTTTAAAAACTTTTGATCTGTTTCAGCATGTACATGGACCGACACACAATCGTGGACACTCTCTAGATTTACTTATCAGCAAGGGTCTAAACATTTCATCAATTGTTATTAAGGATGTAGCACTGTCTGATCATTTCTGTATTTTCTTTGATATATTGATCTCTCCTGCAATTGAAGCTAGGTCTGTGTCTGTCAAGAAGAGATGCTTAAATGAGAACACTAGTGTGCTATTTATGAAGGCTATATCTTTAACACCAAGCATATCTGCTGACTCTGTTGATTTTCTCCTTGATTCTTTTAACTCAAAAGTTAAAGGTGTAATTGATGATATTGCTCCTGTGAAAGTCAGGAAGAGTGGTAGACAAAAAGCACCTTGGAGAAACTCAACAGCAGTGCAAAATATGAAAAGAAAATGCAGAAAAACAGAGCGCATGTGGCGGAAGACAAAACTTGTAGTCCATTATAACATCTACAAAGACAGCATTCATGCTTTCAATATGGAACTAGGCAAAGCTAGACAGACTTTCTTCTCAAATATTATAAACAGCAACTTAAACAACACACGCACTCTTTTTGCTACTGTAGAGAGACTGACAAACCCCCCAAGCCAGATTCCCAGTGAAATGCTCTCAGACAGCAAGTGCAGGGAGTTTGCTTGCTTCTTCTCTGAGAAAATTAATAATATCAGAAAGGTCATCAGCACATCCTTGAGTTGCGCTGGGGTCAGACAGATCAGACCACAACCTGAGAAAGTAGTTACTATGTCTGATTTTAAAGAAATTGATTGCAAAATTTTAGAAGAAACCGTACAGCACCTTAAAACATCAACCTGCGCCCTTGACGCACTTCCCACATCTTTCTTTAAAAGTGTGTTAAACAGCTTAAAAGCAGATCTTCTAGAAGTGGTTAATGCCTCACTTCTCTCTGGGACTTTTCCAAACTCCCTGAAAACTGCAGTTGTCAAACCCCTCCTAAAAAAGAGTAATCTGGATAAGACTATATTAAGCAACTATAGACCGATCTCAAATCTTCCTTTCATAGGCAAGGTCATTGAAAAAGTTGTCTTCAATCAGCTGAACAAATTCTTAAGCTCGAATGGATACTTTGACAATTTTCAATCTGGTTTCCGATCGCATCACAGCACAGAGACAGCGCTCATAAAGATAATAAACGATATTCGCTTAAATACTGATAAAGGCAAATTATCAGTGCTGGTACTACTCGACCTCAGTGCTGCATTTGACACTGTCGATCACAACATACTTCTTGACAGGCTGGAAAACTGGGTGGGGCTTTCTGGGATAGTCCTAAAATGGTTCAGGTCATACTTAGAAGGGAGAGGTTATTATGTGAGTATAGGAGACCATAAGTCTGAGTGGACGTCCATGACATGCGGAGTCCCTCAAGGCTCAATTCTTGCGCCACTCCTATTCAACCTGTACATGCTCCCAATGAGCCAAATAATGAGAAAGAACCAAATCTCTTACCACAGCTATGCAGATGACACACAGCTCTACTTAGCCCTATCGCCTAACGACTACAGCCCCATTGACTCCCTGTGCCAATGCATTGATGAAGTAAACAATTGGATGTGCCAAAATTTCCTCCAGTTAAACAAAGACAAAACTGAAGTCATTGCGTTTGGAAACAAAGATGAAGTTCTCAAGGTGAATGCATACCTTCACTCTAGGGGTCTAACAACTAAAAATCAAGTCAGGAATCTTGGTGTGTCTCTAGAATCAGACCTTAGTTTCAGTAGTCATGTCAAAGCAATAACTAAATCAGCATATTATCATCTGAAAAAGATTGCAAGAATTAGATGCTTTGTTTCCAGTCAAGACTTAGAGAAACTAGTGCATGCTTTCATCACCAGCAGGGTGGATTACTGTAATGGACTCCTCACTGGCCTTCCCAAAAAGACCATAAGACAGTTGCAGCTCATACAGAACGCTGCTGCCAGGATTCTGAGCAGAACAAGAAAATATGAACACATCACACCAGTCCTCAGGTCTTTACACTGGCTCCCAGTTACATTTAGGATTGACTTTAAAGTATTATTACTGGTATATAAATCATTCAATGGCCTAGGACCTCAATATATTGCAGATATGCTCACTGAATATAAACCCAACAGATCACTCAGATCATTAGGATCACGTCAGCTAGAAATACCAAGGGTTCACTCTAAACAAGGAGAGTCTGCTTTTAGCTACTATGCCAGCCGCAGCTGGAACCAGCTTCCAGAAGAGATCAGATGTGCTCCTACAGTAGTCACATTCAAATCCAGACTGAAAACACATCTGTTTAGCTATGCATTTGCTGAATGAGCACTGTGCCACTGTATGTGTCCGACTGTTTGAACTGTATTTTAGTTATTTTTTATTCTAAACTGTTTTAATTATTCTTATTTCTGTTGATTGTTTTAATTTCTTTATTCTAAACTGTTTTAATTATTCATATTTCTTTTGATTATTTTAAATTTCTTCTATGTAAAGCACTTTGAATTACCACTGTGTATGAAATGTGCTATATAAATAAAAATAAAAACTTGCCTTGCCTTACTTCTTCTCATTTAAGGCCAGCCCTAAATTGAATCAATAAAACTTAAAGGGTTAGTTCACCCAAAAATGAAATTTCTGTCATTAATTACTCACCCTCGCGTCGTTCCAAACCCGTAAGACCTTTGTTCATCTTCGGAACACAAATTAAGATATTTTTGATGAAATCCGATGGCTCAGGCTCCATTGACAGCTATTTATTTAACACTTTGAAGGCCCAGAAAGGTAGGAAAAATATCGTTAAAATGGTCCATGTGACTACAGTGGTTCAACCTTAAATTTATGAAGCGACGAGAATACTTTTTGTGCACCCTAAAAATGTATTAAATAATTACTTTTTTTCCACAATTTTTTCATAAGGGACGAGGCTGCCATCTGCTGGTGCATAATGGTACCCACAACTGACAGATCTAACAGTTTTAAATCGTTCTTATAACTAAGCAAGAACGTTAATACAATGTCTAAAAACTGGAAGTTTTGAACGATTTTTTTTATAACATAATGGGAATGTTATGGAAATGTTCTTATAACATAAAATTGTAAGCTGGGTAGACATTAACATATCAATGTTTTTACTCGTGCTAGCTAGCTAAATACGTACTGTAATCATTTCTTCATTCCATGTTATATGTATTATATTTTTTTATTAGACATTTGTATCTAACTTGTTTTCTTAATGTTTATCAACATATTCATTCAAATGAAATGGAGTGGGAAGAGTTGGTGGAGAGGTATTTTTTTTATTATCAAATTTAATTGACATATGTTGCCATTCATTCACCTAGCCATTCACTAAATACAATTATTTGTGTATCCGATTGGAATACTGTATATTGTATGACAGAATATATGATCATGAATATATGATCATATATTGAATATATTGAAAATATATATATATATATATATATATATATATATATATATATATATATATATATATATATATATTATCATTCATATAATCACAGACAGGGGCGGGTGTTGTGAGGTTTTGCACGGCTGGACGGGAAGTTGGAGGTCATCCGCTGTCGGTGATTGTTTGGAACACTGTTTATTTTGGTTTTGAGTGGTGGTTGTACCCATTAGCCAGTGATCTCCTCACATTTTTATGTATTATTATTTCCATGGTGACGTGTCATGCTTGCCACGTGACACACCGCAGCCACAATAGCACTGTATGACTGTAGTAGGGGTGTCCCCGACTAAGGATTTTCATAGTCGAATCAGAATCGTCAATTCTCCCCTATAGTCGACTAATAGTCGAATCATATGTGTGGGGTTGGGGAGGGGGCGGGGCTTTAACATTTTAATGCCGCGATGTACAGAACATCACACAAAGATATAGAAGAAAACGTATAAAAACACTTCGGATCAATAAAACTAAGAAATAACTGTAGAAAAGATTTGCATTTCACATGCAAATCAAATTAAATTGGCTAAATTGCCTGTGCGAGCAGCTGTAAGCGCAACATCGATGCACCGAAAAATAATCAACAATTAATTTACAGAATTAAATTAGAACAGAATATACCTTTCTAATAAATAAAATACAAAACGAAATAAGTCAGAATCAAGTCACAAGATGCAGAACAATTGTGTGCAAAGTGCCTAAAGTGCAGGGGAACATATATTCAAAACACAAGCAACAAATTGTTAATTTAGATAACCCAGAGTGATAAAAAAATAAAGTAAAAATAAAGAAATTTTTAAAATAACGAAACTATAGCCAGAATTGTCAACTTTGTCTTTTTAACTGCATAAACAACAATACACGCTAAACTGTAGTGGCGGTTTAGCTAAACATGTTTACAGCATCCAAAAATCAAATTAGAACCGGCTAAAATGATTTGAAATCACTTGTACCCTCCCTGATCGAGAGAGAAAAATCCAGCCACTCTGTCTGTGTCTCTGTGTCCGTTTGAGTCTTTTCAAATTGTGTGCGCGGATAAAATACATTCTAAAACGCTTAACGTGAAAAACGAAACGGCTTAATGTCCAGTTATAAGACAGTTATATTAAAAGATCAAATTCTGTACACACCTTATTAATAAAGTATACTGTAGCCCACAGAAAAGCAGATGAGCCTTGAATTTGAACGCAACACGTTTAATTAAACATAATTTACCTTCCATAGAAAACCGTTATTATAATATAAAGAAAACGTCCGGCAGAAGTGGATCATGGTTTTCCTGATGCTAAATCCAGCCTTGGAGAATATCCTTTCTGATGGTGTGCATCCACACTTTAGATTTTCTTATCCCAGACATTTTTAAAGATTTAAATCCCTGCCGCCAAGACGCTCCTCTTTCGGTCACAGATCGAAAGTGAAACTTAAATCTGTCACGGGGTGTTTGGATTTATTCACGCACGTTAAAAATATTTATTAAAAGCTTCTTTCTTTGCACATTTTTATTTACAGCATTGTCATAATAGGCTCCTATATTAACGTATTGAGTTGACAGAAAATCGCTAGTTCTATGTGAAATCAGGCATTGAGCACCCGATATAACCTCTGCGAAGATTCGACCGTGAGATTGGCAGTCGAATCAGGCTCCTCCTATCGATGCATCGAATCTTCGACTATTCGGGGTCACCCCTAGACTGTAGTATTGTTTTTGTTTCATTTTTATTTTTTAATTGTAACATTTGCAAACTTTTTAATCATGAGATATGTGAGATATCATGATATATATATATATATATGAATATAGTTTGTCTCTTATATTTAAATAATAATAATTTATAATTAAATAATAATAATAATAATAGATATATACTTGAAAGTAGGGCCCTATTATTGCCGCAATGCGGTATCTTGTCAAAAATTTTTTACTGTATAACGCGGAATTTCACAGAATTTGTACATTTCTTTGGAATTGGGTTTTGTGTGGCAAAAGACACTCCCTCTAACACCTCTCCTTGGCCTGTGTTAGTGGCATCCTCCCCAACAGCCACTTCTGCCCCAATCCAATCAGGGATCTCTGGCAAATCCAGATTTTCATGGTCCTGTGCGCTTCCTTCAGGCTCCAGTGGCTGTTCGGTGGTCAGACTTGGCTCATACACATTGGGGTGTATAGCCATGGGATTTACTGGGTACATCCCAATCCCGCTGAAGCCAGCTTGGGCAGTCTGGACTGTGCCTGCCCTCCTCCATGCCCTCCTCTATGCCCTCCTCCATGCCCTCCCAAACAAGGAAAAAATCTCCCCCTTAATGAGCTTTCTCCTACCCTGGTTCTACCAGACTCTTGTACATTTCATTTGTACAGAGTCTGGCCTCTCTCCATTAAGAAACGTTTACTTCCTTGTAGGCGGGTTCTCTGTTAAAGTTCAAAACTATTGGATCTGCCCAGAGTCAATCAGGATCTGCCATAGCCAATAGCTAACATGTGTTGTGACGTATAGTATGTCATGCGCCGAAACCGTCCGGAAACAACCGAATGATCAGAGGATTATGTTTAGAATAAGATGTCTGTCAACGAGAGTTCAAGGAACAATTCTAAATGTATATTTGACACTAAGGACAGTGATGTATTCAGTCAACTGTCGAAGCTGGGTCTAATCATTAACAATACGCCGCTGCGGTCGTTTCGGATCTGCAACAACGGACCGAATAGCTTTTCTCACGTCTTTCTCCGTTGCCATTACTGAACTCCAACTCAAACTGACACACTACATCAACGTCATCGTTCTCAGCCACTCCCTCTATTCCCTGATTGGTCCTACAAAAATTTGATTTCTGGAAACCTAAGAATATACAGCAGTCCCAGACGTAGTACTGAAGGAAAATGAAATTGAGCGGAAGTGCGTAGGAGGGCGCAGCCAGGCTAGCTTTCACCCTCCTGTTAGCCACATGAAGCTCCTTCCCTCCTCATTCCAATGATGTTTCAGGGACTTGAAGAGGGACTTGTCGGCTGGTTGCAGACAGTGGGTGGTGTGGGAAGGATAGCACACCATGTACCGTGTGACTGCATGAGCCTCAGGAATTCGATGTTGAATACATGACTGGTGTGGCCATCCAGCAGCAGCACATGTGGTCTGAGGTCATCCTTAGGGAGCATGTCCACGAACTGCTTCCCCCAATCCAAAAACAGCTCAGTTGTTATCCAGCCATTATCGGACACCTACAGTACTGTGTTGGGAGTAACATGATAAAGCCACTCTGCTTTTAGCCTCTTGGCTTTGAAGATGACCAAGAGAGGGCCGTAGTCCCCTGCAGCATTAAAGCTGGCCAAAGCTGTTGTCATCTCCCCCTTTTCGCTTGACGTAATCTCGTAGCAGGCACTCCCCACCTCTGAAATCACAGTGGCTGATAGAAAATGGTCCTGCATTCCTGTCTCATCACAATTCCAAATGTGGGAAGGCACATCCTTGATTCCCAGCTCAGTAAGAAGATCTTGATGCTGCTGGAACCATTTCTCAATTGCTGTGGGGTTAATCCCTGCTGCTCGTGCAGCATTCAATTTTCAAACCAGTACTGCTCAGCCTTCTTTTTTTTCTTCTGAAAATCCAGGCAAGTTGTTTGCCTGTGCGTATTGGTAGGCAAGCAACTGGATCTCCTTTCTTCGAAGTGGGAAACCTCTCTTGGAAAGGGTCTTGATTAGCTTAGCCAACTCTGCCTCACTCTCTTTAGGTAAGACTGGTTTGCGACCCGAAGCGTGCTTGTAGCCTTGTACATGATTCTTGACCCACCGCTGGAGGGTGCTTTTTGGCACATTCCATGCACGTGCAATCATGCGAAGTTGAGGAGCCTGCCCTGCCTCCACCTGCTCCCTATACTCCATAATCACACCCTTCATTGGTTTAACTTTTGCCCTGGCTTCTGGCCTAGCCTATTCTTCTTTGCTTTCCTTATCTCCTTCCTCCCTGTCCTCTTTTCTAACATTGGATTCTGAAATAGGACCTACATGATTATTATCATCATTAATATTATTCTGTCAATCTGAAGTTGGCAAATTAATTATGCTAACTAGCTTTTTTATTTAATTTTTTATTCTAACTAGCTAGCAAAAAAAAAAAAAAAAGCTAGCTAGCGATTAGCATCGCGATTAGCATTAGCATCGCAAGCAAGCTCAATATAAGTAGTTTAAGTCAGCCTTTGTTGAAATATCTAGCTAACTAACTAAATTTATGAGGGACATATAAAAAGGGAACTCAATTCCTCCATTAGAATGATTTGGATGGCTGTCCCAGTTTGCCAGTAATACCCTGTCCCAGTTTAACAATATGCTTTCAGCAAACTGGGACAGTATCAAAATCGCATAAAAAAAAAAAAACAAGAATTAATATGAATGTGATTTTTAAAAATTCTGATTCACCATTACATCCTTAAACAAAATATATAACAATTACAAATGATCCATGAGTTTTTTTATTTTTATAACCTTAACATTATTTACCTCAGAATGCTATGTCATTTTACTTACCATGACGGTTCACCGCAAGGTTGTTAAATATGATGTGCCACACCCCGGAAATTATGTCATAGCCACAGAATCTTTATTTTTTATTTTTATCACATACTTGCTAATGATGAGCTCAGTGTTGATTTTTAGTAATAAAAACATATCCATGTAAAGATAGAAATTATTAAGCTTAACTGTCCCACTTTACCCATTGTCCCACTTTACCAGTATTCACCCTATATGTTTAATGCCTTCATTTGATTGCCAGAAATATTCAAATACACAACAAAAATTTTCTTAGAAATTAAATTTTACTTTTAAATGAATAAATTGTTGATTTTATGAATTCTATTAATTGAACAAGCTTTTTGATTATTACAATTTAATTATTAAAATGGAATCCAGAAAACTTAAAACTAAAAACACAGAATTTGGTAAAAAATAAAATGGAGTTTGAGAAAAAAAATTAAATAAAATGTATTTCATAGGGCCCTAAACATATATTTTTGTTAAACTTGTAATAAATTGTTGTTAAATTGTATACGTTTCATGATTTGAATTCATTAGACAAGCTTTTTGATTATAAACATTTTATGTAACCATTTCAAAAATATATATAACAGTTGATGATGTGCCGCACTGAATATTCTAATCACACTTGTGATCGTATCAAATGTATAAATATTGATTTTTGTTTTTGCAAGCAGCATTCAAAACTCTTTGAATGGGCATGACGCCTCTGTCTGGAGAAGCAACTGCGTTTTGTGCATCATATTGTTTACCTGGACAGTCGTGTAGTTTGATGAGTCAAATTTTCGAATGCCATTTGGTCTAATGTTTGCCTTTAGGTGGGTCTCCTATACAACTCGACCAATGCCTCTTCTCTCCATAATGAGACATCATGGAGTTTGGATCCACATCACAGACAAAGGTCCAGGATGGGAATCTGATCACAGTGTTTTGCAGTCCTGGTCCAGGAATTCCCAACACTGAATATTTTCTATGTTTTCCCGATCAAGGTTAATTCACCTAAACTTTGTATCTCAAATAAAAGTGTTAGGGGACTATATGATCATGATTGAGAAACACAAGTACAATAACTTACATTTAGCTAGGTTAAGTAAACCAGGATAAAGTACTAAATATTCAATTATGATTTTAAATTCACTCACTTTTTTCCCCTTTCCCTGCAGACTCAGATAACCAGCGTTTGATGATGTCCTCTTCTTCTCCAGTCCTGGGCAAAGAGGACAGAGGACCTGACCACTGGTCTATGAGACAGAGGACTTTGCTGGAAATTAACATTTGACTTCCCCTTCCTCCCTAGGAAGAGTCAGATGAAATAATGAGAAAATACATGAGAAAATGTATTGCATTTAATCAAAAATGCCATGAGAAAAGACGGAGCACGCGTGAGACCTTCCCCGCTAACGTTAATCGAATGCCGCTATTGGATCGATATAGACGGCCTTACACCATTATAATTTCACAGTCTCTAACAAGACATATTTAAATTGATTTTGACCAAATTTTGTACCCACATACACTCACCGGCCACTTTATTAGGTACCCCATGCTATTAACGGGTTGGACCCCCTTTTGCCTTCAGAACTGCCTCAATTCTTCGTGGCATAGATTCAACAAGGTGCTGGAAGCATTCCTCAGGGAGTTTGGTCCATATTGACATGATGGCATCACACAGTTGCCGCAGATTTGTCGGCTGCACATCCATGATGCGAATCTCCCGTTCCACCACATCCCAAAGATGCTCTATTGGATTGAGATCTGGTGACTGTGGAGGCCATTTGAGTACAGCGAACTCATTGTCATGTTCAAGAAACCAGTCTGAGATGATTCCAGCTTTATGACATGGCGCATTATCCTGCTGAAAGTAGCCATCAGAAGTTGGGTACATTGTGGTCATAAAGGGATGGACATGGTCAGCAACAATACTCAGGTAGGCTGTGGCGTTGCAACGATGCTCAATTGGTACCAAGGGGCCCAAAGAGTGCCAAGAAAATATTCCCCACACCATGACACCACCACCACCAGCCTGAACCGTTGATACAAGGCAGGATGGATCCATGCTTTCATGTTGTAGACGCCAAATTCTGACCCTACCATCCGAATGTCGCAGCAGAAATCGAGACTCATCAGACCAGGCAACGTTTTTCCAATCTTCTATTGTCCAATTTCGATGAGCTTGTGCAAATTGTAGCCTCAGTTTCCTGTTCTTAGCTGAAAGGAGTGGCACCCGGTGTGGTCTTCTGCTGCTGTAGCCCATCTGCCTCAAAGTTCGACGTACTGTGCGTTCAGAGATGCTCTTCTGCCCACCTTGGTTGTAACGGGTGGTTATTTGAGTCACTGTTGCCCTTCTATCAGCTCGAACCAGTCTGGCCATTCTCCTCTGACCTCTGGCATCAACAAGGCATTTCCGCCCACAGAACTGCCGCTCACTGGATGTTTTTTTCTTTTTCGGACCATTCTCTGTAAACCCTAGAGATGGTTGTGCGTGAAAATCCCAGTAGATTAGCAGTTTCTGAAATACTCAGACCAGCCCTTCTGGCACCAACAATCATGCCACGTTCAAAGTCACTCAAATCACCTTTCTTCCCCATACTGATGCTCGGTTTGAACTGCAGGAGATTGTCTTGACCATGTCTACATGCCTAAATGCACTGAGTTGCCGCCATGTGATTGGCTGCTTAGAAATTAAGTGTTAACGAGCAGTTGGACAGGTGTACCTAATAAAGTGGCCGGTGAGTGTATATGCATCAAAACATATTATTACTATTAATATATTTTTCTTTCTATATTTATATTGCTGTAGCCTACATTACATTACATTATTTATTTATTTTTCTTTATAATATTGTTCATTTCATATGAACATTCATATTTCATTTTTGTGTAATTCCTATGTCTGCACAATGTCTGTAACGTTACTTTCCTTTCGCACTGGAAGCACATAAATGACTATCATAAAATTGTATGTCAACCTTTTCAAAGTCTCTTAATTCATTTTAAGGTCAAAACTAAAGTGCCTTATTAAACACTTTATCCTGTCAGGTATTGTTTTGTCAACTGTCATAAAATCTTCATAAGCATTAAAAAAGTTTCCTCTCAGAGACTTTCCTGTCAAAATATAGGCTACGTCATTATATGACATAGGTATGATTTTAATACTAATTTACGTAATGATGCCAAGTTACTTTGGTGTCTAGAGTAACTTTTTCAAAAATCATTCATTTAATTTATTGTAATTTAATAATTACCTCACCCCTAAAAAAATCGTTGTTCTTTGCCGCGGAATGGATATGCGCGCGCAGTCACATGTTCCAGTTGTGCGCGCGATGTTGTAGAAAGCTCCGTTTTTTTTTTCATTTAATAATTTTCTTATTTAATATATTATTATGTTTGATTACAATTATATGATACTATATATTAAATACAAATGTAAATACATTTGAGAATAAACGTATTACCGTATTTCAATAAGTTTTTTAACTTAACTTTAAATTTATTACAACAAATAATAATAATAACGCTTTTTGCTAGCATGTTTTTTTTTATTAGCTTGTTCAATCTTCTATTATTTGTATTTTATGTGGTTGTTATATGGGTTTTCGGTGGTTACGTTTCACGTTGACAGCAACTTTAATGATGTAAAAGAAATCCCTAGTTTGTATTTTTACTTGATACTGTTTATTCGTCTGTGACTCTGTGTGATCGATAGAGGGCAGTAAAACACTTCTGTTGCAGCATATCTGCCTGAAGTGGCGAATCTAAATTCAGTTCACGCACTTATCCTTTACTTTGTATTCATCAAAAACAACATACATCATCTAAAAGCACTCGCAACAATCATGGACTGTTAAAATTAAAGCGAACACAATTAATCACTTTGATATTTATATATGAAGAAATAATACATTGTTATTTTTTTATATGTGATAAATCTCGTTGTGTTCAGCTTACTGAATATAGTGTTACTGTTATTTAACTGATGACTACGATCGATTTATATTTCAGAAACATAAACGGATGAACATGAATGACTGTGACGCACCAATAAAAACACAGGCCGCAGCGCATCACGGGAAATGGAGTTGTATGTCGAAGATACGCACATCCAATTACTTGCAGAGTTTACTAATATTTCTCATCCCAAAAATAAAGGGTGACAGCGAACCAGCGACACTATAAATTTAGTGTCTCAACGTGAAAATGAATTTGAAAAATAATCAAAAATGTTAATGTTTGAATGAGTTCAAAATAGTGATGATCCAAAATAGCAAGCTTCAGGGGCGTTAACTGTTTCTATTCTCGCGAGATTTGCGTTGAGCGTGGCGTCTCCACGCTCTTTTTTTGTATTACTGTACAATAAGCAGTGATGCTGTGAGAACGAATGAGGAAATGGTTTAAAACAATCGCACACAGCTTACCAGCTTCTGAATACAACAAGTTCCAGCCTACTCGCTAGTTTCACATCACATCTCTGGAGCGTCAACCTGAGGACGTGAACTCTCGCGACGGTTTGATATTCCTTCGAGCTTACAGAGACTTCCTCTTTTTCATTTTTTTTTATCACCCGAAGAACAGCTCATAAATACGACATGCCGATAGAAATTACAGGATATGATAAAAAAAAACAGCGTTTATCCTCCGCTTTCTTTTCAGCATTCAGGGCTACGTGAATTCTCGCGTGTTTCTCGCGCGCATCTCGCGAGATTCGCGTCATTCGCTCTCAGACTCCATGATCTGATCCCGAGCGGAGCGGCGCGATCATAACTGCGTGTTCCGCGCGCGTTCAGGAGCGTTGTGCGGCGCTCACATCTCTGCTCAAATGGACTAGAAATGATCTTGTGAGGATGGAGAGTGTTAAACTGAAGAAGAGCAGCACTCTGAGTGTGGCCTTGAAAAGCACAGCAGATGAAGAAGAAGATGAAGGCCAGAGAGCATCGAACCAGACGAGCTCAGACCAGCCCAGGACCAGAAGCCAGAGCCCAGCTGAGCTCAACATGGTAAACAAAGCCTGTAAAGGCAGTTCCAGTCTGCTGTTGAGGAAGAGGAGGGTGAAGAGGCATGTGTCCGGTATAAACTCATCTCACAGCCGGAGTCTGGACCGACAGACGCTGCTGAGACACCGAGCCAGTCCTCAACTACAGCTGTCAGACCGCCAGTGGGTCCGGCAGGACCTGCACCGGGGCTCCATCCACGTGCACGACCGGCTGCTGGCGTGGTCTCACCCGGCCCGGCCTGTTCTGTGCACCGTGGACAGCACCGCGACCGAGATAGCCCAGCGTCTGCAACAGGCCGGCGGGAAAACGTGCTCCGTGCTGAGGCTGAACGCTAAAAGCTACCTGTCCACCGACGTGAACGGGAACTGTGATGGAGAGTACCCGCTCCGGCACCTTCACACCGGGGCAGAGAGCCTCCCGGATCAGCCCGGTGACCGGTTACGCCTCCTGCTCCTGCATCCGTACCACCCGCAGGAATACGACATATACACGCCCTCGGAGGCCAGCGTGGACCGCTCGTCCCCTCAGGACGAGGACTCCCTGAAGAGGTTCGCGGGGTCCGATGTGGAGACCAGCAGTGCTTGTGACGAGCTGAGCTCCGGGGCCCGGTTCAGCCAGCACCGGGACTCGCTCAGCGACGACATGATCCTGGGGACGGATGCGTCTGCTTTCGACAGCAGCGCCGCCGAGGGCCTGGACACGTACGGGAGCTCCTCGGACGAGCTGGAGCTGGACTGTCCCACGGAGCCCGTCCTGCCGGGGCCCGCGGCCGGTGACCCGCCGCCTGCTCTCGGGCACAGTCCGGGGTCAGCGGGCACACCGTCCGATTCGGACTCCGGCCCAGCCCTGTATGTTCAGCTGCACGGCGAGGCTGCCCGGCGCCTGGGCCCCGATGAGAGGCCCCTACAGATCCAGAATGATTTTCTCTTTAAACTGGGATTTAAGGACCCGTGGCGGGTCCAGGAGGAGGGGATGAACACTGAGCTGGGATCTCTCCTGCGCTTCTACGCAGGTAAATGACTGATGCATTTGCTGTTGTGCTACTACATGTTTGCGGCCTGTGTGAGAGAGTCGTGAGGCAGATCACATCGTCCTCCATCCACACATGAAGAGTTTGCTGTCCGCTGATGTGTGTTTATGGAAATGACCCCTGAGTTTAGAGTAGAACAGTGACGGTGGCTCATGTACTCTGCGTGTTGATGTAGGCGAGATCGCTTCGCCTTCTCTGTGTATGAGTGTATGAGAAGTCACAGGCTGCTGTTAGTTAAGTGACAAATCCCTTTCAAACTCCCTAGAGAAATTTAGCGCCCAAAGTAGTAGTTTTCATTGAGCTATGTGCGTCGATTTGGGAAAAGGTGTCCGCTAAATGAATATTGTGGCGAGTATCTAAGAAGTGTTTTAGTTCAGAGGGATTTGCAGGCTTTGGCAGCTTGAGCACAAATCTGAGATTCTGACACTGACAGTCCAGAGTAGACACACGTGAGACACGTCTTTATCTCAGGAGAAGCAGTTTCAGTCGTTAAAAAGATCTTTATTTGTGATTGAAATGGCTTTGAATTACTCCTTGTACACATTTTTTACTTCACAGATTGCACAAGCTTGTTTTAGAGACACTGAATACACGTGCATGCAGAAGCTTTGACTCGAGAGATCAGCTCGCTGACACTGAGTTCACGTGACGTCACGGTCAAGCACTTGTTATATGACAAGTGCATGTCAAAAATAGAAGCTACAACCCTTTAATGATTTACTTTCTTCAGAAACCTATGTTACAAATGAATGACTGGTCACACTTTATATTAGGTGTCTTTAACTATTATGGACTGACAAAAAATGTGATGCACAATGTGCTTATTGTGTTGTATAACACTTGCTGCTATTGCGATGGGATACGGGGTAAAGTTAGGAATGGGGATAATGGGGCAAGGAAAGGTACAATGTGCAATTATAGAAGCGATTACAGAAATGAATTACATGCAGGTATTTTGTATATACAGTACAATGTAAAACATATATGCATTTAATCAAATGATTAGTTTAGGGCCCTGTTTACAGCTGGTATTAAGATGTGTTTTGGTCAACGGATCACGATTAGACCACAAGTAGACGAGTGAGACACATTCCTGTTTACACCTGGTGTTTTTTTCACTTTCAACCACTTCTGTCCTGATTTCTTCGAGGGGAGGGTCTATGGGCGGGTGCATGTATGGACTTTTTTAGATCTTTCGATAAATCGATTTACACATGAACGTGAAAGGAGAAAACAGAAAAACACACGGCGATTCGTTTCTGCTCTGACCGCCGCAAGACCGGCCGAACGCTGCGAGTGTGTGTTAGAGATCAGGAATGGTGACATGGTATCAGGAACATTGTGCTTGGTACGTTTTTCATCTTCAAATCTTGAGTCTTCAGACAAATTTTATAATGCGCTTCCCATAATGTTTACGCATTAGGTCAGTTGGCGTTAGGGCTGTCAAAATTGCTCAAAAATGACATTCGAATATTC
>JAULUF010000044.1:11252500-11542500 GCA_031834385.1 Semotilus atromaculatus | reverse complement strand
CTGCTGTATGAGCATCTGGATCCAGATGAGATTTCAGGAGATTCAGCAGCATCTGTGACTGTGCTGAGCTGTCTGTGAGAAACTTTAGAGGACACGACGTGTGTCTGCGGATCTGAAGGCACTGGGCGTCATCAATATAAACGCACTGTAACTGCGACTGTCCTCGTACATCCATCACGCCACCGCTGAAGCTTAACCTTAGTCCAGGCATGATTGTTTTAGCGCCTTTTTCCCTACCACATATTTTAGTAATCATCATAAATTAATAATTAGATATCATTTAAACATTTTTTAAAAAGTGAACAGCCTTAGGTCTGTATTCCAAAGCATTGCAACCATGTAAGTTTAGATCTTTGCTCAAAGAGCAAATACACAAAATGTCTGAAATGAAATATGCATTAATTTGATGCAATGTTTATATTTAAAATTAAATATGAGATAGTCACTTGATGTGACTACATGCATGTGTGTGTATTTATATTTATAGCACACACACATGTATTATGTAAGCACAAACTTTTATTTTGGATAATCGCCATTAATTGTTTCACAGCCCTAAAACGCACATCAGCTGACTCCGATCAGGACAGGTGTCTGAAGTTATAACAGTGTGTAAAGGGTATTTGACATTCTGTGACGAAGCAGACGAGAGCCAGTGAGTGTTTGATCACTGCGTAAAACGTGTTGTAAAGCTTCCTAGGGCTGCAATTTTTGAGTTTTTGTAGTCGCCGCTGAGAATGGAGAGGAAGATCGCTGAATAAAGACTTGAATTTGGGTCTAGAGACTGTAAAGATCTCAGTTGTCATTAATGTCAGACTGTACGGCAGTCAAGAGCTGTGAGCTGCATTATACGCGGATTGAAATGGTGGCTACAAAGAAATCTTAAAACGTCATGGCTTGTCACTGCACGACTGCGAGTCAAATCTTCTGACACTGCCAGAATTTCGTCGTCGTCATTAATCGGCTGTCTGTGAACACGTCACACTAGCAATCAAAGACTTCAGAGGAATCTTTTATAGGTCTTGTAAAATTGGGTCTCAGACGGCCAAATCGTGGCCAAAATCGTACAGTGTGAAGTGAACCCGGCTTTTATGGTTATTTTGTCAGTCACAGCGTAGGACTATACTGAGAAAATGCCTTTGGGGTACCACGGCAGACAAAAATACATATTACTCAATAATTACTTAAAGGGATAGTTCACCCAAAAATGAAAATTCTGTCATTGATTATTCACCCTCATGTCATTCCTAACCCGTAAGACCTTCGTTCATCTTCGGGACACAAATCGAAATCAACCATTTCTAAGGTAGTAAAGACATTGTTAAAATAGCGACCAGAATATTTTTCGTGGGCAATACCAGAAAGGTATTTCTGGGGCTTGAAAGTGGTCATTTAATTAGACAGAAAGCTCTCAGATTTCATTTGAGGGTGAGAAATTACTGACAGAAATGTCATTTTTGGGTGAACTGTTCCTTTAAACAATTACAGAAATGCTATTAATTTTGAGTGTTTAAACAAGTGTAAACATTATGTCTTGTTTAACATTATGTAGCCTAATCCTTCTAAACAAGTGTTTGCTGCGGAAGTCGCAGAACCGAACAAAATGTTATAATTTCATATAAGTAGAAAACATGTTATTGATATGACAATTGAATACAATAGAATCAAAATATTAATGCGACGAATTTAATATTGAAAAATAACGATGCATACACATTTGTAAATAATTTACGTTTTAGTGCTGTCAATATTGTACGTTTTAGTGTTTATGAAAACGTAAGTAATGTACATGTGGTAGAACCACACTTTACGTAAAAATACACAAGAATACTAATGAGATCACGTGGCACTCTCAGACATCAGACAAACTGACCTTTTTAGATAGTGCAGCTTATCTGAACACAGTCTGTTTATCTTGGCACAGTAATATGAATATGGCGGCACTTTACTGGACCAATCCTGACCTTTAACCGCTACGGCACCCTGCACATCATCCTATATCATTTTCACGCAGTGTGAAACAATTCAGTCACTATCAAACAACCAATCATAAACCGAACAGTGCTCACCTGATTACATGTTCATTCAAATCGAGAGTCGTGTGAGTTGCAGTGATGACAGTCTTGTGTATTTCTGTCTGTGCATCGTTTGTCATTTTATTGCCCACCTTCATTTAGAGTCACTTTATAAAGATTAATTACTGAACTTTATCAGACACTGTTATGAGCTGGCGACTGATCTGCATGCATAAAATGCCTTATAACCTCATAACCTCAACACATTTCCTAATTTCATTTAATAATAGTCTGTCAATCCAGTCGTAGGTCTGTATTAGTGTTTTAATTTCTACAGCCACTGTACGCAACATATAGGACCTAATACACATCATCACATCTTAGAAATAGTTATAATAAATCGTTTTTTGGACATATTTCTCAGTAATAGTACAGTGCAGTTTATAGTTTTGGTAATATAAGGTACAGCAGTGTGGTTGATGAAACTAGGATTTGTGTTGCAAGCACTGAAGTCACATATTGCAGAAGGTCTGACTCTACTTGTGCAGTAGGCTAAATCCTGTGGACAGACGACACTGTCGCTCTGAACATCTGGATCTTTCTGAAGAGTCTAGCAGGAGTTTCATTAGTCTGCATTAGTCTTCTGGTGGCGGGACGTCCTTTGACTCTTGAGTTTGAAACACAACTGCGAGTGAGAACGGTGAACTCATCTAAATGAGCTAAAACCAGACAGCGCTTGCTTTAAATTAAGGTTTTTTTTTCATGTTTTATTAACTCACAAAAGTGCCACATAGACTCCAAGAACCTAAAAAAAACAATATGATATATAGTATACAGTTTGTGAGTATTGAGCGCTTACTTACAATAGTAGTGGTCCAGGGATGACGTGTTTTTGTAGGCCAAAACCCATAAACGAGTTAGCATTTTAGCACTACCTGAAGTCAATTGGTTTTTTGAATGGGTTTTTGGATAAATGCTTGAAATAAGGTCTGTGGTGAACAACACAAGCTCAAGATATTTTCACATTTTATTCTACAGTATAAAATACATCAATAATATCTCCAGTGATATTTTTAAAGCTTTTATTTGTCTTGAAAAAGGTGGGTGCTGACAAATCATAAGTACAAAAGCAACAATAGTTAAACATTGTGAATGTCCGCTGACGGCCTGGAGCTCAATCTCCGAAAACATCGAAACAAATAGTCAAATATACATTATGTAGGCCTTTAAGTCGCATATTTGAGGTCTAAATAACTACGTTCTTGCCTAAAAAACTCCTCTACATTGCGTGACACAACAACAGTAGGCTAGTATTTGTAAAATGATGGTGGTTTACAGTGGTTCTCTGTTAGAAATGTTGCAAGCGGAGTGATACAAACTGGGGGAATATCGCACAAGACTCTCGACCAATCAGATTCGAGAACCAGAACGAACTGTTGTATAAAGAATGTTATAGAATACGGATCACAGTTGTAAAAAACGCAACGCTGTATGAACGCAGCCGTATTAAGCGGCGCTGCCGACCTAGCCATTAGCATCTGCTCCAGAGTTTTGTTTTGTGTGAAACATGATTAGGGATGAACATAAACAGGGATGATCGACGTAATCGATTTGGTTGATGCGTCGATCCAGTCCTAATTTTTAAATGAACAAAGTTATTTGCTTATCTACAGTAGGCTATATCATTCCAGTACAGCATTTATCAGGTTTTTTTTTTTTACGTTTATGATATAGGACTATGTGAATTCACTTTTTTCACAATATTTTTGAGATTTCACGTGACAACTGGCATTCTGTCCGGAGCATAACAGAGACGGTCACTTCAGAGAACAGATTTTTCTGAGTTTTATCCACCTTATTCCTGACGAGTTTACTGCGTTTTGAATCATGGGTGACACTTCGGGTTTGGGGAACTTCCATTCAAAAAGGCTGAAACGAATCATTTCAAATCATAAGGTTGCCCTACAAATAATTTAGAATATATTTCATTAGTAATTCACTGGATTGCACGAAGAATCTCTCGTTTTTCTCCTCAAATTTCTCCTTGTTTTCACAGGTAAATACAATTCATAATCTGTCAAAATGACGGAAATCACTTTGAAATAGTATCATGTAATGCTGAAGTTAATGAACATTTTTGATTAAGGCAACATAAGTTACATAATGCAGATACATATTAGTCTACTACAGTGATATTTAACCCGTCCGTTATTGCTGTGGAAAGATTAACACTGCCCCTGTCATGGATTTTTGAAAATGACCTTTCATGTAGTGTGTAACGCTCTAAGTGAATGAAAACATCCTGCAAAGGTTTAAATCTGAAAGTGCACCGTATATAAAGTTATTGTCTTTCAAAAGTATGAGTCGACTCTGAATCAATGAAATGAATTGTTTTTCAAACGTGTCATAAGCCGCTTCGTTGTGACGTCAAGACGAAACATTAGCCCGCCCACTTATTGCGTGCGCACCAGGGAAACTTAAACCTCAAACCGGCAGCTGATCCTGTGGATACTGGAGAGATCATGTCGAGGAGACGCTGTGTGACACAATGTGACGATAAAGACATTTTTTTCCACTGCCCAAGGACGAGCATGTGAAGAATCTGTGGTTAAAATTAATCTTTACCATGATACTACAGCAGTATAATCATAAACTTTTCCTGTTACCTTTATTTTACTGATGACTGCTTTTCAAATATCGTAGTGAGCTAATCAGCTGTGGGCCACTATTACATAAAACTGTCTATTAATGCACATTGTCTGTCGTTCTCACTACTTTGAGGAAAGATTAAGCATGGAGCAAGATTTGTTTTACCAATGTTTGTTACATCAGTCATTCACGCTAGAGCTCGGCTAATGTATACATTGCATAGCCTACATGTTATTGATACAGTTTCCACGTGTTCACCGCAATATATTAGAAACATGGTAAATAAATGAGTACAAGTAAAATAATCGGTTGATGGACATAAACTTGTTAATGCTGATGAGGAATGGCAACATCTCATAATGTACGTTACCTCAAACTGAGTAGTGAATCACTGAAACCTGAATCCTGCTCGAGTCGTCCCTGCGATGGAGGTTCGGGTTGAATGAATGTTTCTTCTAGTGTTTCATCATCGGACTCGCGCTCGGATTGATATGATAAAATCAACGTCATTGTTCGTTACTGTTTAGTTTACGGTGAAGGAAATCAGGACACACAGAGCTGTCGGTGTTATGGCAATGGGAATTACGCAATAAACCAATCACAACAGACTGAGCTGTCTGGCCAATCAGAGCAGAGTAGCTCGCGGAAAGGAGTGATTTAGAGAGATTGATTCATTTGGCGAGTCGTTTGAGAGTCATTGAAAATCTGGTGATGTGCAAATGTATATTATGAGAAAATGAAACAGTTTTTTGACGTTTGATGCATGCAAACCTGTTGTAAGAGACTCCAAAACAACATTAGTCAACTTTAAAATATCATAATAGGGGCCCTTAAATGGTCTGTTGAAAATACCTTGTTGATGCTTTTAAACTTTTAAATGTCCTTTTAATGTTCGATGGTTGAAGAGTAGATTAATGTCATATCGTTGTGTGACATTTGACGTTGTTTTTAACGTATTGCGTATATAGAGTGAGCCTTTTTACTGATTGTTTACAGAAAGTTACACCCATAATTCGCACAAAGCGTCATGGGGCGCAGGAATACGGTGGAAATAAGGCCTTGTGTTTGGTGTCATGACTCATGATCTTCTTAATGTTGATTTCTCTGAATGATGTGCTTGTGGTCACAGTGAACCGGGTGTGAAACTGCTGTGCACTCGCATGAATGACACAGAAGTGCAACGGCCAAGGTCGAGATTTTCACGTTAGAGTAAATTAGAATAGAATAAATGAACACTTTTGGTTTGTTTTTTTGCCGAATCATACCAGATGCCTTCAGAACACTTGGAATACACACCGAGTTGCATAAGATTATATATTTTTTTTAAGTTTACTTTGAAGAAGGTCACATTTCATTTTTGTGTGGACTATCCCATAGACAGTCACAGAAAAATAAGCAAATCGAAGCCATTGGTTGCTAATAATAGAAATGAGTGATTCATTTTTATGGGTTTGTAACCAACTGAGTTTTAAATGATTCTTCTATTATGTAGCTCGTGTTTCACAACTCATTCACTCTTTTATCAGTAGCTGACTATTAGTCTGTTATTTCCATGCTTTAGTTAATGTTTAACTGCAGGTTTGTCCTTCATTACACTTAATTAAATTGATGGTGATTTCTTTTTTGGTTACACTTTATTTCAACGATCCTCTTCTTTAGATATTCTACTAACTTTAAGTAGCCTAACTTTGCAACTGCATGTCAACTTATTGTACTAACTCTTACCATTACCAACAAAGTTACTTCTAGTTAGTCAAATGTCTACAGTGCACCATCATAACAACATTTGACCAAGTTTTGTTTTATATCGCAAAGAAGAAACAGCTCTGCATTTAAAATACAAAGAACATGAAAGGAAAGGGGGAAAAATAAGTACAAAGAGGTAAACAAATGAAATATCAGTCTAAGAAATGAGTTATAATCTTCAGAAAGAAAGATGTCAAGTCTAGGTAAAGCTTTGAGAACGTCAGTGCAAAATAAAGAAATTAGCAATACGTTCAACAATAGTTACTGTCAGAAAAATAAAATATCTTTCAGTGAAAAGTTTAATCACTTTTAAAAAGGGGATCAGTTGAATTGATATTGTCAGGTGGTATTGTTCGATTGGATGACACAGCTCAGTCGTGTGTTTGTCTTTTTATTGTGCGCATTAAGTGACAAAAGTGTGAAAATATGATCGTAAGCTTACTGTGTTTCACTTGCGTTCTGAATCTCACTGACTCGAGCTACAGTTTGGTTGAAATGATGATTCCTCTGATAATAATAAAATACTTAAATATGAAGATCTCATCCAAAGAGTTAACAGTACATGGAGGCATCGGCTCTAAGATGCTTTGGAAAACTATAAATCGTTCGATTGCGTAACGCATCTGCGTTGGTGAGCCGAAGCTCTCCAGAACGTGTCACTCATAGTCAGGAGCCTTTTAAACTCCTAAAAGAAATTATTCAGGAGTTTTTAGCCCCAATATGTCATACAGGCGGTTCCTCCGGTGCGCTAGAGCGCACGAGCAGAACGTGGACAAATATAGCCTGGACACACACCCTCTTCTGCTGTGTGCCGGATACCCAGAGCACTGCATCTGCCCAAACACTCCAAACAGGATGAGGCGTAAACTCCTGGAGGTATCATAGGGCTGGGAGACGAGTTAGTGGGACGTCCCATTCACTGCGGCATGGAGTGATTGACTGTCAGCAATGCAGGACATTGACATCGACCGGGTCAATCTGCTTTCAAACACGTCAAAGGTCTTCTATTTACAGTAGAGATGCATGATATATCGGCAACCAACTGGTATCGGCCGATAATATGTTCGTTTTTTATGTTATGTTATCGCCCCAAAAAGTACATTTTATATATTATAGAAGCTGAGGCACTTCAGATGTTCAACATGATGGTTTAGAATTTTTTGAAATATGATTGAAATCCATTTTGAAAAGAAAAAATGTAAAGGGCAACGTCATATAGGCTAGGTAAAATTACTTATATATATAAAAAAAAAACATTACTGTAAACGAATGTCATTGTGTCATTTTGTGCAGATTTAAGTTGTAATTGTTTATTTTGTGTAAATATCTGATTCATTTCAATGAGAGGTTTTAAAACCTCTTTAGTTTACAGGTGTTTATTCAGCGCTTCGGCTAAATCAAATATCTGTTCATCATATAAAGCGATCGAGTCTCTTCAGACAACTTGGATTAAACCGTTTCATAAGGATTAGTTTTACAAACTCTTTATGAACATGAACTAATTTCATTTCATACAATACATTTTCAAATAGTTAAATTAAAAGAAAACTGAATAATTACCAAAGTTTTTGCTGTACCAAAATTGTTATGATTTGAACTGAAATGTGACTAGTATTGGTATTGAAGTTATAGTTTATATTGAATGTATAGTTATTGAGTTTATATATATATATATAATAGTTATAGTATTGAAATGTTGGTACCGTGACAACCCTAGTTCAGGGTGAATGTCAGTCAGAGACGAGCAGGAAGGGCAGGGGCTTCCTTTCGCCTGTGGAAGAAGCACAACACACCTAAATCATTCGCTCGCTCTCTCTCCCCCCCCCCTCTCTCTCTCTCACCCCCCCCCCCCTCTCTCTCTCTCACTCTCTGTCTCTCTCTCTCTCCCTCTCTCGCTCACTCTCTCTGTCTCTGTCTCGCTCTCTCTCTCTCACTCGCGCTCTCACTCTCCCCCTCTCTCTCTCCCCCTCCTCTCTCTCTCTCTCTCGCTCTCTCTTTCCCCCTCTCTCTCTCCCCCTCCTCTCTCTCTCTCTCGCTCTCTCTTTCCCCCTCTCTCTCTCCCCCTCCTCTCTCTCTCTCCCCCTCTCTCTCTCTCGCTCTCTCTTTCCCCCTCTCTCTCTCTCCCCCTCTCTCTCTCTCGCTCTCTCTTTCCCCCTCTCTCTCTCTCCCCCTCCTCTCTCTCTCTCCCCCTCTCTCTCTCTCGCTCTCTCTTTCCCCCCCTCTCTCTCTCCCCCTCTCTCTCTCTCGCTCTCTCATCTCTCTCTCTCTCCCCCTCTCGCTCTCTCGCTCTCTCATCTCTCTCTCTCTCCCTCTCATCATTTATAGCATCAAGATTGGTAAGCATCTTTTTTTAGTTCCATCTTTTCCTTCACTGTAACAGGTCACTAGAGATAACAGTGTAACTAAAGCTTTTGAGTGAGATTATTATCTGATCAAGTTGCTGGTCATTTTTTTTTAACAACAACAACAATAGAAGCCTTCATGAATATTGAATACAGTGGTGTAATAACTGTGTGTTCCTGCAGACTACTCCTACACATCAGTGTCTGTCTTTCCCTCTTCTGAGGGAGGGAATGTTGTTCTGCAGATCTCAGGTGTTGTAGTTTGTGATAGGACTGGGTGTGATGCTCAGCCTTTGCTGATGGTGGTGCTGTAAAGTGGGCTTCAGCGCTCCATGTGGCGTACCGTGGGGTCCTGACCCACATACTGTACTACTGCTGCTTTTGGGTCAGATCCCGCTCGCTCTGTCTCAGAGGCCAAGGCAGAAATGTTGCTGTTTAGTTAGTCAAGAACATGCATAGCATATTGTACACGTGTATCTCTGTGGCGGATGTAAACTCAGTCCATATGGAGCATTGCTGAATTATTCAAAGAATCTACACATGTGAATGCAGTTCCCAATCTAAACTAGCCTACTCTTTATAACACGTACTGCTTATCTGTTAGGCTATAGTACTGACTGCTGGATTATGCTCTTTCTAGCATCTGGCTACTGCTTAGTTGTAGGGATGGGTATTTTTTTCTTTTTTTTTTCTTTCTCATTTCTTAATTTCTGAAAGAAATAAGAGATAATGACAATATTTTAAGACTGTTATGGAAAGTAATGTTGACAAATAAAAATGACGTGAAAACATGAACATATGACCAGAAAAAATAACACTGCTAGATTATGATGCATCAATGTTTTAAAAAAAAAAGAAAGAAAGAAACTGACAGTCTCAAATAACCCAGCCAATAATATCAGGCATTGCATTTGAGCTGAAACTGGGAATAAACTAAAGCTAACCAATCAGACCTCAGGTACCGTCCAACATGCCACAATAACCAATCATAAAATGGACAAATATATTTTTCTCAAAGTCAGGGCGATCACCGTTTTCATGATCGATCATCGCCGTCACGCCCGAGTACTTGAGTTTTCTTCCTGCTTTACAAGGTTTTGTAGGCCAGCTCAACCCTTCTGGATCCCCCATGAACTTCTCCCCCCACGGTTTTCAAACTAATTTTTGAGGTGATTGGGCAATTTATGCCAAAAGATTATAAACCGCTGCCTTGAAGCGGCTACGACATGAAGCATGCCATTGTCCATCCACTTCTCAAAAAGCCACATTTAGACCCGACAGTTCTGACGCATTTTAGGCCAGTCTCAAATATTTATTGTATATATCTACAATTTTTAGAGAAAATGGTGTCTCACCAACTACAGAGCTTTCTGAATAAAAACAAGATTTTTTAATTTCCATGGTTTTTGGTTTTAGGAAAAACCACGGCACAAACAGCACTGGGAAAAGTTGTGACACGATTGACCACCCTGTCCTGGTCTCTGGTTCGGAGCACTGGGTGGGCATTCAGGGAAATGCTCTTAAATGGTTTCAGTCCTGTTTTAATAGTAGGAGGTTCTCTGTTAATATTGGTGAATTTACTTCGGATGCAGCTTCTCTGGTCCCTCTGGTCCCTCTGGTCCCCTTGCTCCGATTTTATTCTCCTTGTATATGCTTCCCCCGGGGTCGATTTTTAAGAAACACGGCATCTCATTTCACTGTTACGCTGACGATACCCAAATCTATTTGCCCCTGGGATCAAATAACATGGGGTTTGGTACTCTGGCTTGTCTAGCGGACGTAAAGGCCTGGATGTCCCTAAATCTTCTTCACCTCAATGAAGGCAAACCTGAATTGGTTTTTGAATCTTCGGAAGCTGCTATCTCTCCTTGCTACTAAAATACTTCAGGATTTACTTAAGACTCGCAGTGAAGAATTAGCAGTGAAAAGGTGTGGACAGTGTTCATTTTGCTGCTGACCTTATTGCATATGCATTTGTAGGAGTTTATCTTTCAGACACCAAATGTATATGGGATGAAAGTACTTAAATTAATCATGTAATGTGATTTAATAAGGTTTGCGCTAGTCAATTTATTGGTATTTTCTCTTTATTTACCGCTCCAAAAAAGCATGTCGTAACCCATTGTGCAATATTTTGTCCATTTTGTCTCTGTGTGTGAAACCACTAGTGAAGAATTTTGTTGTGTTTTTGATAGTGGTCTCAAATTTGACAAACAAGTTCATAATGTATAGTCAAAACCAGTTTTTTCATCTGAGTCCTAGCTAAAGTATAATCATTTCTTTCTTTTAAGGACTTTGAAAGGGTGATTCAAGCTTTTATTTTAACAATTCTTGACTATTGTAATTCTCTTTATAGGCCTATAGGTTTTAACCAAGCATCTCTTAACCATCTGCAAATGGTACAAAATACAGCTGCCATAGGCACCTTACTGGTGTGCGTAGACGAGAGCACATCACTCCTGTTCTGAGATCTCTGCATTGCCTCCTAATTCATTACAGAATTGATTTTAAAGTCGCTGGTTTTTAAATAGCTCCCGTATATATTTCCGATTTATTATCTGTTCACAATCCTGGAAGGTCTCTTAGGTCATCCAACCAGAGACTGTTAAATGTTCCTCGGGCTAGACTGAAATCGAGAGGAGATCGAGCGTTTGCCGTTGCTGCACCGAAACTTTACAACAGCCTGTACACTGCATGAGCAAACTCAAAACCTTTCTATTTGTGATTTGTGATGTGTCTGGTCTGTTCTTTAATTTATGTTGTACATGGTGTTGATATTTGATATAATATATAGAACCTTGGTCAATAATTGTTGTTTTTAGTGGTGCTACAGTACATACATACATAGTTGAGTTGAGAGTACTCGTGCCCATCCCTACTTAATTGTAATCTTTACTAGCACTGACTCTAATAATACTGGCTGTTTAATTCCACTCATTACTAGTAGTGACTGCTGAACTCCACTTTATCTCACCAAGTACTGACTGCCGATTTCTTCTCTTTACTAGTACTGACTGCTGAACGTCACTCCATATTTTCTAGTTCTGACTGCTGAAATCTGACCTCGACTAGAAATGACGACTTTTAGTTTCGACTAATTGATAGTAATTGTGACTGAATTGTGATAGAAGGCTCATATCGTTCTCTGTTTTGCAGGAAAACCTCACAGCATCGAGAGCTCCGAGCGCATCCAGCTCTCCGGGACGTATAACGTACGGAAAGGAAAGCTGCAGCTACCGGTGAACCGCTGGAGTCGACGGCAGGTGATTTTATGTGGCACCTGTCTCATGGTCTCCTCGGTGAAGGCCAGCCATACGGGCAAGATGCACATCCTGCCCCTGATCGGAGGAAAGGTACTGAACCCAGGCTGAAATCTGGCTCATTAGCCAGAATGTTTGTCCCAAACCAATGATCCTACAGCCATCCCTCCTGAAGTGCACTGGACAAGAGTAGTCAAAAAAAGAATTGATATTCTTCAGCATTTTGACATTATCCATGGCTTAAACTGATTGAGATCTGAACTGAATGTTCACATTAGCCGCGTTTCCATTACCCTTCAAATTGCGCACATTGAAAATACGCCCAATGGAAACACACAAAAAAAAACATTTATTGCAAAAAGGTTTTTATGCTTGTCGCTCGCATTTCAGGCAATTTGAAAAAGAAATATTTTGCAAAACTGCAATGGAAACAGTTTTTGCGCATTCACAGGTCACCTGACGTAGATGACGCGGTGTGTTTGTACAGAATACGAGACCGAGTTCTTTATTAAATTCATAAAAGACAAAAGAATTACAGGAATACTGGATTATAAACCTCAAAGAAACGCCACAATCACGAGCTGGAAGCTTTCCTTGCCATTAATGCTTGGATAACACACATACGTCTCCTTGGATTAAAATGGCCAGTGCAGTGGCTGGGATATAGGTAAACCCACCAACATCCGTCGCCATGATTTTTGGAAAGACTTATCGCTAGAGGAAAAAATAATGTTTTAGTCGCACAACATCGGTTAATGGAAACGCCGTCATTTCGCAATAGATTTTTGTCGATATTTAGAAAAAATCGCAAAAGTTTTGCGGAAATCTGTAATGGAAACGCACCTATAGACCATGGTGTAAGTCAATTTAAATGTTTTATGTACGAACTTGTACAGTATAAATTTAATTTACATAAACAAGGAATGTTTAAGTTGACTTCAATATTCACAGTTCATTCACACTTTATATTGCCTGTGTGTGTTGAACCCCAGGCTATATTTATAAAGCATCTTTCCCAAGATCCCAGTTACTTTAACAACGAGCAACACTTAAAATAAGAGTTCAGTGAGAGGACAGACATAGTGGACATTGGTTAGTGAGTTGTAAAGTTTTATAGTGGTTTTGAGAGTTGATGAAGTGCTAAACAAACAGAGGTCCGTTTAAAGGCTTGTATTCTGTCAGTGTTCATTTATGTTCTAGACTGCTAGACTAAATATTGAGTGCTGTCTGCCACGGCAAGCATCTCTGCTGCTGTTGCTCATAGTTTGAGTTCCTGATGTAAACAGACCTCTGACACTAATGAAGATGATGTGTTTTCACCCCACTGCATGGGGAGCCTGTCTCGTTCATGTGTAAGTTTGAGTGTGTTTGTGTTGTGTTCAGGTGGAAGAGGTGAAGAAACACAGTCACTGTTTGGCCTTCAGCTCAGCGGGACCTCAGAGTCAGACCTACTATATCAGCTTCGACAGCTTCACTGAACACCTGCGCTGGCACCGACAGGCTGCTAAGGTGTGTGTGTGTGTGTGAGACCGCCTCAATCCTTCCACCTTGTAGAAATAATACGACCTGACACACTACAGCTGACCCAATCTCTAGTGATTTGTCTCACTTGCCAATATTTTCATACAAGCAAGCAAGTACCGTGGTATAGTGATGGGATTAGACTTTTACACAGACTGTGATCTTGAATCTTTCTATCATTGGTAAATGTCCAAAAAACATGGAACTAATGTGTGGTACCTTTCGTTGCTCTTTTTTTCCCAAATCGGTGACTTTAGGGCTTTGGGTTTGAATGCTTCAAACAAAAGTTCAAACAACAAAAATGTGTAATGAGATTAAAATATAATAATAATAATTTATAGGTTGACAGACAGTCTCACCAGGGACTTTTTCTGATTGCTGCAGCTTTTCTCAAAAATTTTGCTAAATTTTTTGTGTGTAGATTTGCAGTAAAATAATCCTTAGGTATTTATTTAGTGATACGCCAACATCTCATCCACTGAAACTATTTGACTGAAAAAAACAAACAAAAATTCCGAAACAGTGATGTTTGATTAGCCAATGGTGTAATGTCTAAAAAAATTTCCAAGATATTTTAGTAGTTATATTTACAGTGATCAGCGCTCCCAAACCGTGTTTCAAAACGCTTCCAAAACGCGCTTACACAGATACACACAGGAGTCTATCAACGGATATATTAGCAATCCGTTGATAGACGCCTGTTTTCAAAAACCCTGTGTGTATCTGTGTAAGCGCTCGATGAAGAGCATCAAAGATGTCTATTTACAACATGTTTTGAAAGCGTTGATCACTGTAACCAATCACAGACATATATGTTGAGCACGTCCAGACTTTGGACTTAAAGGAACACTCCACTTTTTGGGGGAAACTGGCTCATTTTCCAAATCCTCTTGAGTTAAGCAGTTGAGTTTACCATTTTTTAATCCAATTAGCCGATCCCCGGGTCTGGCGGTAGCACTTTTAGCATAGCTTAGCATAGATCATTGAATCTGATTAGACCATTAGCATCGCTCTCAAAAAAATGACCAAAGAGTTTCAATATTTTTCCTATTTAAAACTTGCCTCTTCTGTAGATACATCGTGAACTAAGACCGACGGAAAATTTAAATTTGCGATTTTCTAGGCCGATATGGCTAGGAACTATTCTCTCATTCCTGCGTAATAATCAAGGAACTTTGCTCCAGTACCATGGGTTCAGCAGGCGCAATGATATTACTCAGCACCTGAAAATAGTCCCCAGCTATATAACTTCCAACCGGCACTAAGTTTCAGGCGCTGCGTAATATTGCGCCTGCTGCACCCATGGTACTGCAGTTTTAAATAGGAAAAATATAAAACTCTTTGGTATTTTTTTTGAGAGCGATGCTAACAGTCGAATCAGATTCAATGATCTATGCTAAGCTATGCTAAAAGTGCTACCGCCAGACCCGGAGATCGGCTGAATGGATTCGAAAATGGTAAAACTCAACTGTTTAACTCTAGGAGAGTTGGAAAATGAGCCAATTTCCCAAAAAAGTGGAGTGTTCCTTTAAACGTGTCTGCTGGGGCATCTATTATTTTACTCAAACTGCTGTCTGGCATCCCTTTAAAAACCTCTTTTTCTTAGGCTACTTAACTTATGTTCACGTAGCCATGAAGTAGTGACGCTGGGAACAGGGAAATCTATTTAGAGCGCCTTATTTTATTAATTAAAATATAATAAAAATTTGCTCAAAATCATATTTAAGCCACAGAAGTTTTGGGACTCTGTTCTGTGGAGCGATGAAATGAGACAGTTCAGCATGGTGGGGATCTGTGATGCTCTGCGGCTGCTTTACATCCTCTGGCACTGATAAACTGCAGTGTGTGGAAAGCAAGATGGATTCATTGAAGTATCAGGAAATCCCAGGAGAAAACATCATGCCGTCAGTGAGGAAGCTGAAGCTCGGGCGTCATTGGACCTTCCAACAGGACAATGATCCCAAGCAAACCTCAAATTGACCTCTCGCCAGCCCCTCCCCCAAAACGGCCATTGTTCAGTCACACATCATAGCAACCATTACTATGTGGGCAGGTCCGACAAACATTGACTCCAAGCAAGATGGTGACCCTCTTTTACTGTCTATGGTGCGCCCACGGCGTTTGTAAATCGGACACTAGATACCCCGAGAGATTGTCTGGAGGAGTTGTTCTTTCCATTCCCAAAGCCGAAAACACAACATGAGCTACAATGGATAAAACAGTGTGGACGGCCCCACTCCCAGTTAAATGTTGAACATTACGAAGCATAATTAATGTTATTAATTAATGTTATTAGTAATGTTATTAGCTGTTTTCAGAATCAGAATGTTTTATATCCATTGTGAACATAATTCACAACTAGGAAATAGCTTTGGCTTAGTTAAAGGTGCATAACAGATAATATAAAATAAAATGGATATCTGAATGCCTTTTATCTATTTCATTTTATTATATTATCTGTTATACACCTTTTAAGCCAAAGCAATTTCCTATTTGTGAATTCTGTTGATCAACAATGGAAATAAAACATTCTGATTCTTAAAACGGCTATTCTCAAAACAACAGAGAAATGTTAGTTAGCTTTGAATGGCTTTACGCACATGTAGGTTTAGCTAGCTAACATACCCTTGTATTTTAACAAAATAGCTACTCGCAATAGACAATAATACCATAACATATGGTAGATGAAAGAGAACTTCTGCATTTGAGGTAACGGTACAGGTCATGGGGTTTCTCAGATTTCGCTTGAGACCGGTAAGCATTAGCCTCGATAGTAGTGTCTCCTTCATTGCGTATTTTTATGTTTTGAATATATCCCTCCACTGCTGTAACCCCTTTTGCCTCGATCTGGAGGATATCGCGGAGGTATTGCTCCAAAAAAGGTCACTGACACGCACGGGTGTACCTCTTCCCGTCATGGCAATCTGTCGCACTGGTCGTGTTTGACCATTTGTTTGTTGGATGTAGCAACAGTAACTAAGGGGGGCGGGGCTCGGCGAAAGGCTAATTGCACCAAGGCTCGGTTGCAGAAGAAGTCCTGGAAGAGTCTAGTGGCCTCACAGTCGCCTGACTTGAACCCCATAGAAAATCTCTGGTGGGATTTGAAGAAGGCGGTTGCACAACGCAAACCCAAGAATATTACTGAACTGGAGGCCATTACTCATGAGGAATAGGCTCAGATTCCTCAGAAACGCTGACAGAAGCTGGTGTCTGGTTATACATCTCATTTGCAGCAGCTCATAACAGCAAAAGCGTGTTCTACTAAGTACTAAAGATGCTTGCCATGAAGCGGTTGAATAATTTTGAGACTGCAGAAGTCATTAAAAGTTGCATTTTCAGTTGAATTTGGTAAAAGCACTTGAAACATTTGTTGTGTTGAGCTATTTCAATTACTTTTGTTTGATTTGTTCATTGCAAACAGCTGACAATTTCGCCAATAAATCTGATCTGCAATGGGTGTTTTGCAATCATTTCGATTACAACTGTGTGTGTGTGTGTGTGTATATATATATGTGTGTGCGCTTTATTTATTACATGTGTGTAGCTTATGTGCGTTTCAGAGTGGCTCCGTTCACAGTAAATGCTGCTTCACATGAACATGATCTTTTGATTATTTACATGTGTGGAGCGTCTCAGACTCCATCTCTGCATATGCTATGAGTTTAGGTTGCTTATAACGGTCATCTGGGAACGCAATGTACACCATTTTATCAGATTTGTTACGTAAAACATTTCAAAATCGAAGTTTAAACTCTCGCATTTAAACAGTTCACATGTTTTGATTTCATATTGCTGTTCAAAAAATTACAGTGGTTGTTACCCTGGTTAAAACCAGACCATTCTCAGTTGTTAACTGAGTTAGGGTCTGGCAAAGCTTCATAGACAAATCATTTCCAAAGGGGCGTCACCAACGGACTTCGCTCAAATGCCTCTGGGCGCAATTGGATAGGCCTAAAACCAATCAGAGCGATGAAGGAGATAACGTATGCAGAGCAACGGAGAAATCTCTCCAAGTGTTGTTCTTTGCTCGGGTTTTAAGGCGAGACACGGCAGGCAAAAACATCGTTTTTATTTCCACTGGTCAATTTTGAGATTTTGGGCTATTTGTCTTCAATAACATTGTCTTCTTTCAGACTTGTGGTGAAAAAAATTCCAAAATACACATTTAAGTCTTTATTTTACTACACTTTGTCTATTTGCGTCTGTAGATTTCTCCTAAATTCAACAAAAGTTGTCGTTCTAAATCAACACGCTGCTCCGCGATTGCGATCTGCACCCTGTCATCACACACACCGTTGGAAAGCTCTCTCTCTCTTCTGTACATTGTTGTTGGATCCAAATATGGTAATTTCCTTTTAATCAGCAACCAATCGTGAAAGTACAATGGGCATTTAACTCTAAAACCGAAATCTCATTGGCTGATGTCAATTTCTGACAACGTGATTCGTTCAGATGCATCACGTGACGTGCTCTCATCGCAAAGCGCTGATGAATAAAATAATCCTGTGATCCGTACTCAACTTCCAGATCACTCTATGTGTACTTGAAGACTGAACGATTGAAATAATCAGGGTTCATTTACTCACATATAAACTACTTTAAGCTTGGCAACACAACGCAGCGTTATCACCAGACGTATGTCTGAATCACACCTGGACTGGGGATGTTTGTTAAACATTTATGTTGTGACCCATGTGACTCGGTTCTCACAGTACGGTGAACTTTGCCCAGTCTAATTTTTTCTTGCCGTTAACATTTATCTACTGATGTGCGTTAGTTTCGGCCCTGAACATACTGTAAAGGGCTCATGAGAAATAAACTGGTTGGATCTGGCAGAAGTGCACTCGTTCCCCTGCTGTAAATCAGCGTGTGTATTTCTGCTCGTGGACTTCAGACCTCTGTGCTTCTGTAGCACGTTTACACACACCTTCTCACCTCTTCACAGAGTTGAAACGATACTCTGGAGCTCCTCATTGTTCTGATCTAAGCTATATTTGCCCTGAGAATGACACCTCATCATTCCATCACAGAAAGAGTGTGAAAAGCCCTAGTTGGGAGTCCTACTTTAGCATACTTTACTACGAACGAACCATCCTAAACAAACGCAAGTAGGGCAAGCCTGGCCAGCCTATTTTACTGTGCCGTTCCCAGAGACAACCTTGTGCCGTGAGAGCCGTCCTGCCCACCGGGACCCTCAGATTAGAAAAACCTCACAAGAGGTTTCAGGCTGCTGTGTGAATGTTATGAGCGACGTGTGCTGTGTTATTAGTGAATGCTGGTTCATTAAGTCACGATAGTTTGTTGTTGAGGAGAGTGTGCTGCCCGGCCAAAAAAAGTCGCTGTTTGAATTTAGACATGCAAATGCTTAAGAGTCTATGACTGGATCATTATTGCAGTGATTATTGTGTTTGTAGCATGTTATATGTTGGGCAACAGTTCTTCTAACCCTAACTGATGGAGTGTGTAGCTTTTCGTTTCTTAAATAACCATGTAGGAAACACATCATGGCCATATTACAGGATGACAATGTCCAGATTCGTCAGGCTCAGACTGTGAAAGAATGGTTGAGTCCAGATCTTGAACTCACTGAGAGTCTTCAGGATGTGCTGGAGGAGACTTTACAGAGAGCTGGACTCTTGCATTGACAACACAAAGATCTGGACCAAATATTGATGCACCGGTAACGCTTTAGATTACAGCCCGGAAAGTACTGCGTAATTAAAGCGATTTTACAGCGTAACCTTCGTTAACTATTAGTGTACCTATAACGTACTTACAATATAAGTATAAGGGAACAATGTTTAAAGTTTGGGGAATAAAGGAGTAACAACCAGGAGAATAAAAAAAATATTTATACTGTAAGTATTATAGAACTAAGGGGTACTTATTCTACTATTATGATACAACAATCTTACATTTGGGAGCAATTTAGCAAGAACATACACTGCCTACCTTTTTGTAATAATAGTGAACCAGTACATACTGTTTAGGCATTTTAAAAATTACAGGGTACATATCTATGCATTTAGAAAGTAATCTTTTTAACAAAAGTGCACTGAAAACTAAAACTATTGCAAAATATTTCGGAAAGATACTCTTGTTTCATGTAGTGGTACTTGTTACCCTCTTGTTCCATGAAGTTACAGGGTAAGTACAATAAAAATGCATACGCACAATCTTATATCACTGACTCGGAAACCTTTATTTATTATACAAGTACCACTTACCCTGTAACCACATGAAACAAGATATATTTCCCAGAATTAAAAAAAATTGCAATAGCCTTAGCTTTTCTTGCCTTGAAACATCTTAGCCCAAACTTAAACATCTGCACTTTTGCTATAAAAATTAAATAAAATAAAAAGTATAAATGCATAGATATGTACCCTGTCATTTTTAAAAAGCCTAAACAGTATGTATTGGTACACAATTATTACAAAAAGCAGTGTATGTTCTTGCTAAATTGCTCCCAAATGTAAGATTGTTGTATCATAATAGTTTATATCATAAAGTACCCCTTAGTTCTATAATACTTACAGTATAAATATTTTTTTAATTCTCCTGGTTGTTACCCCTTTATTCCCCAAACTTTACATATTGTTCCCTTATGCTTACATGTAAGTACTTTATAGGTACACTATAATTACAGAAAGTTACACTGTAAATTCCTCTTAATTACACAGTACTTTCCGGGCTGTAATCTGAAGCGTTACCGGTGCACCTCTTGATGGAAATAAGTGTTGTGATGTTATTTCCATCAAGAGGTGCATTCATTTGTACATGAAGTTAAACAAAATGCAAATGGAAATGCCGTCTTGGCAACTAACAGAAACAATTTGATAGAAATGATCTATAGTTATATTTCATTTTATTTTATTTCAGTTAACGTTTATTTTATTTCAAGCAACAAAATGTGTTTTTATTAACTAGTTTCGGTTAACCTATAATGACCCTGCAGAAAACAGCTGGGAAAGAAAATCCCACAGATGCACAATTCCTTGTTGATCTTGCTGTGACTCTATACCTCGATGAATGACGTGTGTGTGTGTGTGTGTCTGTCAGATGGTGTCTCAGAGGATCAGTTCGGTGGATCTGTCTTGCTGTAGTCTAGAGAAACTGCCGCCCAACCTGCTGTACAGTCAAGACCTGACGCATCTCAACCTCAAACACAACTTCCTGCCTGCTGACCAGACGCTGCTGCAGCTCCAGAGGTCAGTGTGTGTTTCACAGATCAGCTTTCCTTGCTTTTTAATTGGAAGTTTAATTCATCTAAAGTTTGATGAATTCCAGCATTTTTAATAATACATTTGTATTAAATCAGAAAACAGAACATTTCGAAAAACCATACCTTTCATAGGCCATTATTATTGTTAAAATTTCAATAAATTGTTCAATTTGTATTAATTCAATCGATTGGTCACTTTTGGGATTATTAAAATTAAGTTAAACCATTACAGCAGAATCCAGAATCATTTCAAATCTGGAAAACACGCAATTTGGGAAATAAAACTGAATTCATTGTGCTCTAGGTGTTTGGACAAGAATGTCAACATTTGAAATTTTAATGCAGACATTTAGACATTGTAGAAATACAGTGCAATTCATGTAAAATGAAAAGTACAGAAAGTAATTGTATGTCGAGGATAATAATCAAACTACTTACCGTCCCACTCGGTAGAATCTACTGTCATCTACTGTTGGAAACGGGAAATGCATCCCGCCTGACCAGAAGCGGAGATAAAACGTATAACTTGTGTTGCCAAAGCATTTCAATTAAACCGTGTTTAACTGTACGGTTGTAGCCAGTATTTTGTAAACGATGAGATTCTGTATGATTAGGCCAGGATGATATTTGGTCACTTTAGGATTTACGCACTTTCATATAACTGTCAGTATCAGTATATCTGATGAGAACAAATGAGAACATGAACATTTTCTGTTTGTATTTTTTATTTTTTGGTGTGAATTTTATGTAATACTGATGTAATGAGGTCAAAATCAAGAACTGGCACTATCCACTTTATAATACATGCTAACACTATTAAGGACACAATGTGGATGAAAACATGATTTTCTGAAGTAAGCTAAAGTGTCATGATTCCTCTATGAGATATACGGACACTGTGAGGTTAATAGTTGCTTAATATCTCCAAATGTCCTCTCTTCTCCTGCAGATTTTCCCGTTTGCGGAGTCTCAACCTCTCTAATAACCAGCTGGGAAGTTTCCCGCTGCACATCTGCTCCATTAGCACGCTGACGGAGGTCAACCTCAGCTGCAACCACCTGACCTCCATCCACCCTGACGTGGGCAAAATGACCAAGTGAGTGTGTCCGTCACAGATGCGTTTGAAGGTGAAGCGGTTCTCGAGTTGCACCTCCCCAAACGCAAACATCACAAACTCAGCTCTTACGGCTTGTGAAGGCTTGTCTCAACAGCCTATTTTCACTAAAAGGTCCAACATATTAGGATGTGTTGTTACGAGTCATGAGCAAGCAATTGAGTAGACTAGTTCTCTGTCTAGAGCAAACACAAGCACATCAAAAAAACTTCTGATTTTGTCTTTTCCCCATGTAACGCATCAGTCACACTTTTCTGGTCTTATTGTGACTGTTTCATCAGTGGAGTTAGTCTAAACAAAATGTCAAATGTTTTGTAATAACTTGCTACTTTCCCTGTTATGAACAATATTAACCAATAATATTAAGTCTAAGAATCGCGAAAAATACAGCTTTGCTTACCAAGGAAAAAAGTCACAATAATTATTATTTTATTTGTTTTTTATTTTAAATTTTTTTCCGATTTTTTTTTTATTATTTTTTTTTTTTTATGAAAACAAATCATATTGTACAAACAAGAGTATATATAGCCAACTATGTCAGGGGTATATAGAAAGAAGAAAAAAAAACGCACAAAACATTGTACATCTTAAACAGTTTTTTTATTTTATTTTTATTGCTTTCGAGTTTTTACTTTTAGATATTGCTTCTAAATTCATTTTAATGTCAGTTTTACAATATCAAACATAGGTGTTTTTTTGTAACTATATGAATATAATGCAGACTAAATAATAATAATTAAGAATGCCCCTCCTTCGCTAACTTCTCTCCGTCTCGAATGTACGTCATTGCTCACTTTCCACTACTTGATCACTTGGAATCCGCAATGGAGCTGATTTAAAGGTTGTATCAGTGATTTCAGGCCCAAAAATAAATGTCTAATCTTTCCTAACGATCCGCTAGCTGCCCGCCCCATAAGCATGCCGTCCAAAAACTGCGTCTCTGTATGCAGTCTAGGCTCTGAGATTTGCACACAAAAACAAATGGGTACACCACCACTCAAAACCAAAATAAACAGTGTTTCAACCAATCACCGACAGGGGCGGGTGTTGAGGTTTTGAGCTCGTTCACGGCTGGACGCGAAGTCGGAGCAACACCCGCCCCTGTCGGTGATTTTCCTTGTTTTATGCACCATTCTGTATGCCAGAATGTATGCTTGGGCTGTTAAATGTAAACAAATATAAATTATGAATATATTAAAAAATTAACTATAACTGTGGGAAAAAATACAGTCAGCTTACAAGTATTAAACATGATTAAATGTCAAAATAACTCCAATATCATACACTAGAATTGTGTTGGGTGGGGCTAAATAAAGTTGGCCTGCTGTGACGTCACAATCATGGTGCATTGTGGTCTATGGATCTGCCTGAAGTGTACATGTTGAGTAGACTCGTTCCCTCGGCCAAAATCAAGGGATCAATGGTCTGTCCAAATAAGCTTCCCTTCTCCACGAAGTTGAGCACACTTCAAAAACGCGTTGGGACTTCCCCCGAGGGAAAGTGCTTAGGGAAGCCAAGCTTACAGTAGATATGTGCTGTGGAGTCAGGCAGTCATGTGACCCTCACTGCACTGCTGCCACCTGCTGGACACACTCGTGCTCATCCAGCCTCTCGAGTGTCAAGTTTCCAGAGTTTTACTGTAGTAACAATAAAAGATGACCTTGCAGTAAAGCCTCCTTGCTTTGCATTGTAATACCCAGCTAACAGGAAACATAGCTCACGTTCTCTCAAAGTTATGAACAAACGCTCTTCCTGTGACATTAATAGAATGTTCGTTCAAGGTTCTCTGGTTATTAATAATGCTCTCAAAATGTTAGCACTAAAATAGTTGGATCTAACTTTTTTTAAATGTTACTACTTGATTCAGAAGGTTCAGAAAACATTCAAATCTCATAACGTATGCGAAATGAAAACATGGAATGTTTCCTCAACATTCTCTTGACCAAGAAAAAGAGTTTTTAAAACATTCATAACGCGAATGTTAGCACAGCGTTCTTCAAAGCGTCTTTTTGTGTGCTGTGTCGTTGTTGAGCTCATGTCCGTCTCTGTCAGTCTGCAGACGTTTGTTCTGGACGGGAACCTGCTGTGTGCTCTCCCCGTGGAGCTGGGCTTTCTGCAGAGGCTGGCCTACCTGGGCCTGTCCTTCAATGAGTTCACACAGGTGCCGTCGGTACTGGAGCGGCTGCCCGCCGTCGAGAGACTCTGCATGGCTGGAAATAAAGTGCCGGTGCTGACGCTACAGGCCTTCCGTCTGCTGACGCTCAAACACGTCGACCTGCGGTGAGCACAAGCACATCCCTACACACTAGCTGTGATAGTAGAGGATCAGTAGCCTACACTTCACACTGAACCACAGGAAAAAGTCTATTCAATTTTAATCTGGAATAATTCAAATGTTCCTTCAAGTTTTGGAGTTCGTTTTTTTGGCCAATACTCGTCTGGTATCTCATGTGGTTGTAAAATCTACTGTAATTTGTGAACATTATCTAGCAATGAACAATAATTCTTCAGCATGTAATATTCTTTGTTTGTTAATTTCAACATTTAGGCTACTAATACAGTTTTAAAATCAAAAGTTGTGTCTGGTAACATTTAGTTAGAGGGACAGTTCACCCCAAAAATGAAAATGTTGTCATCAGTTACTCACCCTCAAGTTGTTTCAAACCTGTATGAGTTTCTTTGTTCTGTTGAACACAAAAGGTGTAACCAGACAGTTGATGGCAGCCATTGACTTAAATAGTTGTTTATATATATATATACTTCAAAATTTTAATCATGTTGATCATGACTGCGTATTTGATGCGCACATTTTTAGTGTCGGTAATGTGTTTATAATTCCTTTGGTGAATTTTTCCGTCTCCTCAGTCTGAACCAGATCTCCAGCGTAGTTCCGGACGAGCCGGAGTTTCTGCGTCACGTGACGCAGCTGGACGTGCGCGATAACCGTCTGTCTGAGCTGGACGTGTCCGTGTTCCCGCGGCTGGAGGTCCTGCACTGTCAGAGGAACCGCCTCACTCGCCTGCGTCTGCGTGGCTGCGCGCTCAAGGCTCTCTACGCCTCCAACAACGGTAGCGCACACAACATTTTACCTAACATTTAAAGGGATAGTTCTCCCAAAAATTACAATTACCCCATGATTTACTCACCCTGAAGCCATCCTAGGTGTACATGACATTCTTCTTTCAGACGAATACAATCGGAGTTATATTAATAAATGTCCCGGCTCTTACAAGCTTTATAATTAAATGGTTTCTGTTTTGAAGTCCATTTAATTGCACTTTTATCATGGATAGATGCACTTTTGTGATGGAGAGATGCACTTTTATCATGGATAGATGCACTTTTATCATGGATAGATGCACTTTTATCATGGATAGATGCACTTTTATCGGATAGATGCACTTTTATCATGGATAGATGCACTTTTATCATGGATAGATGCACTTTTATCATGGATAGATGCACTTTTATGATGGAGAGATGCACTTTTATCATGGATAGATGCACTTTTATCATGGATAGATGCACTTTTGTGATGGATAGATGCACTTTTATGATGGATAGATGCACTTTTATCATGGATAGATGCACTTTTGTGATGGATAGATGCACTTTTATCATGGATAGATGCACTTTTGTGATGGATAGATGCACTTTAATGATGGATAGATGCACTTTTATCATGGATAGATGCACTTTTATGATGGAGAGATGCACTTTTATCATGGATAGATGCACTTTTATGATGGATAGATGCACTTTTATCATGGATAGATGCACTTTTGTGATGGATAGATGCACTTTTATCATGGATAGATGCACTTTTATCATGGATAGATGCACTTTTATGGACTTCAAAACAGAAACAGCCATTCACTGCCATTATAAAGCTTGTAAAAGACAGGACATTTTAATTTAACTCCTAGAATGACTAAAGTAAATCATGGTAAGTAAAGTCCTAATTTTCATTTTTGGGTGAACTATCCCTTTAACCCACCTAGACATAGGTGCTTTAACATACAACATCCATTCGCTCGCTTGATGCCTTACGACATCTGTTCCACAGAGCTGCAAGAGTTAGACGTGAGTCCTGCGGCCTCTAACCTCACGTACGTGGACATCTCCAGGTGGGTTTGATCTCTCTCACTTGTATCCATCGTGACATGAAGTTTCCTTGCGTGTGTCTTCAGCTGTGTGTGTTCGCTCTCTTACAGGAACTGTATGACGTCTCTGCCCGATTGGTTGAGTGACAGCAGGAAACTGGAGGTTCTAGACGTCAGTCACAACAACATCGCTGAACTACCTCCGTGGTGAGTGTCTGAGTGAAACTGCAGTGGTTTGTGTTCAGCCACATTTCAGTCACTCATGGACTCCTGATGATTTACATAGTCATTGCCGTAGCAACAGATTGGCATTTTGCAAACACTAACATTGATCCCAATAGTTACTGACAATTTAACAATTTTAAGGGAAAGAATCATGCCATTTAAAGTCGGCATAATTTTAATCAAAATGTAGGGCTTTGTAGGATGTAGGATTTCCGCAAAGCAGAAAATGCTGGGTAGGACAGGATATTGTGCTCTATACTTTTTAGGCACCAACCCAATTGCCTCGATACCATAGATTAGAGCAGTGTTTCTCAACCGGGGGTACGTGGACCCCTAGTGGTCCGTGGCATAATTGCAGGGGGACCATTTAAAAATATATATTTTTAAAAATCCTAAATTTATTTTTTATCTTTATTGTTTACTTTAGCATTACTAAAACGCGATATGCCGGCATTTTACTCAATCCAGTACGTTTACAGCGCGTTGATTTCAGTCAGAGAACTGTCGCATAGGGGAGAGAAAGTAACAGTCAAATGGACGTTGTTAAAATATTAATCTCAAATTGGACATTAATGGACATGTGATGTTTTACAGAATGCAGTAGAATATTGTTCTGAAATTGACAATGTTGTTGTGATTGATTGTGTAATTGTTGTGCCATTTCAATGCAATCAAATTAAATTCTAGTTGCCAGTCATTAAAAAAAATATTACTTAACTTGCATTCACTGATATTGCATTCATAGCGTTTAACTGTGAAAATGGAGAGTGTGATTGGAAAGAAAACAGTGGATGGCGGGTGAGAACAGGGGTAGGGGGGTCCATGAGGCTGGTTTCAGATATTATGGGGGTCCAATACTCCAATAAGGTTGAGAAACACTGGATTAGAGTATCAAAAAACGTCTTGTTGTTTGGTACCAAATTTCGATGACTAAGGGGTTAATCTCGTCAACGTCAGTGAGCCAATGAGTGGCGAGGCATCATGGAAAAACACTAGTTTACGCGGTTGCCCACAGAGATGTGGCTCACTCGTGAGGCTGTAGTGTGTAAGCGTCCCAAACCCCATAGATGTATAAGAAGTGGAAAAGATCAAAAGTGTGGCTACATTTCACCAGGCTCGACCAGCGCTCGCCCCTGGCCAACGAACAAACACGGTGTGATTATGATTCAGGCAGCATCACAAGTCAGAATTCAGATAGGGATCAGTAGTGTTAGTGAAGCAACATAAAGGACACAAAGACTAAAGTCTGCCAATCAAAAATAAAGTTTATTGAATTATAAAAGAAAAAGGGGACTGTAGAGATAACAACACTGCTACTGCAGTGCTGGCTGCAAGACCAGAGAGTGAGAGAATGAGCATGTGTCCTGGATTTAAAATGGCCCCCATCAGGTGATACCAATTAATCGGTTGATTGCAGGTGAGCTACCAGGTAACTGCAACAAAACAGGTTATAACACTCCCACGTAACAGGTAGCATTCAAATATTCATCCAGTTCCTTTTGCTTGAAGATCGAATCATCACGCTGGTATGGAGCCAAAGCTGGCCATAGGGTCTGTGTGGAGGACCTGTCTGGTTCTCGGGGTCTTTGCTGAGGATCTGTGCCAATGGCTGTCGCGGCGTCCATGCCTTCACAGGGGATTGTCTAGTAGACACGGTCTCTGCTGACATTCAGGGCTGCGTTTTGGTCGTGTCTTGGTGCAGGTCCACCATCTGATCTGGATATGGACCGGATTCGGCTGACTACGGTAACCTCGGGATAAGGACGAGACAGACAGACTAATATTAATGTGGATGCCATTCTTCTTACAATGTAACAAGTACATTGGGTTTTATAGAAAGTGTTCCTGGTTCCGGTTGACCTAATTTATGCAGCCTAACAATCATTTAACTGATTTGAATATAGAAATTGATATGATATGCAGTATGCTAGGTTAAAGAGATATGTTTCTAGTCTAGATTTAAACTGACAGAGTGTGTCTGCAACAATGCAGTGTTGACAGAACCGGGCTAATATGGTCAAACTTCCTGGTTCTGGTAATAACTCGAGCTGCTGCATTTTGGACCAGCTGGAGTTTGTTTATTATCTGTGCAGGGCAACCACCCATAAGAGCATTACAGTAATCTAGCCTTGAACGCATGAACTAACTTTTCGGGATTTATCATTGAGAGCATATGTCGTAATTTATATATATTTTTTAAGATGGAAAATTGTGGTTTTACAGATGGTAAATGTGTGGCTTTCAAATGAAAGATTGGTATCAAAGAGCACACCAAGGTTCCTGACGACGAAGACTTGACAGAGCAGCCATCAATTGTTAGACAGTATTCTAGGTTATTATGTGTTGGAGGTTTTTGGTTCAATAATTAAAACCTCTGTTTTTTTTCAGAATTTAGTAGGAAATTTCTAGTTATCCAATTTTTTATATTAACTATGCATTCCGTTAAATTTGTGCATTTGTATCTTTCGTCAGGAAGCAAAGAAATATAGAGCTTAGTATCATCAGCATAACAGTAAAAACTAATGCCATGCTTTCTAATGATATCTCTCAAGGGTAGCATGAACAGCAACGGTCCTAGTACTGAGCCTTGTGGTACTCCATACTGAACTTGTGATCGATAAGACATCTCTTCATTTACTACTACAAACTGATAACGGTCAGATAAGTATGATTTGAACCATGCCAATGCAATTCCACTAATGCCAACGCAATTTTCGAGTCTATTCAAAATAATTTTGTGGTCGATAGTATCAAACGCAGCACTAAGATCAAGTAACATTTATAGAGTGATGATCGGATGAGACCACGATCTGATAAGAGCAAATAATTTTTGACTCTTAATGAGAGCTGTCTCAGTACTATGGTACGGTCTAAATCTTGACTGTTAATCCTTGCAGATACCTTTTCTTTCTAAAAAGGAACACAGTTGTGAGGATACTGCCTTTTTTGTATTTTTGACAGAAAAGGTAGATTCGAGATCGGTCTGTTATTGACTAATTCTTCAGGATCAAGTTGCATTTTTTAATAAGAGGTTTAATAACAGCCAGCTTAAAAATTATTGGTACGTATCCTAATGACAATGATGAATTAATAATATTAAGAAGAGGATCTATAACTTCTGGAAGTATTTCTTTCAGTAGCTTAGTCAGTATAGGGTCTAACATACATGTTGTTGATTTTGATGATTTAACTACACTACAATGTAGATTTAATGACACTACAATGCACTGCCTGATGCGATACAGTAGTAGACGGTTGCATGGTTATAATTTTCTGTCTTATATTATCAATCTTGCAAGTAAAGAAATTCTTATTACGTAATTATTATTCGTATTTTAAGTCATTACTGCTGTGCTGTTAGGAAATGTCTGAAGTTGAAGCTTTATTTCTCTGCTTTATTAATCTTGCCACTGTATCAAATATATACCTAGGGTTGTGTTTGTTCTCTTCTAAGAGAGTCGAAAAGTAAGCAGATCTAGCAGTTTTTAAGGCCTTTCTGTATGCAATAACTTTTTCCTTCCACAAAATTCGAAATACCTCTAGTTTTGTTTTCTTTCAGCTGCGCTCCATTTTCCGGTCTGCTTTCTTGAGTGTGCTCAATTTACCACACCGTCTGTCTATTTTCCTCAATATTTTTTAAGCACAACGGAGCAACCGTGTCTTCGGGGAGTTTGTTTTGCAGTCTTGGCTAAATGGAGTATACACGAGACTAGATAATGAGCGATGTCATCGCTCTGCTGCAGAATTTCAATGCCTTCAACATCGATTCCATGTGACAATATTAGATATGAAGTATGATTACGACAATGAGTAGATCCTGACACGTGTTGCCTATGCACTATGCATATTTAACTAATAGAGTTTAGAATGTCTGTAAATGCCATTACCAATGCCTCTTTTTCATTATGTACATGGATATTAAAATCACCATCAGTTAGGACTTTATCTGCAGCCAGTACTAACTCTGATAGAAAATCAGCAAATTCTTTGATAAAGTCTCTATGGTGCCCTGGTGGCCTGTATACAGTAGCTAGAACTCTTGAGTAATAATGAAGATGTTACTATAAATTACAGCAACACCTCCTTTTGCCTTTCAGACGAGGCTCATGTTTATAACAGTAATCTTTTGGGGTGGACTCATTTAAAGTAATGTATTTGATGTAATGTAATTGTCTGGTTTTAGCCAGGTTTCTGTCAAACATAGCATATCTACAGTAGGTTTTGATCTGTGATCATAACATTTACAAAAATTGCTTTTGTAGAAAGGGATCTAATATTCAGCAAACCGAGCTTTATTATTTGTTTATCTGTATATGTCCTAATTCGGGGAACAGACACAGTCTCTATATGATGATATCTAGGTGAAAGAGTCTCTATGTGACAGGATTTATCTGACCTCAGTGACGTGACACAGCTGGCAGACGTGCTTCCTACTATAAATCTCTGTTGTGCAGCACAAAAAATAAATGTAATTGTTAAAATTTCATTTGATTACATTTTAAAAGATTCAATTAAGTTGTATTTATTAATTTGATTACCACCGTTTTTGATAATACATTTATATAGGGCCCTATTATTGAAATAAACAAGTAAAGGGTCACAAAATAACTTTTGGCCCTCTAGCAGTTAAAAAACAAAATAGCATGCATTTTGCTGAAGAACTTTGTTTTTTTATTTCGCTTCGCTTGTTACTAGGCTTAAAATATATAATCAGTTTAGATGGAACTGATCTCAAAATGACTAGCTGAAAACGTTACAGTAGCTTTACCCATTAATAGACACAAAGTACTTCCTTGAAAACATATTCCAGCACAGCAACCACACAACACAACAACCATAATGAAATAACTCTTCACAATAGATAATGCTTTACAATAAACTCTGCTGGAGAGCCACATATGGCAATTTATCTGTTCAATAAAATACCTTACTCACCTGTTGAGTAATAAAAATGTCATCTCTGCATCGTTTTTACAACATTTCAAATCCCTCAGTTCCGAAAAGCCAAGCCAATGTTGATTGTTGTTTTATTGTCTTGTTTTTTTTTTTTTTTTTTTTTATTAGGGGATAGAATATTCAGTTTGCACAGCATTAAAATCATTATGTCTATGGAAAGTTCCCATAAAACATGAAAACACAACGTGTGTGTGTTTGATGTGAGCTTCTGCACTGCCACACTGACCTCCCTGTAATCTCCACCATCAGGTTGCTGTGCAGTGGCAGTTTGAGGAAGATCTTGGCCGGTCATAACCAGCTGAAGCGTTTGCCGGAGCGAGTGGAGCGTCCCGTCGTGGAGGTGATGGATGTGCAGCACAATCATCTCATCGAGCTTCCCAGTAATCTCTTCCTGAAATCAGAGAGGTGAAACACAAACACACTGAAGAGCAGCAGCACATCAGAGCTCTCTTCCAAACACGAGTGAGCCGCCACATTATAAACATGCTCCTGAAAACAATCCCAGAAGGCAGTGCGACAAGTTTGATTGTAAAAATATTTATAGTCCGTTCAGTGCTGAAAATACCCAAAACAGGGGTGATCTACTTAAACATTGATTATTTTACTCAACGTTTGTATGTGGCCTGCTAAAAAATAAACGACTCAACCAGCCTTTCTCAATCATTTGCTGGTCTTCGCTGGTTTAAGCTGCCCTGACCTGCTGAAAGTCTCCAAGAAGACCAGCCGAACATTTGAGATCAGCAAACCAGCTCACGTTATTAGACTAGCAACATGTTAACGCCGAAGTTACTGTCTACACAGTGTTGCAAAGCGCTCACTTTTTCCGTCAGACGTACGAGCTCACAGGAGTTTGGATCAGAGTTGTGCTGTTCTCACTCGCTGCATACATGAACCTGTCCTAAACCAGTTCAACTACTTCAAAATAAGTCTCTTCTGGTCACTAAGGCTGCGTTTATTTGATCAGAAATGCAGTAAACACAGTAATGTGATATATTATTACGATTTAAAATAACTGTTTTGTATTTGAACATATTTTAAAATGTCATTTATTCCTGTGATCATTACTCCAGTCTTCAGTGTCACATGATCCTTCAGAAATCATTCTAATACTGATGTGATGCTCAAGAAACATTTCTGATTATTATTATTATAAATGTTGAAAACCAGTTTTAATATAACAGTTAATATTTTTGTGTAAATGGTGATACATATTTTTCAGATAGAACAACATTTATTTGCAATAGAGATCTTTTGTTACATCATTAATGTATTTACTGTTGGTTTTGGTCAATTTAAAGGATCCTTGCTGAATAAAAGTAATTTCTTTAAAAAAAAACACATTTAAAAAACTTTCACGTATACCAAACATTTGACCAGTAGTTTATGAATTGTAATTTTTTTTTGTAATCTTGAATGGGAGGATCTAGTTTGGTCCCATGTGCACTGCAAACTAAGGGTATGTTTACACGACAATGATGTACTAAGTGTGTACACATTTTTTTTCCTTTGTGAAATGTTTCGCATACAGATGACAACATGCATCATCAAAATGATGCCCATTTACGGCGGATCCTCGAAAACGACTTAAAAAGGCTGTATTACACCAGGCCAGTAGGTGGCGATGTCATTTTGTAAAGAAACCACATATGTAAATAATATGTCTCCGCTGGTCGTAGAAGTGATGCGGTAAATCTACACTTTGATGAAGAAGCGTTAATAAATTCAGTATCTGGAGTTCGCACAAAAACAGTTCTGTAGTCCGCCATTGTTGGTTTGGTTGTCATGTACTCGTGCATGCCTATAGACTGAACACATGCACATGATGTCACTTTTCACAAATTTGCGTTTTTGTAGTTTACCGTAATAGAGACGATAACGGTATCATTTGCAAAAAAAATTATCAAAAGTTGGTCGTTGCAAATGAACAGTCAAAATACGTATAAAGTTTTCTGTTTTTTGTCTGGGAAACACCCCCTAAAGCAGTAAAACAAAAACTCCACCGCTGAAACCTTGGAAAACCACATTACTAAGGGTTTTTGTGTCTCAGAAGTTGAATGTTAGCGCTTGAACGTATTGCATTCGAATGAGACTGTCAATAACACACTATTATTGTGATTTGTCTTCAGTTTACGGTGTCTGAATGCGTCAGCCAACAAGCTGGAGAATCTCCCAGCATCCAGTCTGTCAGAAGAGAGCAGCAGTATCTTACAGGAGCTGTATCTGACCAACAACCACCTGACGGACAAGTGTGTGCCTCAACTGACGGGACACACACACCTGAGGATCCTGCACATGGCCTACAATCACCTGCAGACCTTCCCAGCCAGGTGACACTCTCAAACATGTATTTATATATCAATAATTGAAGACGTCCCCAAAGGGAGGTCCAAAAACTGTGACAAAAAAAATTTGAGAACCACTGGCCTTAGGTCACATCTATGGCCCTGTTTACACCTGGTATTATTAAGATGCGCTTTGGTCCATCGGATCACGAGTGGACGACGCTAAATACAGGAGTAAACAGGTCTAAAACGTTTTGAGCTTGTCCACTTTCCAACACTTCCAGAGGGAGTCAAACTCATTCGCCCGGATTGCTTTCGTAGAGTAAACGCTCATGTGGTCGAATGTGTTCAAACAGCCACAAATGACCATCTTCTCTACACCAACTGACCTAATGCGTAAACATTATGGGACAGACAGGATTTAAAATTTGTCTGGAGACCCAAGTTTGGTGTGAAGATGAAAAACATACCAGGCACAATGTTCTAACACACACTCGCAGCGTTCGGCTGGTCAGAGCAGAAATGAAAGCTGCTGCTCTCCATGTGTTTTTAATATGTAAATTGCGCAAGCTTATTTTGTCCATTAGATCAAAAGATCTGAAAAAAGCATACATTCACCCACACATAGAACCTCCCCTTGAAGAAATCAGGACAGAAGTGGTTGAAATTGAACAAAATAAATGGATTAAAACAACAGGTTTTAATAGTGTATTGTACTACATACAATATCTGCTCGATTAAATTTGATTACTCATTTAAAAAAATTCTCAATTACAATTTGACCTGCTTAATCAGCAATTTACTGGAAGTGCCATATTTTACAGACACATACATTAAGCTCATCCAAATTATATTCAGTCTGATTCATAGAATATGTGTGCATATACAGTATATTATATTCAGTATATTCAGCAAATCAATATTGTCTGCTGTGCAGTAAAATGGCCAAGCTGGAGGAGCTGGAGGAGGTGGACCTGAGTGGGAACAGGCTGAAGGCAGTGCCCACCACCATCCTGAACTGCAGGCGCATGCACACGCTGGTGGCTCACTCCAACTGCATCGAGGTCTTCCCCGAGGTCATGCAGCTCATGGAGATGAAGGTCAGATCACTCACGCTCTGGTTGTTTTCATTGTTCTTCACATTACTACATTTCAGTTCACAAAACTAGCTTTAATTCACCCAGTTTTTGTCCGTGTATTTTAGTATGGCAGAACGATGCATGTGAGAGAACTGTTTATGGAAACAAATTGTGCCATGAAAGTCATTCAGTTGCGAGTTTCCAACCCTACTGTCCACACTAGAAGCACAAATACTGCAGGACACCAAAACTTTCCTATGTGATGTTTAATATGCAGTAATTATGTTATGTATTATTATGAAAATTATTACTTTGAAATCGCTGGTGTTTCTGACGTCACAAACGACCTTGTAACCAACCAGGTCAATGTGTGATCGTCAACGAGTGAATCTCCTTAGCTGGTGTGAGTGAGTGGAGGCAGGGCTCATTTGCATATTTTTGCATACATTTGCATCGTCAAAGTGATTCAGGATAATTCCCTCCCTGAACTCTCTTACATGACTGTGTTCCCAAACAGCAAAATCTGCCTCCCAAAGCAAGCTAACACGTTTATTGCGGTTCGTCTGGGCGCTCTGATGCGCATTTAATTTATTATATACAGTGGCTTCTCGTACTTTACTTGGTGATATTTCGCGCCAGTTTATCAGGAACTGACGGTTTTGTTCTCTTCAACTCACTGAATGGAAATGGGGCTTTATTCGCAAACATTTATGCAATATTCCAACTTTGTATGGAAACATAGCTAGTGTAAGCCTAATACATTAATAATGCAGTCTGATTAAACCTACACATTTTGTATGAAGGAAGACCCTTGACTATCTTTTATGTACTTTACAATTAGTTTTTTTTTATTATAAACTTTAATGTGATTGAAATTGATCTCAAATCCCTGCAGTTAGATCGAATAACCACTATCAAATGATTAATCAAACATCCTACTGTGCGCTACACAGCTTGTATGGCATTCATATATTTGCGCTTGTGTTGTGTATGTAGTGTGTGGATCTGAGCTGTAATGAGCTGAGTGAGATCACCTTACCGGAGAGTCTACCTCCCAAACTTCAGGAGCTGGATCTAACAGGAAACCTGCGCTTGAATCTGGACCACAAGACCCTGGAGCAGCTCAAGTAAGACACATGCATGTTCGTCCACTTCTGTCAATGCTATAAATGAGAATTTTCCCAGGTGTACATATACTCAGCAACTATGAAACAGATTTTTTTTTTCTCCTAAATTGATTGTTGTCGAAATTAACACTATAGTTTAGTGGAATTAATTGCAAAAGATGATGTACAAAAATAATAATGTAAAAAAAAATTAAAAAAAGATGCAGTAAGGGATTTTACAACAATTATTGAAACATATTCCTTCACTCAGAAAAGCCTTGATGTAGCGTGCAAAGACACTTTTTTAAATATCTGTCCAATGTTTTTGTCTGAAATAATAATAATTTGAATTGTCTTCATTTGGGGGCTTTCTCAGCAAATATTGATATGTTCAACTATTTCATCTGATTGACCTCAAACAAATTCAGTAATTTTATAATGAACACCTTTGAAGCTCAGAAGTGTCCAATTACAGCAAAATCCATTCATTTGTTGCTATATGTAGCCCCGCCCCTTTTCTGCGCTGCGCTCGTTGTCTTTTGTCTTCCGGTTTGTATTTTCACAGCGATCTTATGTATTTATGAATGCACGGCTCGTTTTAAAATCTTCCCGGTCTACTGACATTTGTTAAGACATCTGCTTTAAACATTACAATCCTCATGATAACTTTCGTTAACTTTACAATTAGTAAATCCACTTCAAAAGCTAATTACTCCTGGACAGCGATGCCATATAAATATACAGAGAGTAAATTGTATATAAATATACAATACACTTATGCGCCTCGTTTCTCTGGCGCATAAGGTCTACAGGAGAGGAAGAGTTGTCTAAACTCGTTAAATCATCAAAATCAACTGTATGTAAGACCAGCTACTGAAAGAAATATTTCCAGAAGTTATAGATCCTCTTCTTAATATTATTAATTCATCATTGTCATTAGGATACGTACCAATAACTTTTAAGCTGGCTGTTATTAAACCTCTTATTAAAAAAATGGAACTTGATCCTGAAGAATTAGTCAATAACAGACTGATCTCGAATCTACCTTTTCTGTCAAAGATACTAGAAAAGGCAGTATCCTCACAACTGTGTTCCTTTTCAGAAAGAAATGGTATCTGCAAGGATTTTAAGTCAGGATTTAGACTGTACCATAGTACTGAGACAGCTCTCGTTAGAGTTACAAATGATTTGCTCTTATCAGATCGTGGTCTCATCCGATCATCTCTCTATAATTGTTACTTGTTCTTAGTTCTGCATTTGAAACTATCGACCAAAACATTATTTTGAATAGACTCAAATTACGTTGGTATTAGTGGAATTGCATTATGGTTTAAATCATACTTATCTGACCATTATCAGTTTGTAGCAGTAAATGAAGAGACGTCTTATCGATCACAAGTTCAGTATGGCGTACCACAAGGCTCAGTACTAGGACCGTTGCCGTGTCCTAACTGCACGTGCCGCGACACGCGATATAAGGTATCTTTTCCATATTAATCAGAGTTTGTGTCCTAACCAGTGACGACGCACGACGATTGTATTTTAGAAATGTTTTCTATTTTTCTGCGACGTCGCGCTGGAACAACAAACACAAAGTGTGGCAATGATAATCCCAGGTACTGTTTATGTGCTTTATTTAATGTTAAAAGCGTGTAATGTGACCTGATCATTTAGAGCTCCCGGCTTTGTAGCCGTGAAAGCAACAATGGATAATTCACCTCAGATCTTGAAATGAAACAAATGGAAACGAGAACGTTCAAACTGTGAACAAACAAGTGTATTGTTATTTTCGTGTTCATTACTGTGAAGCTGTTTTGCAACCATCTGTATTGTATAGCAATAAAAGTGACTAAGAATTCATATTTGATAAGACATGATCACATCTTTGAACTTACAGTAACATCCGCTGTTTCCGAATCGATCCGCCTCCCTCGTCGTTCTCAGCCAATGAGAGCGCAGCAGGGCCGGCTGTCTGGAGTCACGGCTACACCGAAGCCTCAGGCGTCAAAAACAAGTGAGTGACCCCTGGATAACAGACTTCAGAGATCCTCTGTGTGAACGGTTTCTGAGTGTCTGACGTTTGTTGTTTGCATTGCACAGACTGTGTGTGGCTGCGCTGTCTGTGAACAGCTTCTGCGGCAGTAGAGAAGCTCTGTACGGTGTGTTCGACGGTGACAGGAACGTGGAGGTGCCGTATTTACTCCAGTGCACCATGAACGACATACTGGCAGAAGAACTGCACAGGACAAAGAGCGAGGAAGACTACATGACCAACACCTTCCTGGTCATGCAGCGGTAAATGCACGCATAATAAGCGGTGATAGTACTGGGCGGTATGACCAAAAAATATATAATGATTTCAAGCTCGACTGGGTTAAAACCACATTTTCTACTGATTGAGAGAGGAAATACTGCAGTAGATTGACTTAGAATGCCCTATTTTACTGTCATGAGTGAATATTGTAGAAAAAATCCACACTAGTTAATCCAGGTTTGCAAGGCTGCTTACAAAGAGGTCCAGCAGGAGGCGCTGTATGAGCAGCAGAAATAGCGGTTTCCACGGTAACGGCTGTACACAAAGCTAGATAAAGGGAAGATAAAGAAAGATTCAATTGAAATAACATCAATTGAAACGTCAGTTTCCTTCAAAGATACATTCATATAAAAACACCCGCGCCGCATTTTGACTTTGAAACATGCAGTGCTCATGTTTATTCAACGATGTCATTGCCAACCACAAATCGATTTTCCAAAAGGCTGTGTTGATATTGTGAACCAAAGTATGGGAAACACTTAGCCATCAATTATAGTTTAACCTATCCATCTTCACCGTCACGCTTAGTAACACATACAGCTGTGCATCACCAACACTGTTGTGTATATTAAAAATTCATATCATAACTAAAATAAACACCGGTATTCTGTATGAACCGGTATACCGCCCAGCACTAAGTGGTGACAATCAGTATTGAGAGCTTTTGATTAATGCTAAACATGTCTGTCCTTTTCTCTCTCCATTTAATAGTAAGTTAGGCACTGCAGGGCAGAAGCTGGGCGGTTCGGCAGCGCTCTGTCACATCCGTCACGACCCCACAGACCCCGCTGGCTGCTTCACCCTGACCTCCGCCAACGTGGGCAAGTGTCAGGCCGTGCTGTGTCGCGACGGCAAGGCGCTCCCGCTGTCACTGCTGCACAACATCAGCATCAAGGAGGAATACGACCGCGTGCGGCAGCACAAAGCCATCATCACTGAGGTATGAGGAACGCTTCCCTCTGGCATTAAAGTCAACATGAAATGAAAGTTTGTTTCACTGTTCCCGATCTTATTGTGAACTATTCTATTCATCTGTGCACGTTTTTCCAGAGAAAAGAAATGTCTCTTTGCATTAAAAATGTAATTAGAGTCTGCACAGTCGATTAGTTCTTTAGTCATTGTTTGAGGTTGAAGTGTGCGTATCTTCTACGATAATATGGTAATGTTAATTTAATGTAATTGTTGTTTAATGATGTGGAAGCTGACATTATCGAGTATGTCACTTTGCAAAAATAAAACACGCCATAACGAGTCCAATTAGATTTATATATCTTATTATATCAGTATAATAATAATGATAATACTATATTACTTAACAAGCGTTGCTGTTTTTCCCGAATTTTAGCACGATTGTAAATGTTATATTGATTTAAGTTACCTTTTTTGCTATATTTTGGCATGAAAATAGTTCCGAACACACTCACAACAGAACTTGTGTCTCCGATCAACACACTGGTGTTTCATTCCTGAATGAATCAGAGTTTTTGAACGAATCAATGTTCAACAATCCATTCATAAAGACAGATGCTGCATCACAGTTTGCCTACGTATACTATGCTAAGTATGTATGTACTCTTTTTGTGAAGAAAAAGTATATACTGTGGAGTGTGTTGCAGAAGAGTAGGCAAGCTTTGTGACAAACTACCACGTCATAAAATGTCCCTCCGTCGCAGAGTTATGTGCGTTCTGTCACGGTAAAACGCCCTGTCAATCATCCTGTCACAGTTAACATCCTCATATACACATTTTATTTAATTACATTTATAGTACTCCCAATTCTGCTTACTGATCTGCAAGTTGTGGTTCTTTCATTCTGAGAACTTTGCTCATGTTTTTCTTGCAAAATTAAGCATTTAATAGTTAATTGTCAAATGCATCTACAAACGTCTTGCGATTGTGCTATTTGTGTCTTAATACAAGTTCACAATGTTGTTGCAGATGAAATATAACACATATGACAAACATATTTTTCATCAGGTTAGATGTTGCTAAATCAAATAAATCAAACCCCTTTCAGGGCGTCTCTACTTAACCGTTGGTCTCACGCACATCCACCATACCTGTAGTTCTTTTTATTAATTTTTGTAGTTCTGAACCAAATCCTCCTTTAAAGCTCAATGGGTTGTGGCCAATATTAGCCGAGTGTGCAGAGATCCACACTTTGAAAATCTACTGGTAATAGAAGACCATCCGGGGATTTTTGGCACACACTTTTCAACATACTATGCATTGAAAAACACATATACCATTTAAAATATACAGTAGTCAACATTTGAAGTGGATCAAAACCTTTCATCAAAGTTATACATGAATTTTGAACAATACCCGTTCTTGTCTTAGGACAACTTTGATGAACTTTTTTGATCCACTTCAAATGTTGACTACTGTATATCATGCACATTGGGGCGACATGCGACACTTGCTTAATTCCTGAATAAATCGGCCGTTTTGAACAAATCGTTTGAATGAATGACTCAGCGACTCACTAAGTTAAGTCATGACTTGCTGCCACCTACTGGTGTTTTAGTTTCATTTAATAAATTAATATCAAAGCATTATATAAATGCTGCTTTACATGCAGCTTCCGTGCCACTTCTACAGTGCAAAATGGATTTTGTTGATACTGATTTCATTTGATTGGTAACAGCACTATAGTGTCTTATTAAATATCAAAAGTGTTGAGATCATTTTTGTCAATATCGCACACCCCTAGTTTGAGGCTGTTGCCTTTGTAAAATCTCACCAATAGGTATTGCGGTAATTGAATGCTGGTTAAATAAGGATAGATTTGAAAATAGCGTTAGCATAGGGGCACCTGGCTGCTCTCATTCAGCTCTGACTCCATTCTGATATGAAATGCCCATTTTACATCAGCAACTAAAAGCCTGTCTTTTCTCATTGAAGAAAGTCACATTAAGGAAGTGAAATGCCATTTCATGTTGACTCTAAGGTGGATTCTGCTTATCTGTTGATTTTATCAATAGAAGTTAAATGGATAGTTCACCGAGTAACTCAATTTCTGTTATCATTCATCATGCCCTTACTCGTGTCATTTTTTTTCCTTCTTGTGAAACATATTTGAAAAATCTTTCAGCTGTTTTGGTGTGTAAAATAATAGTCCAGCAGTTTCAAGCTCCAAAGGGACACAATGATAAGGTAAAAGAAATCCACACAACTCTGAAAACTCTTTATTAATCTTAGTTAATGTTAATTTCAACATTTACTTGTTATTTGTTAGCATTAGGTAATGGACTGTGAATTAACATTAACAAACAATGAACAGCTCTATTTTTATTAACTAACATCAACAAATATTAATAAATACTGTAGAAAATGTAATTTTCTTGAAAGTCTTGAAACTGCAGAATCCCAGTGACTGGGTAAAACAGCTGAACGATTCATCAAATGGAAGAAAGTAAATACAATACAGCTTTGAGGCTGAATGTTGTGGTGAACCATTCCTTTAACTCACACAAACGCAGTCTTTGAACATCGTTTTACTGTTAACAATTAACAAAGAGCTATGTTCACTCACCAAAGTGCGCCACTACGGCGAATTCCTCTTCTTAAACAGGACAACAAAGTGAATGGCGTAACAGACTCCACCCGCATCATGGGCTATTCATTCCTCTACCCGGCAGTCTTGCCTCGGCCGTACGTCAACACGCTCCCGCTGACCCCCAGAGATGAGTTCTTCATCCTGGGCAGCAGAGGTCTCTTCGACGTCATGGACCCCAGCGAGGCGGTGGAGGCGATCCGGAAGGTCCCCGACGCTTTGGCGGCTGCCAAGAAGCTGTGCACTCTGGCGCAGTCGTACGGCTGCACGGACAGCCTGAGCGCTGTGGTGGTGCAGCTCAGCGTGGCTGAGGACTGTTGCTGCTGCTGCTGCTCGGCATCCGAAAGCATCCACGCGCCGCCACAGCCCCCGCCGAGCCCCGGGCCGGGCCTGTACCCGGCCTCCTCTGCGGGCGTGCCCCCGTCCTCCTGCAGCGAGATCAGCTCCGAGGTCAGCGCTTCCGAGATGAGCTCCGAAGTGGGATCCACCGCGTCCTCGGACGAGCCGCCTCTCCTCCTGCAGGACTCGCACATCCACCTCCATCCGCAGAGCCACGCGCCACAGCTGAACCCGCGCCTGCCCTGCTGCTCGCTCCACCTAGCGCCCAATGCCAGCGGCTCATTCCAGAGGCAACTTTCCAGCGCCACCTTTTCCAGCGCACTCTCGGACAACGGCCTGGACAGCGAGGACGAGGAGCCCATTGCTGGCGTCTTCTCTAACGGGAGTCGAGTGGAAGTGGAGGCTGACGTCCACTGTTTGTTGCCTCCTCCGCCACCTCCACCTTGCACACCGGAAACCCCAGAGAAGCTTCCGGAGCCTGTGCTGGAGATGGACAAGATTGGGAACTTTGATTCTTGGAGCAAGACCTTGGGGAAGCGGAGGGGGAATGGCTCGGTGGCGCCGCAGGAGCAGAGCCACAACTTGATTGAGGTGGCCGAGGCTCCTTCCAAGAAAACTGGGGGTTATTTCACGGCTCCCGCTCAACCCGACCCCGACGACCAGTTCATCATACCTCCAGAGCTGGAGGAGGAGGTGAAGGAGATCATGAAACAGCATCAACAGGACCAACAGAGGCCGGCCAAGAGTGAGCGACCTGCGGACTACTACGACACACCGCTCTGAAGGAGTCGTTGCATTCTGCCATCATCTACTCACCTTCATGTCGTTGGCTTTACTACGCAGTTCTTGGTCTTTTGTCCAATACTGAGGTTCTCTGACAGCATTTCTTGCACCAATGCCGCCACTTTTGAGTAAATCAACGACATGGGGCTGAGTGGATGATGACTGAATGCTCACTCAATACTCAAGTGGAGTATATTCTGCTTTACTGCAGTCAACCAATATGAAGCTGTGAGTAATCTACCTACAACGCCTCTGAAAGGTCACCAAACTGGGCCAAATGGGCAACGTATTATGATGCCACCTCCCCCAAAGTCCACCAAGATCTCAACCAATCCCTTTAAGAGAACACAAGAGTGACCTGCGCTCTACCGTGCCTCACCCATTTCACTAGAGTTTTAAGAGCAGTTCACTACTGATTACTGACTGTTTTAACTTTTATTTACCTTAAACCGATACCTATATAATTCAACACTATTATTGCGATGTTAACTTGTCATTACCAACATCAAGTCTCTGGATATTTTGAGTTTGTTTTTTAGTTACCATATGTGAGAGAAGCTACAACAGACTTTTAAGTTGATTTAAAAACAGAAGATTGCGTTGACATAAAATTGTGTTGTACGGTACACACTAGTAATACCACGCTTAACTGTTGTAGATAGGGCACTTAAAGTAATACTGTATCTATTCAGTAAATCAAGGCTTCGGGCCTGTATAAAAACTAGAAATTTAGTGGAAATTTGAAAGACTAACTCCTAGGAGTTGCTTACTCTTTTATGGTGACTTCGTCACTTTTTACTAATCTTCTCTGCGAGAAATGGTGATTTTTTTTTTTTTTTTTTTTTTTTTTCTCTTTCCAATGATTGTAAATAAGAAAAATATTGTATACCAATGCTTTTTAAGGGAACTGTGTGTCTGAAACAAGATGACCCTTTATGCATACATGCCAATAGATGTATATGTATCAGAAACATATACACACACGCACCAGTTGTAAATGAACTGTGCATTCTGCCCAGTGCTGTCGTCACATGCTGATCAATGAGCCATACACACACACACACACACACACACACACACACACACACACACACACACACACACACACACTCATCCGCCTCTTTACACCAGCATGACTGTGTCAAGTCCTGTAATGCAATCCAATTTATCTGTAAGAAATGATGCTCAAACCAACCACACAAACAGTTCCTGGTTTTGTTACAATAAATCTTAAATTTATGACTCTACAGTTGCTTTTCTTGTGGTGCTTTCTGAAATTAGTGTTTGTCATAATATATTTTTATATTATATTAATATATTTTTCCATGTATCCCAGTTTACAGGTTTTTTTTGTTTTTTTTTTACCATCGCTAGGACCAGTTTCTCAATATTTAGCTCACTTTTTCAAAACTCTTCACACAGTGAGCACAACATCAGTCTTTGTGAGCCAAACTGGATTGTTTTCCATTGCTTTGGCACAGAATGCAGTCAATGACACAACTACAAAATTTGCTAGATTTCTACCGTGATAACATATTGCAATATATTTCTAATCTATAAAATGGAATCCTATCAATACAATTAGATGTTAATGAACACTTACATATTTTAATTTCATTACCATCTATACTAAAGGGGAACAACTTAGGAATAATGTCGTACTGTAATGTAAACATGTAACGTAACCAAAACTGCAGTGAATTCTAAACAGCAGAGGTGAAATTTTCGTTTTGTAAAGTTTTACAAAAGAAAACGGCGTAATGCTACCCGTTTTCAGTGTTTTCATGTCATTGATTTTTGGGTGACAACTTTTACTAGTGTTATTGAAGAATGAGTTGATTTAAAACGTGTGTATGAAGTGTTTTTGTAGTTCATACACACTAAGTTTTAGTAGTTTTTAGTGCATTTTTAGTTAAAAGTTGGTTATTTGGTTAGGAGAACTGTGTGAAGAGTTTTGAAAATATTGAGAAATGTGTCCTAGTGATTGTAAAACCTGTAATATACAGAGGTAAGTACGCTAATTATTATTTTTTTGTCTAAATCAAGGGTCTTCAACCGGGGACCTGCACCGGTATGGCAGGGGGTCCGCCAATGTTTGTTGATCTCTCGAACACAATGGCCAATCAGAAGTGTTTAAGTTAGAATCCACTTACCCAAAAAGTTTTCTCCACAAAGTTCTGCACACTCGAGAATCCTCTTAATAACAAACAAAGACATGATTTGCAAGAAAGAGATAAATTTTGCAGTGTAGACAACTTAATTGATTTTAATGGAACTTTGTGAGAACGTGAACCGAGAGGAGTTTCCAGTGATTGTAAAGGGACCACTCTTTCGAAGCTATAGCCTCTATAATCCATTGAATTAAAGTTTTGTTTTTCATGCTGCTGAGAGGAACAACGGTCAATTACACGCTGCTTTCGTAAGTGACATCTACATATAAATGCGCTTGAAATTTGCAGTTGACAGTGATAACTAGCGCGGGAGAAAACTATGGAAAGTAAATGTTAAATTGTCCATCTGACTAGACTAGTCAGATTAAAATGTATGGATCTGCAAATCCTTCAAAATAACAACACCTGTGAATGACTACTGAATTGTGATTTTTATTGTAACGTATGCTTGTTATGATGCCTAAATCTCAATTTTAACATTAAAAGTAATATACAGACAATGATGCATGTTCAACAGCAATAACGTGCATAGTTCCAATCTACTGTTAATATAACTAACATAATATAACTATCATGAAATGGTTGGTTTCTATTTATATTGAAGTGCTATATGGTTAATATGTTGCTCTGTTTGACACGTCTCTGTCACCTACAAAAATTAGACCCCATGTCTAAATTAATACAATTATGACACATTTATACACTGTTGAATTTAATAATCTGAACTCAAACTAGGTGAGTTGTACTGATGAGTAAAAATGTTCAACTTAAATGAGATCACAGCAATTTCATTTTGTGTGTGTGTGTGTGTGTGTGTGAATATTCCCTCAACAGATCCAATCAGTGACGCTGGTCAAATTGGTGCCATACAGAGAGTAACAAGGACGGTTACCCAGAAAGCAACATAGTGTCGGCCTAGATCTGGAACAAGTGTAATCCACACGTACCAGATGTGGGTCCACACTATGCTGCTGTCTGGGTAGTGTTTATTGTTTATATGTTGGACATTTAAAAGAGTTTCTGGAGGCATGTTGAAGTTGAGGTCACTAAAAATATTTAAATGACCGTGTCATCTAAAGTGCCGTTTTTTATTGGTCTAAACAGAAATCATTCTTGTTTAAAAACAGTTTTGTTCAGTTTATCTAAAAGCAAACAACACTCCCCATAGAGAAAATATATAAAAACAACAACAAAATACAATTTTGTTTAAATTATTTAGGCTTGACACAAGAGTGTTGATGTGCAGAACAGGCATAAAAATCAAGGTTCATATTTAGCTTTTGTTTTATAGTGAAATTAATTTATAAAAACCCCAAAAAGTCATATTGGCCTACATTTGAGCTAATGTCTAAAGAAAATACACTGAGAAAATGGAAAAACACATGCCGGTTAGGTTGTCTGATTTACTTTTTTTAACAAAATTGTTTTTCTTCTATACTCGATTCAATTAATGTTATTCTCTAACATGTGCGATCTCCTTGATATTACATTGTGTACTTAATTAAATTATACACTTCATTTGGTCACTTAATAATAACTTAATTCATTGAAGGTACGTGGAAACATTGTTTGTTACTGATGTGCATGGTTAAATCATATAATAAACACTTTTTTTCAGTTTATTTTCTTGATTATACTTTGTATGAATGTAATTCTATAAAAAAAAATGTATTTGTATTAATATTACATAGCAATTGAAGGTTTGAACCAATATAATTTGAGAACTAATAAATTTGGCTGTAACAAATTATATTAAATTTTTTTGGTGCATAATATGATTTCCCCCCCTCCAACCACAAAAACATCAAAATAATAGAAACTCTTTTAAATGTCAAACATAATTGTACATTAAAAACGAATAGGTTTTCCCCTTTAACACATAAAATAATAATGTATAACATAATTTAACATTTATTCTTTTAATTCTGCTCTATTCCAAGCATGCTGAAATCCACTGCCCAAATCTTAACAAAAAAGATTAATGTGATCCCAACACAAATGGACCAAGTTTAGCTCATTTCAGTGAAGAAGTAGCAAAATCTGTTTTTATTTTTTATTTTTAGCCAATATGAATAAGACTTCTTAGGTTGAACATGGATGATGGATTGTAACACACTTTCAACTAGGCGATGATTTGTGTCTCGTTCTGAGAGACGAGTTACAGGTTTCCACCTTTCGAAGGCTTCTGGGAGTGACTCCATGGGAAGTGAAATCATGAGTCAGATTTGGTAACACTTTATTTTAAGGTGACGTAGTTACACATTACTACATGTAAATTGTGCATAATTACAAGCAAGTCAAGTCAAGTAGATTCTTACCTAACTAACCCTAAGCCAAACCCTAACCGTAACTCTATAGCAAGAACATAGTTAATTCATATTATTCAGTACTTATTTGAGTGAGTACAATGTAACTGTGTCACCTTAAAATAAACTGTAACCAAAACTTCTCTCAATGGAACAGATGTGAAACATCTTAAACTTTAGTTGCTCTATTTTATTTGGAAAACTTAAAATTAAACCTCAAAGAAAAATTCTGACATGAAGAATTAATACTGTCTTATGTCAATCAACCAGGTTTCTTGAATTTAGAAATGAATTTTATAGTGTCTTTATCAGACGTTGGTTTTATTATAATGCATGTTATGACATTCAGACAGTGAACAAATGCTTTTTGGTGCCAATGAACAAACCACGTCTTGTCCTATTAATTACATCAACGAATCAATTATAAAAGCATTTTTTATTAATCATTCTCATTATTGTGTAAGAGACACATTAAGGCCCGTTCACACCAAGGACGATAACTACTGATAATGACAGTTTTAAAAGCAGCCTGAATCATAATCATACAGTGTTCGGTTGTTGGCCGGAGGAGAAGTGAGCGACTGAGTCTGGTTTCTCCAAGGTTTCTTCCTCCACTCGGTCACTGATGGAGTTTGGGTTTCTTCACTGTCGCCTCTGGCGTGCTTAGTTGAGGACACTTAATATTCAACGATATTATTGATCTGACTGTACCGACGCTGTTTATGAGGACTGAGCTGAGCTGGACGATTACAGTTTTTGGTAGAACTGCTTTATAGATGAAATGAACTCATTTAAAGGATTAGTTCACTTTTAAAAAAAACTTTTGCTGATAATTTACTCACCCCCATGTCATCCAAGATGTCCATGTCTTTCTTTCTTCAGTCGAAAATAAATTAAGGTTTTTGATGAAAACATTCCAGGATTTTTCTCCATATAATGGACTTCTACGGACCCCGAACGGTTCAAGGTCCAAATGACAGTTTCAGTGCAGCTTCAAAGGGCTTTAAACGACACCAGACGATGAATAAGGGTCTTATCTAGCGAAACGATCGGCCATTTAAAAAATAAATAAAAAAGTTTAAGTTTTATAAGCACAAATGCTGGCCTTGCTCTGTTCTGTGATGCGCGTTTGCTACGTCACGTAATACGCAATTACGTTCAAAAGGTCACGCTTCTGTCCTGACCAAAATTCTCTATTAGCCTTTTTAATATTAAAACACCCAGGATACGCACACGAAATGGGCATTTTAAACGATAAACTGACACAAAGACATTTGAATATGTGTATATGGTCCTCCTTCCTTACATTTGTAAACACTGACTCGGTACGTCAAGTGTGACCTTTTCAACGTAATTGCGTATTACGTGAGTCGCCAACGCGCATCACAGAACAGAGCAAGGCGAGCATTTGTGCTTATAAAACTTTTTTATTTATTCTTGAAATGGCCGATCGTTTTGCTAGATAAGACCCTTATTCATCGTCTGGTTTCGTTTAAAGCCCTTTGAAGCTGCACTGAAACTGTCATTTGGACCTTGAACCGTTTGGGGTCCATTGAAGTCCATTATATGGAGAAAAATCCTGGAAGGTTTTCATCAAAAACCTTCATTTCTTTTCGACTGAAGAAAGAAAGACATGGACATCTTGGATGACATGGGGGTGAGTAAATTATCAGCAAAAGTTTTTTTTTAAAGTGAACTAATTCTTAATTTAATCATTGATGATCTTGTAACTGAATCAACACTGAACTGACTTCAGCTGAACTACAGTCGAAATGCAGCATTCTCATGTTATCTCTGTGAAGCTGCTTTGAAACAATCTGTATTGTAAAAAGTGTTGTAGAAATAAAGGTGACTTGACTTATAAAAAACCTCTAAATATAGAAGAGGATCAGAGTCCACAGCACAACTATAACAGCATTTTCCTGCTGAGGAACGATAAAAACATTGACAGCCATTCAGAATCCTTGGTGATTTAAAGAGCTTGAGCATTTAAAGCGTTAGGTGACAAAACTGCAGCGCACACTTAGAATAAACAGAAGGACATCGTCCGCTAGTGTGTGTTAACGCAGTTATGGTCACAGTTATCTTGTGTAGTCTTCTGTGTCGGTGTGAATGGGCCTTTAGAGGAACGCATCAGATCCTCACGCGAACGAGTGCATGTTTTTCATGGTGACGCTCTCTCCAGCAAGCCGTCCTTTCCTCTGGTGCTTCTTCACACAGACCACGCTGACTATCGTCACGGTCAGCATGACGGCAAACACCACGACAGACGCCAGTACGGCGGTGATGATGTTGTTTTGGGCAGAGCTCTTAAACTGGCATCTGTCGCCGTAATGCCACCAGTCGTTACCCACCGCGCACCTGCAGGGAGACACAACACACACATGCTGCTCGTCACAACAAAAACATCTGTTATTTAAGACTAAACCAATCATGACATAAACACTCATCCCTTTTTCAATTATCCAGGTCATAAAGCAATTATGAGATTTAGGCAATATTGCATTTAAACTTTACCTCATGTAAACACTATACTTTGATCAAATTGATAGGATTGAACTCATAATCATAACCTCAATTGCAGTAAAATATGTGGCGTATGCTGATTTTAAAAGTAAAAAACACAATAAGCATGTAAATATTTAATTGCATCTATTGTGATGTGCAGGTTTCACATTCACTTTTTTGCTCACCAGCCTCTGTGGCTAGTGATTTTCCATAGCTGCTAGCCAGTTGTGACATTAATACCATGGGGAGAAACTGCCATATAGATATTTTTAATATTATCTCATTATTTGTCAGCAGGTTTATTAGGCTGCTGTCACTTTAAGACCTGACTCACAAATCCATTATACTGTTACACATGCAATTTCTTTCTGAATAAAACACAACTGAATGTGTTTATGTGAATACTCGCCATGTCCAATGTGTGTATTTGTGACTGTTTAAGCGCAATAAGTAGCGAAAAATAATAAAATTTAGTACTGAGAGGCGGCTTTATGTTCACACACTTTGGGTGCAGGAAGGAGTCAATTTATGCACAATACGCGCAATCGCACACTGAAACTCCAGCGCCGTAACACCAACAATATTCATCCGGAGCAAATGAAACGAGTGAGTGAGGAGAGGCGGGTTTGTGTCACTCGCTGTCGGAGAGATGAGAAAGTGCAGCTGGTATTGTGTATCTATTCTGTGCGAAATGAGTATTGAAAGCATGTATTTCAGTATCGATATGTATTGAGAAATCGCTATCAAACACAACATTGCACTTAGTTTATTATTTCAGATGCCTTTTTAAAAGACTACAATTGAAAAATGTATATATTATAAATAAAATTCAACCCACCAAAGTGGCTAGTAGAAGCGACCTGCATTCAGTGTGTTGGTGGGGGTTAATGTCAAGCCTTGTTGACAACGTTGTGCGACATGAATATGAATAAATGCAGTGTATTGATTGAAAACATTGAAATGAAGACACTTTTTAGGTGCGTCACAGGAAAAAAATCCCATTAATCTATAGAAATGTGTTTTGCATTCGACATAAGTAAGTTAAAACAGTGGCCAGTAACACACACACCATATTTGAGGTTATCATTTGTGCCGAGCATTGGAGTATGTAAATAATGGCGGTAAAAATTGCCACAATTCTTCAAAAAATCTGAATAATGAAAATTGCATGTAAATGGGAGTGTCATGTAAACATCTTAAGTCCTTACTCTGGAAATAATCACATTATTGGTAAACATAGTCAATGTCTAGTCAAGTAAATAGTCTAGTCCAGCTTTCCAAACCAATGTCTACCATATCGGAAACACGCGTATGAGATCCTGGGCTGCGTCTGAAATCGCATACTTCCCTGCTATATAGTGGGCAAAAAACAGTATGTGACAAAATAAGTATGTCTGAATTCACAGTACTCAGAGAAGCCAAAAAGTACCCGGATCACCTACTACTTCAAGTGAGATTCTGAAGTGTACATGATGGACACTTTATTATCCCATGAGGCCACAGGAGAAGATTTATGAATGGCAGTGACGCGACGTCACATGATAATGACACATGCATAGGCATAATTTGCGGGTGGGATATGTCCCCAGCACCTTTTGAGAGGGTCAATATTATCTCTGGTGGCCCAATAGTGCACCACACAACGAAATTAAAAAAGCAAACATAAGTTCACAACACAACTAAATTAATCCACAACACAGCGGAAAATGTACAACACAACGGAAATGAGCTAGCCTGGCTGACAGCAGACCCTTCTCAGTCGTAACTGAGAGTTGGTGTGGGGAAGCTTCATTCACAGCCCATTTCCAAAGGGCCGTCACCAACGGACGGCGCTCAAATGCCTCTGGCAGCAATTGGATAGACCTAGAACCAATCAGAGCGATCGTCATCGTGTAAAGCCGCCTCAACGTTTGTGATTGGTGCAATCTCAGATTTGCCGGAAGTTCGTCTGGGTTTTGATAATAAAAATAAAAACCATTTGGTGAATTGCAGAATTACAGGAAGGTTGGGCACAATTTTACCTGTAATAAGTCAGTCTGGTCACTAGCAACCTACCACAAGCTTTGGGACATGAGAAAACACTTTATGTGAATTACAGTAGGCCTAATGTTTTTATAAAAACAAGTTGTGTACTGTGCATACAGGGAGATATTGTCACAATTTCACCTGTTGTAAGTCAGTCTGGTTAATAGGAGCTACAACCTTTGAAACATGATAAAACATTTTTAAAGATTATTATTATATTACAGAAATTTCCTAAAAAATAATTAGTGGTATTGGAAAAAAAAAAGTCGCCAGTAACTCAGTCTACAACCATTTCAATCAAGCTTTGGATTTTGAACTGTTTCTGAATGTTAAAAGTAATTATACGTTTTAACAACTTAACAATGCTAGCGCGACAAAGCATTCTAGAGTATAAATATGCAGCTATAATATACACGTAGGTATTTTTGAATTAATAAATGTCGATATACAACGGTTAGCTACATACTGTTAAAAGTAATCGTGGTGTTGATATATTTTTTAGACTGCTGACTCTACTGAACAATGGCAAGGAAAACTAACTTTACCGAGTCCTCTAGTCATCGGGGGCGTTTCCGTTGTGTTGTGGCTCATTTCCGTTGTGTTGTGGATTCATTTCGTTGTGTTGTGCACTACTGGGCCACCGTACTATTCTTTCCGGTGAAATCACAAAACAAAATGCACATAACATATCCCTGCTTTTGATATACAATCATTAATAAACATCTTTGATCTTAATGAGGAAAAACGCTCTGAAACGTCTACCAAAAGTTCTACCACCAGACATTAGTGAATACAAATACTGATTGCGTGTCTATATATTCATTCACTAACGTAATGTTAACCGGACTTATATCCTCCATATGTCGATATTGAAATTGATTTCTGGATGTAGTAATGTTACTTTTTTTAACATTACAAAAATATATTTATTCAATGTTATCCACATTATATTTCATCTGCAACAGATTGGTGGACTTTGTAAAAAAAATATGTTTGGTCATTAACTTTAAAATGCATCATTATGCAAATTGCAAACACATGAGGAGTCTCCGCATGAAAGACCCACGACTGGCAGATCAACGTGCTGCTACATTTCTCTCTGAAACGGTAGGAAATTAAATTAAATTGAATGTGGAGGATTTTATCTTTGACAAGATGATTGACAGGGCAGTTTAAACGGTGACAGGATGTAACTAAGATGCAGAGCGGTCCGTTAAAGATGAAATTATGACAAAGTAGTCTGTCCAAAAGCTTGCCTACTCTTGTGCTACACACTCAAAAGAATGTACTTTTAGGGCGTAGTATAAGTAGATCAATCGAGACGCAGTGATATAAACTGTGCATTGGGAACAGAATCACTGCAACAGATCTGAGCACTGAGATCTATTTTGCAATCAACTTCAAATACATTGTTTTATTCTTATTATCAATAAAATACTTAATAATAACATTTCAAATAATAGCTTTATATTGTTCTTTTTTTATTTTACTTAATTTGCATGGGTTATGTAGTTTAGTGTCTTTTTATACAGACAATCAAATACTTTATAATTAAATACTTCATAATAACATCGATATACTTTATAATAGCTTCATACTGTCAACTTTTTATCTGATTTATTTAAACCTTTTTTTCATGTTTTGTTTTGAGAGCTGGTTGGTTTCATTCGTGGCTTACACTGTGTAGTGTAGAATTTTTGGAAAACCCAATGGAAAAAAATGAACTGGAAAAATACGTCCAAGAACCAAAGTGGTTGGTCACGGCTCCACTTTATAACACACTAATCAATGTTTAAAAAAAAAACGAAAAAAGTCCAGTGAACTGGCCTCTCACGTATTACCTGCACATCGCCTCTCCTGCGTCGTTCAGCACACACACGCCATCATTTTCACATTGTACTGACACACACGGGTCGTGAGGTGTGGAGGTGGTGGTGGTGGTGGTGGTGGCAGATGTAGGCGAGGTCTCAGTAGTTGTGTTGGTGGTTGTGTTGTTGTCTGGATTTGTTGGACCGGGTGTTCCAGGAGTTGAGTTTGTTGGAGTCATGGTTGTGGAAGGGAAGGGCTGTGAAGCAACCAAATGAGAGATATCTACAAGAACACAAACAGATGGACAAACGTAAGCACACAAATAGCATAGCATCCAGTTGACTTCCATTGAGGTCTTACCCCAATGACTTAAATAATACCATGGAAGTCAATGGGGTCCATCAACTGTTTGGTTACCGACATCCTTCAAAAAAAATCTTCTTTTTTCTTTAGCAGAAGAATGAAACTCATACAGGGTTGGAACAACTTGAGGGTGAGTAAATGATGACAGAATTTTCATTTTGAAGTGAACTATTAACCCATTCAAGTTAGTGCACACACTACGAGTAGTGAACACACACACACACACACACACACTGTGGGCAGCCATTATGCTGTGGCGCCCAGGGAGCGATTGGGGGTTAAGTGCCTTGCTCACGGTCACATCAGTCATTTTCTGCCGGTATTGAGAATCGAACCTTTCCGGGTTACCAGTCTGACTCTAACCATTAGGCCACGACTGCCCTAAAAAACAGTGATGTTGGACATTACAATACTTTTTGGTGCTTTTTTGCCTCTTGACAATCATTGTCAGCTTTGACTGTACGGGATAGAGCAGTGTGACCATTCTGTTAAACATCTTCTTTTGTGTTTCATGGAAGAAATACCTTCATACCCAGCAGGCAATGGACATCATAAGAGGTTGCAAATTGGTTGAATATAGGTTCTGACGTTGGGTGATTGAAATTCAAGACATTAGACAGTCAGGGCAACGTCCAATGTCAACATCAATTTGATGTAGAATATGACGACTGCTGACGTTTGCTGCTGATAGTTTGTTTGTTTTAAGTCAGGGTTTTAAGTGACCAAACATCTGCTAAACGTCATAAAACTAACATCCACATTACGTCAAATTATAGCATCATTAGACGTTAAAATTGTGTTGGTCTTAAGTTATGGTATTAAGTAACCAAATCCCAACGTCTGCTGAAAGTCACAAGACTAACGTCCACACAACGTCAAATTATAGCATCATTAGACATTGATATTATGTTGGCTTTTAATTGTGATCGTAATCAAATTGTAATTAAAATCCAACATCTTCCAAATGTCTCAAATTACATATTGGCGTTGCTAAGAGAGGTTTAGAAGACGGTCAGTGTTTGTTGTCAGTACCGCGTTAGCATGACAATTAGATGTCGCCAGGGTTTGGAAGATGTACTTAAGACCAACAAAATATCAACGTGTAATGATGTTTTAATTGAACGTTGTGTGGACATTAACGTTATGATGTTTAGCAGACGAAAGAAGATTTAAAAAAATGTTAACTTTCTCTGCTGGTGTCTTAAAATAAATACTTTGGGTCTGGCTGAGAGTGGATCTTGACATTTGTCTGACTGTGGTATTCAAGTTTCACAGTTTGCTGAATTTTCATTTACAACAAAAACCTGGCTTGGTTAAAAGTTTGGTGTCATGCCAACAAATTCCATACTAACTACATGTAATAATCTTTCTTTAAAGTTGGAATTGACAGCTAAGGTCGGGGTTTGATAGATCTCTGGTGTTTATTTCAACACAACGCTGGAATTTGATGTAAAGAGAACATTAGGTTTTGATATCAAAACAATATAAACATTGAATCAAAATGTCATGCCTTGCCAACGATGTTGCTTGATATGATACAATTGGGTTTAGACGTCAACCCGATTTAAATTTTCAACCAAAATTTGACGTCTGGCCAACGTTGGAGCTGCAACAGCCCTGCACAGTTAGTGATGTTCGGTTCTTGAACGAATCCTTCTTTTGAGCTGGTTCATAGGAAGTAACCGGTTGGTTGAGCCGGTTCATTAATCGAACTTTAGTTCTGGGTTGAAGACGCAAGACGCACAAGCCGAAGTAGCACGTCTGACTCTTCACCGTCTGAGGAGTCTGATGAGTGAGCTGTGCAAGCCTGAGACACGTACTGGACATTTGCTTATTATGACTACTGTTATTAAATAACATTTTATTAAAACCTGCAAAAACCTTTCTGTCGAGAGATGTAAATAAATTGTACTATATTTCAGATTATACTTTAAGTTGTTAAGCGAAATCAAGGAGTTTAAAAGACTGGTTTAGTCTTTCTATATACTTTCTAAGTACTGCATTTCTGTTTCCTCATGTCTTGGTTTTCGATTATTTTGTATATTGTTGTTTTGGATTTCTCTGTGCCTTGGACTTTGTCATTGTTAGGACTGTGTTGACCCTGTGCTTTTGACCTTTTGCCTGTATGGATTTTCGATTCTGGATTAGCCCTTATTAAACGACTGCATTTGGATCCTCAACCCTGTCATAGCAGTTTCATGACAAATAGGGTTTTAAATCATTTTATTGATTTATTTTTAATGAATTATTTTGTTTTGATAATTTTTTTATTTTGATTATATTGTATGTATTAAACAGCTTGTGAACATACTAGAAAAAACCCTTTAAACATGAAAGTATACACAATCATTTACAACAATTTTCTTTATATGCAACCTTTTTGGCGTAAAGTGTTGTGTAAATTGACTGAGTCTATATAGAACCCAATTGAACCTTTTATTTTAGGAGTGTAGGTTTAGATCGAAATGAGAGTAAACAAGATTTCATTCTATTCCTTTGTGCACTTAACGTCTTTTTGAATAAATGATCAGCTAATGAGAAATAAGTCCACTGAGTTATTGTGTTTCTCAGTGCTCACCTTCCATTGTGAGGAGGAAGATGGCATCTCCGCCCTTGATGAAGTCTCGGCTCAGGGCTCTGGCCTGGGTGAGGTAAACAGGGGTCCCGGCACCTGGACCACGGAAATACTCTGTCCCGTCGTCTTCTGTTACTTTCATCCCGACTTGACGTGGATCACCCCAGAAGAAATGTTCAGTCCCTAAAGAGGAAATTTGAACAAAAGAGTGATGATTCTGTGTTTCTCCAAAGGATTCGGTCAGAATTGAACGCATCAATCTGATAAGCTACACCTTGAGATCAACAGAGCTCAATTAAGTAAGAGTAAAATGTTTTAAATTAACTTGTAGTTGAATTTTAAAATGGACTAAAACGTCTTTTTAGTTGTTATTTAGTGTCTCAGTCCACATTATATTCACACTGCTGTTTTAGGAAACCAAACAATTGAATATAATAATAATACTTTTATATTAAAACACTAATGTTACTATTTTGATACAACAGCACTGTAAAATAAATATAAAATACGAGAGAAAAAAAATACGAAATAATTATTTTATCGTAATTATTATTTTAATGAATTATTTTATCATTAATAATTGTTCTTCACATTACAGTAGTAAAATTACAATACTGTTATTTTTTTCTTTACTTGCTAGAGTTAAACCCTCAAGCTTTTATTTTATTTTATTTTGCTTTTACAACTGCATGGAGACCTTTCATGTCTGTGACAACAGGTCGTTACAAATCTAGTATGTACAATGTAAAGCGACCTTGCAGGAACTACAGAAAGGCACTATATAAATAAAACTACTACTTCTTAGTAAAATGCTGTAATCATCTGTCTAGAAACCTGTTGGAAATAATGCGAATGTGAAAGTAATGAAATTTTCCCAAATGCACGTTAAACTCACAGCACATGCAGGGATAGAGCTCACTGTAAACTCAGCCACTCTGATAACACTGGATCACCAGCTGATCGTGTGAGCAAAGTGCACACTTTACTCTAAAACATGCAGAGCAAAGGACTTCAGTCATGTGAAAAAGAAAGTACACCCTCTTTGAATTATATGGTTTTACGTATCAGCACATAATAAAAATCAGATGAACAACAACACATTACATGTTACACCGTGTCAATTTATTTGACAAAAATAAAGCCAAAATGGAGAAGCCGTGTGTGAAAAGCTAAATACACCACATGATTCAATAGCTTGCAGAATCACATTTAGCAGCAATAACTTGTAATTACTGTAAAACAAGTAATTGTTAAATTACTGAAAAACAAGGAATTGTTTTCTGTATGACTTTATCAGTCTCTCACATCATTGTTGAGGAATTTTGTCCCACATTTCCCAATGTTGCTTCAGTTCATTGAGGTTTGTGGGCATCTGTTTATGCACAGCTCTGTTAAGGTCCCGTCCATTTCAATCGGGTTGAGATCTGGACTCTGATTGGGCAAGTGCAAGGATGGCCCAGTGCAACAACTTGATTATTTTCTTTTTCAGCCATTCCGTTGTAGATTTGCTGGTGTGCTTATCAAAATTGTCCTGTTGCATGACCCAACTTCGGACAAGCTTTAGCTGTCGGACCAATGGCCTCACGTTTTGGTATACAGAGGAGTTCATGGTCGACTCAGTGAGTACAAGGTGCCCAGGTCCTGTGGCTACAAAACAAGCTCAAACCATCACACCTCCACAAGCGTGATAGACAGTTGGTGTGAGGTGTTTGTGCTGATATGCTGTGTTCGGTTTTTGCCAAACGTGGAGCTTTCTGGCCAAACATCTCCACTTTGATCTTGTCTGTCCGAAGAACATTGTTCCAGGAGTCTTCCAGGAGCAAACCTAAGACGTACTGCCATGTTATTTTTAGAGAGAAGATTATTTCTCCTGGCAACCCATCAAAACATGCCATACTTGTCAAGTCTTTTAACTGTCATGAACCTTTAACATTTAACGTGTTTATGGAAGCCTGTGTAGAGTCTGAGGTGTAGCTCTTGGGATTTTTGCAGTTTCTCTGAGCAGTGCATGGTCTGATCTTTGGGTGAATTTGCTGGGATGTTCACTCCTGGGAAGATTGGCAATTGTCTTAATCTTAGAATAATGGACTTCACATTTTTTTGGAAATGGCCTTTTAAACCTTCCCAGTTTGATGGGCAGCAACAATTGCTTCTCTACGATTATTGCTGATGTCTTTCTTCCATGGCATTGTGTTAACACACACCTGAGGGCTCCAGACCATCAAACATCCAAAACCTCTGCTTTTATAGTGGTGATCACACTTGTTGATGATCGATCAATCAATTGATTCGGCATTTGATTAGCAGCGTCTGAATGCTATACTTACGCTCATAATTCCTATGGAAGCAGTAAGGGTGTACTTTTCCATTTTGACGTAGCTTTTGTTCAATAAATAATAACAGTGTAATATGTCATGTGTTGTTATTCATCTCAGGTTGTATTTACCTAATTTTAAGACCTGCTAGGGACCAGATGATTTTTTATTATGTCCTGAAATGTAAAACCATAGAATTCAAAGAGGATGTACCTTTCTTAAATGACTGTATATACTTATTTCAACTAGAGGGCAATTGGATGAGCCCTCTGCACAGATTCCTGTGGACAGCTATGAACGTGTCATGTCAGGACCAGCTGAAATCTAAACTCATCGTGCTATTGGCTAAACGGCAACTCTACAGTACATTTATGTTTCAACCTGCCGGACAGACAACACATTTTCCTTCCCACCTAATGCCTATGTTCGTCTAGGTCAGAGCAGATCAAGTCTCCTGACTGAGCTTGGTTTCTCCGGGGGGGTTTTCTCAATTTCTGTCACCTGATGGAGTTTGGGTTCCTTGCCACTGTTGTTTTTGGCTTGCTTAGTTGGTGAGACTTAATATTCAGTGATATCATTGATTTGGCTGACACTATTGAGTTGAATTCACTATTGTCTTGCTACAGCTGGTTTACAGTAGAATTTTAACTTCTTGCATATTTGATTAAGTTTGTATCATTAGCTTTTTCAATTATTATTGTGAAGCTGCTTTGAAACAATTTCTATTGGATAAAGCGCTATAGATGACTTGACTTCACTTGATTAAATCTTTTGATTTGATAAGGGCACTAAGCCACAAGGCACTTTTGATTTTAGTTCAACTGAGCAAAACACAATATTTGGGATCTTTTATGTAACTAATAAGTGTAAATATATTTGTCAGTTCATTATGACACTGTGGTTAGATTAGTCTACGTAATTAATGGGAAACACTAAATTTGCCATGTAAACATTTCATAAATCTAGCAGAACATGTTGGGAATCATATACCCAAATCAACAACACCTCACCTTCCATTTTCATTGTGGGGTCTGTTGTTACGCTCCTCTGGTTGGACATACGTTTGCGGATGTCTGCGTTCTGGTCCATCAGCATCATGGTCATCTGCTTCCAGCGAGCAGGCCAGACCAGACTGTCATTCACGGCATCGTCCCCTGACGTCAAGTGGGCATAAGCTCCCAGCTCGCCTGGGTATCCAGCTGTGCCATTGGGATACAGGCCCATTTGGAAGGTGTAGCCATCCTTAGATCTGAAACGCGGGCTATAAATAGCAGTGTCCATTGGCGTGTTCTCCAGAATGCTTCTGAAGTCTTTGATCATCCATACATGTTCAGGACAAGTCGTCTCTGATAGGTTGATGTCATCTAGTGAGAGTCCGCCCGTGTTTCCACTCCCTTTAATTCCCTCAAACACCACACGGAACTTGCTGGAGACGTTCAGGCTCACGTGGTGGATTTGCCACAGGCCACCAGGAGGAGCTTTCAAATAAAAAAACATAAAAGAGTCACTGTTAATGAATAAACAGCAGGTTAGGCTGGTGGAGCCCTGCACACTTTTCCACTGTCGGGCCATTGCGAGCCAGGGCTAACAACATGCCAGGTTAGGCCAATAGCCTCAGACCTTGAGCCAGTGACAGTAATTTATTCATTTGTGTCAGGAGTGCACATCAATTAGGTTGAATAAAACTGGTGTTTACCCTTTTACATAAAAAGAGAACCTATTCAGTTGCACCTGCTTCCATGTATTTGTGATCACAGGAATGCACAAAACAACTCCATTAAGGCTTTTAAGTCCAAAGACTTACATATTTAGAAAAATATTGATAAAATGTCATGTGTTTATGGTAAATTTCTTTAGAAAGTGTGAGCATTTATATTCCTTTTCCAAGACATGAGAAGAAATTAGGAGTTATATTAGTTAATCGGAGTATATGTAATTTCTATCATGACAACTCTCGGGAGATTACAAATCTCTGGAAATAGAGATTGGCATGGTAATGGATATGCAATGTTAATGTATTTGGTCTTGGCGAAAAAGATCTGCTACTCTTCTGCTGCTACAGAGCAAGTACCAAGACTTGCTACTGCCAATACATTCACAGACATTGCTGTGAGCAGGTAAGACATGCTGCTACTGCTGCTGCACATGTAACATACATGAATTAAACCCCGTAGCAGATCTATACAGGTGGAGCTGGGGAAGTAGGAGGGTTTCTGAAAGCGTGCTGCAGTCTGCAAGACCCCGGTATTTGATTGAATGGTGAGCTGCAGCTTATTTATCGCTGATGCAACAGCAAACAATCAGCTGTGCCATGTAGATAATGGGATTTCTACCAAATGAGTCAAAGACTTATCAGCCTGCCCCATCTAGAGTTTAATGCCAGAAATGGGATCTCCAGCGCAAGTTCTACTGGGCAGTCACGTCATTCATTAAAGGAGCACTTCACCCATTTCAACATTAATCTTTATTGAAAGTGGGTCATATATGTAGTCGAAATGTAAAAGAAATTTTGAATTTGGTGCCCTCTTGACCGAGAAAAGACAGAAAATAACTTTAGGGCGCATTTGTGTGTAAGACCACAACTCCCAGAATGCACCACATTGCACAGCTCCGCAAGCCACTCCCACTAATCCAGAACAGCGCAAACAAACATCAGAGAAATCACTCTTCCGTCTACAGGGCTAACGTTAGCTGCCAACAGAGTTAGAAATTCATTTCACACAAAATGTATAGTTAGTTGGCTGTGGCGAGCAGGACGAGGGACGTGAGAGCGGCGCGAGACTGGTGGCGCGTGAGTGATAATGAACGACACCTGTGAGACGCACCGGTCTCTCTCCGAGGAGCGGGCGCATAAAACGAGGAGCGACGACAGGGCAGATCGAGAGAGGAACAGGCCTGATTTTATGTTGTGTTTTGTTTCTGTTGTGTGTGGCCAGCAGTGAGGGGCTGTTGGCTTATACATTTGTTTTGTATTTGTTTATTTTACTATTAAATGTTTAAATGTTCGCCGGTTCCCGTCTCATTCTTCCCACAACAACGAACCCCGTTACATTGGCAAACTCATTAGTGAATTACTCCTCGTTTGTATTTCTTTCTATATGGTGAATTATCGCATGATACCTGGATGTTCAGTCAGAACATATGCGGTGCGAAACTAGGATGGTTCACATCACAACACAAACGTCCGTGTGCTCGTCTGATCCAGAGATTTCGTCCAGGAGAAATTGCCGTCGTTGAAAGTCTCTGCAGCAGACGGACTCTATCTGTGTCCGTAGCGCATAGCGAGAGCACACGCACCAGCAGTCCGCCTCAGCTCGAGCCAGCCCGGGCTCCTCGTCCGCTCCAGTCCGCCCAGCTCGAGCCAGCCCGGGCTCCTCGTCCGCCTCCTGTTCCTCCATCAGCCTCAGCTGCTCTTCACTATATTGCGGCTCGTAAAGATAGCCACGAACAGCGGATTCGAGCAGCAGAATTTCAAAATCTTCTTCCATATCGTGTGTCGTAAATTCAGCCATTATGGTAAATCGAACTCCTTAAGCGCTTGTTAGCTTAGCTTGCTGTCTTCCAAGCAAGATGGCGGATTACTAGTTTCGTTTCTTTAGGTTTAGTCCCACCCACTGATCTGTAATAGGCCGGTGGGGTGAGTGGGTCCCACACCCTTGAATAATAATGAGCTAAAGGCTGTAGTTTTTGTAATATGGAATGAAATTTATCTTCCTGCTTTTCGTGACGCAAAATGACGATATTTACGTCACGAAAAGCAGGAAGTAAAACACTTAACTCCTTATTTCTCCCATCTCAGAAAAAAAAAAAAAAAAATTCCACCATCATTATAATATATGACTGGGTTTCTAACAATACAAACCTTAATGCAAATGGGTGAAGTGACCCTTTAACTACAGATCTAGCCAATCATCACTCGACATATATGGAAGATATAAGTCCGGTTAACACCCATTACTACGTTCACAGATACTGACGGCGGCGTTCAACCCCATCCTCTCCACCACCACCAGGTCGGTCCCAGTCCATCCATTGGGGGTAGGCACCGCCCCTGCCTTCATCTTCAGGCAGGAACTGCAAGCATCTGCTTCCCTCCGGATTTGGACTACAGACAGGGCCTATGCCAAAGAACTTTATCATTTCATCTATTTGATCCTAATTTGCATACAACTGTTAAATAAATCTTATTCATACGTTCACACTGCCTCTTGAGTCTTTCTGGTAGAACTAGGCATTTATGCATTAGTGCGGTATCAACAAAGGCATAGGGAAGAGAAGGATGTAACATGAAACCAAATAAATACACGATTATAATAATATATGATTTGTGTAAAAACTTCAAACAGACTCTGGTATTTTCCATAAATCAAACACATGTGTATTTATTATCGCAATGGTTAGCTTAAGTAGCCTTTAACATAGCATAAATGTATTTTTTCCTCATACGGTGATCACAATCCCCATCGGTTCGCAATTGGAAGTTATTTCAAACACTTGCTGGTGTCTGAAAGTGAGTTTTGAGCTGAAAATTGTTTTAAATGTCTTAAATGCTAAAGGTCAGCTGGTAGCCTGATATGATAACATGGAAAATGAACAGCAGTGTTGACACCACCCTTGTTCATGACCACTCCTCAAGTCCCAGTTGGCCTGCTTTGGACCAAGGTATTCAGCGGGCCAAAAACCACTGGCCATTGGCCCAGAGGAAGCCCCGATGAGGCCCGATCAAGCCCCGGAAGAGACAGTGGAAACACGTCTGGCCCTGGCATGCACTAGCACGTTCACTTTTGGCTGGATAATGGGCAGAGATTTTCGCTTGAAGCAGTTGCTCTTCAGGCAACTAAACAGACATATGCTCCCATTGGCTGCTTTATGGTGACTATGGTGGTTTCATAGAGGCATCTCTGGCTCAGTCTGTTGGGGATCAAGGAGAGGGAGAAATCTTTTTCGTTATCGCCCTCTGGACTTTTCGACACTGCCGTTGAGACAGTGGTGGGAAACTTCAGAGAGGCGTAGGTGCAGTTGGAGCCAAGATTTGAGGGAGGTACAAATTGACAACAGTCTGAAAGACTGGTTAAAAAGGATAAAAAAAGTAAATATATAATTCATCACCTTCCCCCCACCTCCACCATTTCCCTTCTCCCTTACCTTCCCTCACCCTCAGAGGACGTTGTTGGGGCACAGTAGGTTGTTTGAAGCAGAATCATTAGCGAAAATGTATTATATTCGCTTTTGCATTCTGGCTTTTTAGGGACAAGCTAGATCGTTTGTGCTTAACACATATGAGTTTGGGGGTGAGTGTTATAAAACCAGGGTTGATATATATATATATATGCGAGTTGCGAGAGACAAGGACAATAAAGAGACTCCTAGAGACGGAAGAGATCTTAACATGCTAGTATGAGTGAATGCCACTGGCACACACCCTGGGAGTTTCGTAAAGGCAGGAGCGCTGAGGCTCTTCCTCCTCCTTCCTCCAGCATTAATCAGCTGATGTTGGTATATGGCTTACGAACCCCGAGTGTTCCAGTGTACCTTTTCAGTTGGAGGTCAAACCAGACTACAGTCTTAAAGTGGGACCCTTTTTTGTTGCTAACGCTCTGCAATCGAGGCTGTGGTTGCGTGAAAAAGAATAAAGATTATCCGATCCCCTCTTTATTTGGTTTTCAGCATAGCTGAATGATTGGCCATGGTGAGATTGTGTGACCCCATCACTTTCACTTTCACTTTCACTTTCACTTCACACTTCACTGCATTAGTAATTGCTGAGGGTCAACCGTTTATTTACATTTACATTTATTCATTTAGCAGACGCTTTTATCCAAAGCGACTTACAAATGAGAACAATAGAAGCAGTTAAACTAACAGCAGCACAACAAAATGTAAGTGCTATAACCTTTCACAGTTTAATCTAACGCAGAATCCGTAATTTTATATTTTTTTTTTTATAATAGAAAGGAAGAGAAAGTATTACTGGAACAAGTACTGCTGAAAGAGATGCGTCTTCAACCGTTTCTTGAAAGGAGCTGTCACAGTGCTTGAACAGTGTCACAGTTTCTTGAAAGGAGCTGTCACGTTTATGGAAGGAGCTGTCACAGTGAGACGATATGACCCTGTCAATTGCGGTTGCCTTCCTTCCGGTTTGACTGGAGGTGTTAGCAATGAACTTCTGAGGCAGCAGTCTATTGAAAGAGTGGTCGCGGTGAGATGATGAAACCTCTTAACTTTTGGTTGCTTTAGCTACAGGATTATCTGAAGTGTTAGCAATGAACAGCTGAAGTTGGAGCTTATTAAAGGAGTTTCGCAGTTAGAAGATGTGGCCCCTTCACAATTAAGCTGCACTTCTTACAGCTCAGCTGGAGAAACTGTTGAGAGTCAACTATTTCTTCATAGGGTTGGTAGCAGTAGAACCTTACAACCCCCTCACTTTTGGTTGCTCACCCTCTATATGGAGGTGAAGGAGTGGTCTCAGTGAGATGATGCAACCCCTTACATTTTTGTTTGATCTTTTAACAGAAGGTACGTTTGTTATGTTACCTCTTTGTTGTGATTGCTCTCCCTCCAGCAGGATGTGAGTGCAATTGCTCCGTCGCCAGGAGGGCTGTGAGAAGGACTATCGCTGGACCGGTGCTCGCCCTCTCTATGGCTTGTAAAACGTGTCTATGAGCAGTGCTTAGACAGACTGAATTGTTTCTGTGGGTGCTTTCACACGGGCAGTGTAGTTTAAAACGGGGCATGGTTCGCATTAAAAATTTTAAATGTGAAAGCTGTTATGCAGAGACCCTCTTGTCTGAGTTTGGCTGCACAGGAACTTTGGTGTGATTCGCATGAATGTGAAAGCCGTGCGAAGAAGACCAATGATGCCGGAGGCACAGGGGCACTCGACAATAAAGATACTTTTAATTTGTATGTATGTATCTTTATTCTTTGCCAAGGTTGGAGTTGACGAATGGGAATTATTTTGGGCATGTTCATACTGTTCATACACCCAAGTTCTCATTCTGTTTCCTATCTAATTATTTTTGCATTGTAAGTAGGATCTTATGCTCCCCTGTAGGTGGTTTGCTATATGGCATCTTTCTAGGCAAAAGGAGATATGTCTTGTGCACACCAGTTTGTAGAACCACTCCCTAAGTGAAAGCGGTCAGAGCTGGAAGAAAGAGAGTTATCTGGGCTGGTTCTCCAGATTTCATTCCTTCATTTCGTCCCCCTCCTCTATAGTTAATACGGTTTTAAGTAGGGTTATGCTCCCCTGTTTAAGAGTTGCTTTCTGCAGCAGAGAAAAAGAGTATTTCATAGAGTTATACTCTGAATCCCTCTTTTGTCTTGGTATATGGATAAGCATATATTCCCTAGCACCTATTGTCACTGGCTGTTATGGGAAGAGGCTGTTATACAAGTCGCAGGGGATGCGCCCTGTAAAGTGTTGATGTTTACCTCTGTTGTGGCGAAAATTCATTAAACAAACATCACTGCGTAAGAGACACTCATTGTCAAATTATAAAAATAGAAGTATTTATTCTTGCAAGAATAGGAGCAGTCTAATACACAGTTGTTACCCTGTGCAGAAGAGTGACACACCCCCAGACAGACTGAACTAGCTTTTATCTTAGTTTCAAGGCCTTCTTCCCCCCAGAGCCTTCCTCCCAGTAGTTTTCCATAGACGTCACTAGTTGGCCCACTAAGCCCCCCTGCACCAAATGGCCTTCTGACATCTAGGTCAGAGGTCCTTGTTCGTCTGTTCTCTGGAGTGTCTCCCCCTTCTGCCTCCACAGGTACATAAACAGAATCTTCTCTCACTACAAGTGAGAGACACACATGTGACATTCTTTGAATCATCTATATTTTACTAAAGATCAATGAATATCATAAAATCACCACCACACCTCCAAAGTTGTCAGTAGAGTTGTTATACCTAGCTCACTATGATTGTGCACAGTTCACAGCTTAGTTAGCATTAGTGGGTATTAGTGTTCCCAAGGCGTCAACACATGACGCAGCAGCGAGTCCCCTCAAAAGGGAACATCTTAGGGCTACGCATGTAACCCCAGTTCCCTGAAAATGGAATGAGATGCTCACATTTCCTTCAAGACATTTGAGGTGTGTAATAAGACTAATACAAAATAAATAAATAGATAATAACCTGTGTGGTGCAAATAAAAAGTCTTTGACAACAGTCACATTTAAAATAATGTCTGACATTCATTAATCCAAGGCTGAACATTTGTACCTTCAATCTGCTGAATGAGATGCAGGGTCCCGTTCGGGTTTGACATGTCGAACTCTCGCGTCCAGATCCTGAGCTGGTCACTAGCATGACCGCTGTTGTAGAGGAAAAATTGCAGGCACTGGAATCCTCGCTTGGGGTAAAGAATCCTGCTCTCCAGCAGCGCCTTGTCCCCCTTCATCCCAACCGCTGTGCTCAAGTGCATGAAATAACCCTTTCCTGAAAACATGATGGTTATACAGCATATAAATTGACAATTGCAAGGCCTTCCAGGTTTCAACAATGCTCACATTGAGTGATTATGGGAGGTGTTTGTAGTCAAAGTAAAGGAGTGTTATAAAACGGATAGGTTTATCAACAACGCCCCTTAGCTGTTCTAAATTCACGGCTTCGCAGGGCCTATTGCTGCATGTTAGAATTTTAGAGATTTTATCATTAGCGTAACTGATGCAATTTTTTTTCTTTAAATTTACCCTTTTAACCATGTAGTAATAAATCTGGTACCTGAAAATGTTTAACGTGAAATTCCGCAGCAGCAGAAACAACTCAACTTTTGAGTTGTTTATTGACTGATCATTACGTCATCACAAGATCGAATAATTACACTTGTGTCCAAAGACAGTTTACACTGGATGTCACTGACTGTAAAAGTTTAGTAGTCAGATTTGATTGGCTTGTGTGTTTAGTAAAAATGGACAAAAGAATAAAAAGCATGATGTTTGACTATGTGTTCAGTTTATAGGCGCTTAGTGTTTCTTTACAAAAAGACATCACGACTACTGCCCTGGCATGAGTAATATAGCGTTTTTAATTGTTTTCGTGGATCTGTGTGAACGGTGATGGTTTTGACAACATTGTCGTCTGTTTGTGAAAAACGCGAAGGAAAAACGTTTTTGTGTTTAGTACACCGTTGTCGTGTAAAATGTTAATGTTCCCTAAGTTAACAACTCACTGGCATTCATTAATAACAGATTTGTAATGTAGTAAATTATATTGTGATTGTTTGTGAATGGCAAATATATTAAATAACATGTTATACGTATAACATTCACGTATAGTATAACAAATATATAACTGTGAGAACATTAAAAGAAAACATCAAATTCCAAGAGATTTCAGTATCCACATGCCAGGTAAGTTTTTCATGTGCAAAATTTTCAAAGTTATCAGAATACATTTGCTGGATTTTGAAACCGAATTGCTTTTCACATGTCCATGTGTGCAATGGTCTTAAATCTGTGTTCTACACCAGCACCTTGTTCAGAGTGGTCACATTCAAAGTGCAAATCACTGAATTTAACAGATTTAATGTTGTGCATTCTATTAATCTTCACCCACAAATTATTGTTTAAAAGGGATAGTTAGAAATGAAACTGATTTGCACTGTCATACTGTATGACTTTCAGTATGACAAAAGTGAAGTGCTCTTTTCCATACAACAAGAGTGAATGAGTGAACTAAAACAGTGAACAGTATTACAGTTTTACAATAGAAGCTATACAATAACTTTGATTTCAAAACAGACCGAAATGTATGTTGTTATTCAATTAAAATGATCATTGCTGTCATAGATTTGACGTCAATAATGCCAAAGTATGAGTGTGAGTAAATGAGATTTTTGGGTGAACTATCTCTTTAAAGGTTTTCAATTATAAAGACTGAATTTAAGTTTTTAAATATTAAAAATCAACAAGACTTGCCATCACAACGTCCCATGTTGGTGTAGTCAGTGTCTGGTCCACCTGTAGCTTTGGAAACACGCTGCCAGCTTACTGCATTTTCATGGCTTTGGATCATTCCACAGATATTTTCCGATTCAAAGTTACAGGAGTCCAGAAATGAGGAGGAGCTTTCTGTGAAGTAATCACATGCTATCAAACTTTAAACATTCATACATTTCATCATTTTCTTCTGTACGATCTTGTTGAAACTTGAAATCTTGAAACAAATCTTGAAACTTGTATCAACACCCAGCCCTAAGCAAAAAGCACATCCGGTTGTAAACCAGTGGTTCTCAACCCTGTTACTAGAGCCCCACTTAGTGTACGTTTACACGACAACAATGTACTACAAATGGAAAGGTTTTTCGTTTGCGTTTTCAGACTACGATGTTGTCAAAACAATCCCCGTTCACACGGATCCACGAAAACTATTAAAAATAATATGTCATTCATGCCAGGTCAGTAGTTGGCGATGTTACTTTGTAAAGAAACACTACATGCCAATAGACTGAACACATAATACACATGAGCATGATTTCACAGTTGTTGTTTTTTTGACAAATTTGAGTTTTTGTTGTTTACATGGGGACGATAATGGTATCGTTTTTTAAACTTTGAAACCAGTTTTCAAAAGTTTGCATTTTTAAGGCCTCCAAAACTCTGTTGTCGTGAAAATGAACAGGTCATCAGTTCATTAGAAGAGACTCCAGGACCTGAGGTGTGTGTCTAAGACAAAAGAAACCTTCAACGTGTGCAGTGTTGGGGAGTCCAGAAACAGGGTTGAGAACCATTGACGTAAACTAAACAGCACATTTTATGAAGGAAAGAGATTTTGTCTAATTTGAGATGTGATCGTGTGTAAAATGCATTACTGCAGTTGTAGAGTCTGTTGAGTTTGAGCAGGTCGCTGTCGCTGAACTCCATACGCTGGCCTATGACGTCACTGAAGGCAGGGATCTTGGTGACTATGGTGGGATCAGTGCCATTCTGGAAAGCTTTCTTACTGTAATGCATCATGGAACCATAATCATAAGGTACGTTCAGGGAACTGGATGTAGTGTCGTTGTATATGACGAAGTTATGCTTCTTGTCTGTGAAATGAAAGTGTTTTGAAAATAAATCCATACCTGAGAATATCTCCTTGTATCAAATGAGCATAACAACAATCTGTTTGTTAATAAATTATTAATGTTTGTTAATAAATTATACAGGGTTTTTTCATACTGTAAATACACATGTGATGTACAAAATGTAAATGTCATGTATTGTTTGTGTGTTGGTTCTTTGAGTTTAGTTTCTTAACCTGTGTTTAGTCCCTGTGTCCTTGGTAAAAGGTTGTATCAGTGATTTCAGGCCCAAAAATAAATGTCTAATCTTTCCTAACGATCCGCTAGCTGCCCGCCCCATAAGCATGCCGTCAAAAAAACGCGTCTCTGTAGGCAGCCTAGGCTCTGAAATCTGCACACAAAAACAAATGGGTACAACCACCACTCAAAACCAAAATAAACAGTGTTCCAACCAATCACAGACAGGGGCGGGTGTTGCTCCGACTCTGCGTCCAGCCGTGCACGAGCGCAAAACCTCACAACACCCGCCCCTGTCGGTTTATTTTGGTTTTGAGTGGTGGTTGTACCCATTTGTTTTTGTGTGCAGATCTCAGAGCCTAGGCTACCTACAGAGACGCAGTTTTTTGACAGTCTGCTTATGGGGTGGGCAGCTAGCGGATCGTTAGGAAAGATTAGACATTTATTTTGGGGCCTGAAATCACTGATACAACCTTTAATAGAGGTATTTATTAACCTTGCCTTTTTTCACCTTTGTTGCCATTGGCTTGGCTTGCTAAATTGGGGACATTAAATGTAACATTTAATTTAATATTCAACAATAATATTGATCAGCCTGCATTGACACCATTATCAATGGTGTAATCTGGACGTACTATATTCGCAATGTTGTCATTATCATGTGACCTGCAGTGTCAGTTACGTCGCTTCACTGCCATTCACAAATCCTCTCCTGTGGCCTTATGGGATAATAAAGTGTTCATCGTACACACACTTCAAGATCTCGTCGGAAGTAGTAGGTGATCCGGGCACTTTTTGCTTTCTCTTTTATGAGTACCTTGAATTCGAACATACTACTCTTGTCACATACTGTTTTTCACATACTATCTATAGTAGGGAAGTATGCGACTTCGGATGCAGTCACTATCCCTACTTCTTCTTATAATAAGGTTTTATGGCAGTTGACAAGCCAACTTCCAGTGCACTAACTCTACCGTCTGGACTAGAGTGAACAAAAAAAAACTAGATTTTAATTCTGTTTTTAAGATATTTTATTCTATATAGGCCTATGTCACGAAAAAATTTAAGACCGGAAGAACGTCTTTTAGTAGGGATACGGCTCTTCCGGTTAGCTTTTTACAATGGCGGAGTCGGATAGATGCTGCTGGACCAAATCTCTCCTCAACCTGCCTGAAGTCCCATATGACGATGTGGTTCGGATGGTAAATGAAAACTCTCAAGTGGAAACGTCAAAACTGAGGAAAGTGTACACTACAACAACAGCTGCGGGTGTAGCCTGCCATTGTTGTTATAGTTCTAGCCGTTCGCCAGTAAGGTAAACGTTTCTATGGTAACAGCGAGTTGGACCAATCAGCAGACGTTGCTGCTACGCTTAGGATTGTGGGTAGTGTAGTTTTTTTTTCATAAGATCGCGGATAAAACATGTTTTTTCTTAAAACAAGGTTGATTTCATACAAACTTATAGCTTCTACAGGAGAAAAAAACCTTCGTTTCACAACCTCATCATAGCTCGTCATCAGTCTACCTCGGATGGTTTACTCATTATGGCTGATAATCTAAATCCTTATTCGAGAAATACTGTTGACCGGAAGTTCTGTATCCCTATTCTGTGTTCTGGAAGCAGGAAGTGTGACATAGGCCTATTCTATATTTTTTACATTGTTTTGCATGCTCTTTCAGAAAACTTTGCATATTGAATGCTTCTTCACCCATGTTTCTTACTAATCTTCTAATCTTTATTTTTCATGTTTTTTACACATTTTATTATTACATGCTCTATTGTTACAACGGTATTGTTCTGGTGTATGTTTCCCATAAAACGACGTAACTCGCTGCTTAACTACCATAGTACGATGCATCGTTGAAAAACAACAACTAGCTAGTCACGATTGGTTCACAAATTGGTTCAACCACGTTGGTTAATGATGTCACGCAGGTGGTGGAGTAATAACTCCTTTTAATTAATCTGTTTGAGATCGAATTAATGCTAGATGTTTTGATATAAATTATGGACATGGCATCTGAAGACTATTTCAAATTTTCCTCAGTTATATTGCTTTATTTCCAGATTCATCCATAGGCTCGTTTTTACGATCTAAATCATGTTCGCACATGCACACTTTTAAAAAACGGTGCTTTAAATCTCTTGACAAACTAAAAAACGTAAATTACATTTGTATGTATTCTAAATAAAAGATATAGATTGTACTGAGTGTCAGTTTGCTTATTAGGCTCAAGATAATGATTTACTGAGTCCACATCTCATGCAAACAAGAAACTCTGCTTCTAATCCCAGGTCGAGAGCTGTCCTTCCAACCACACAACTCTACGCTGCTGTTTGCCAATGTTCGTTGGAACTATGTTTTCGGGAAACACAGACTCGAACTATGCTGAAAACGACTGAACTAGCGACCATATAACGATGCCTTTGAAACGCACCCCTGTTCTGCTTTGTTTTGGTTTTGTTTTCATTCTGTTCCCTGTTGAGTGTTCTGTTTGTTAGTTAGTTTCTATGGTTTCTGATTGGATTATTTTCACCTGTTGTTTATTTAGCTTGTTATCTCTCTGTATTTAAACTCTTAGTTTCCTCTGTTCATTGTCTGGTATTGTTTATGTTGGATGTAGTTGATTTATTCTGTTCTCCTGCATGTTTCCTCTTGGAATTATTATTTTAAGGGGTTTGTACTCCTTTGTCATTACAGCCACCAATACTGTGACAGAATACCAGACCTAATACAATATTTTTTGTGCATAGGATATATTGAATCAAAACATACCTTCTAAAATGCGGTCCCAGATGATGGAGACATAGTCATCACGGTCAGAGCGGGATTGCTCATGCCAGAAGCCTAATGCATGGAGAAACTCATGCTCGATGGTGGCGATACGATCACATCCGCTGCCAATGGACAGCCTCTGTTTGCCAACTCGCCGGTTACCAACTGATGAGAAGCAGCTATTCACACACATACATGTATATATTATCATGGTTTCTACACAGCTCATATTGTGTGGAGCAGCATGCATATAAGTGTTTAATTGCTCACCCATTGCCTTTAAATACAGAGATATAGTTTTCTTCTCCATTCCATGGTGTGTAGTCGATACATGACTTTAACCGATACTGTTCAAAGGCCTTCAGGATAACCCCTTTTGCATTGATATCTGTACATAGAGAAATTGATTTGTTAGGGCCTTATTAGTATGGCTTAGCCTTTGACTGGCAACATAAGATATGGGCTCTCTGGCCACTTCAATACCAATGCCTGTCCACTTAGACAGGAAGAGGTCATCTGACTGACATGTAAAGTGACTTATAACATTTTGTTTTGTTCAACTTCATGTATAGGGGCAGGTAAATGTTGCTACAATAAGGATGCGTTCACATATTTGACTATATTCATCAGTCAAAAGGAGAAAGTGAAACTAAGACGCAAACAAAGCAGCTCGTGCTTACTATTTTGGATACACATTCTTTATTCCCCTACGCTCATGTTATTATGAAATATTTGCCCAGTGGAATGCTCAGGTAAGATGAAGTAAAATTATAACAGCATTCTGTCTGTCGTCTTCACTTCTTTGCTCACTTTCATCACTTTTGCTCTTATTCTCGTGCACTGACTCGTTCACTAAACTGAACAGCCAATCAGAGTTCTCTCTCTCACCGACAGCCTGACGCCGATTCTACATGTTGAATCTGCCAAAAAAATAAAATATAAACACCGAAACACACCGGGAAAAAATGTTTGATGTTTTGGCATGTTTGAGCTTCCTCAAGAACCAATGAGGTTCATTCTCATGCTGTGTTGTGAACTTTTGTAGCACGTTTCTGTATTTGGTTGTTTTGTGAACTTTTGCAGCGCGTTTCTGTATTTAGTTGTGGTGTGAACTTTTGTAGCTTGTTTCTGTATTTGGTTGTGTTGTGAGAATTTGGAGCATGTGTGTGTTTTACAAACTGATGAAGATGTTTTCTTAATTTGCAGGTGTTTTTTTCTATTTGCATGTGTTGTCTCGGACAACGTACCAATGAGCTTCATTCTCGTGTTACACAGCATGTTGAGCTTCCGTAAAAACCAATGAGGTTCATTCTCATGTAATACATTCTCATGTATTATGCAGCATGTTTGAGCTTCAGCAAGAACCAATGATGTTCATTCTCGTGTTACGCAGCACGTTTGAGCTTCAGCAAGAACCAATGAGGTTCATTCTCATGTAATACATTCTCATGTATTATGCAGCATGTTTGAGCTTCAGCAAGAACCAATGAGGTTCATTCTCATGTAATACATTCTCATGTATTATGCAGCATGTTTGAGCTTCAGCAAGAACCAATGATGTTCATTCTCGTGTAATACATTCTCATGTATTATGCAGCATGTTTGAGCTTCAGCAAGAACCAATGATGTTCATTCTCGTGTTACGCAGCACATTTGAGCTTTAGCAAGAACCAATGAGGTTCAGTCTCGTGTTACGCAGCACGTTTGAGCTTCAGCAAGCAGGTTTGGGTTGAGCTTCTGTTTATGTTTGCTGGTCAATGTTTTAAAAGTCTATAAAATGTGATCAAAAGTCTATTAAATCTGTTCATGATAAAGTGATTTGGAGAAAATTTGGACTAAACCACTCAATTCATATGGATTTGTTTTACGATCTCTTTATGAACTTTTTGAAGCGTCATAGTGGTAGTTGCGTAGCTGTGGAGGGACAGAAAGCTCTCAGATTTAATAAAAAAAGATCTTCATTTGTTTTCCGAAGATTAACGAAAGTCTTACGGGTTTGGAACGACTTATGGGTGAGTAATTAATGACAGAATTATCATTTTTGGGTGAACTATCCCTTTAAAATTGCATTGCTTTAAAATTGCATTAAAATTGATCAAAAGTGCCAAGACTTTTAAATTGTTACTAAAAAATCGTTTTAAATAAAAGCTGCTCTTTTCAGCTTTCTTTTCATAAAAAAGAATCCTGAAAAAATATATCACAGTTTCCACAAAAATATAAAAACTGCTTTCAACATTGATAGCAGCAAATCACCATATTTTCACCAATAATTTCTGAAGGATCATGTGACACTGAAGACTGGAGTAATGATGCTGAAAATTCAGGTTGGATCACAGGAATAAAATACATTTTAAAATATATTACAATAAAAAACATATTTACTATATTTGTGATACTGTATAAAAAATGGACTAAAGAAACTCACCCAAATCATCCTCAAGGTAATAAGGAATCGTTTTTGGCCATCTGTATTCATCCCCGATTATAGAATTTCTTCCCAATTTCTGAAACAGACACTGGGAGTTACATTCTGTCACATGTGCAATTCACTGCTGAATTATTTTTGTTCACACATACAGCATTAATGCTATGAGAACAGCAAACCAAACAGATTGTATTTGTTTTTTCAGATCAAATTAGTTACCTCATCATATAAAATATCTCCCTCGAAAAGATCAAGACCTGCATCTGAAAACATGACAAACAAGACAAGACAGAAAGGGCATGGTCGATGAGACTGACCATCATACAAAGCTAAACAAACACTTATAGACCTAATGATGACACGTTCACCTTACCTTCATTAACATCAAACAGATCTTCTTTTCCGCCATCTACATTATATTCTGCAAAATCAATCCCAATGCAGTTAGGCATAGTTTTTACATTCTGTACATTAAAATACTTTCTCAGCAAAGAAGAGTGGAAGAAAGCACACTTACCGATCACTCGTTGTGTTGCCTAAAGGCAAAACATGATAAGAGAAATCATCCAAAATAGGTGGTGAAATATCAATTGTTATATATACAAGACTTTTTAGGTGACATCCAATACTTCAGATTGATACATGCCGAATTACTTAAGAATAAGTAAAACTATAGTTGTTCTGTTTGGTTGCACAAAAACTGAAATATCCATTATAACATGAATGATATGTGTAATAGAGACGCTCACCTCACATCTACCTTGACAGCCAAAGAGACATAAGATATGCAAAAGAAACAGAAACATGTGAAACATGCTTGAGCTATGAAGCACAGACTGACTGACAGAGGAATTTTGATCTGATATCAGCCCAACAATGTTGTAAAAGATATGATAAAATGATTAAAAAAAGTGCAAAGCTAGCATGATGGACCTGATAGGGAGTAACAGCAGATCAATAATTGACAGAGCAGTAAATGTTACTCGTTCATCTGATTGGTTCTCTTTTCAACATCAAATCTGATAATAGAGTTATGTTACATCTGATCAGAAACAAGATGAGTGAAGTATGTACTTTAAGAGATAACAGCATTGCAAAACATGGCTGTTAGAAAATATGAAATAGATCCATATGTTAATTAACATTAATAATGTTAGGTATAGGTGATCATTAACAACAAGGATATGTAAATGAATCACTCAACGGTGACAGAAGGTTGTCTAGTCTAGTTTTGGGGAAAAATTAGGCAGATTTGTTAGTCCTGAGTTCCAGTTCCTACAAGAAGGATGCATGATGCGGCTGGTATAGATGAGGACGGACATCAGACGGGACACTGCTGGGGTCAAATAAGCCAATGGGTAAGTTGGGTGAACCCCTTATTTTTGGGAAACTGCACATTTGTTTTCTAATTTAGAAAGTGCCTGTCATATGTAGCATGACTAAGGGGGTACGATGGGAAAAGGGCCTTTTTACGACTATATCAGCAAAGTCCATTTTTACTCACTTCTGGAGGCCAGAGCGCTTGGTGCATGCCATTACTGTGTCATAATTGAACAACACCCTAGACAAAGACATACATCACTGACAGTTTGTTCTGAATCAATGGTATACCTTGAGGATGGATTAGCAAAGTTCTTATGTTCAGCTGTTCATGTAAAAAAAGATATTAATCAGGCAGGGGTAAAAGTGGGGTCATATTACTCACTGTTCCCACAGCGCAATGGATGAGACTTACTCTGTTCACTGCTCAATGAGATAAGATAAATCCCAAAGGAAAAGCTCATATGTCTCAAAGACAATGGATCATCACAGGCTCTGTAATACTGCCGAAGAACCATTTTCAACCGAGGAGGGTTGATAAAGATAAAAAATAATTATTCCACATCCTTATTTATGAGATATAAGATATCAGGGCTAGACCATATAGTCCTTATAGTAAGTGTACAAGTGTCAACATGATGGTATTATGGCAAGTCTACTTTGGACATTGCAACGGATGTGATATAACCACATCCTGTGGTCTTAGGATAGCCTTCATTGCCTTGTGCATCAATGACCCTTGGGCGTCCAACACCCTGTCGCCAGCTTGTGGTTTGTCTCTCCTCTGTTGGCAAATTCTCACCACTGCTGACCTAACAAGCCTTGCCGTTTCAGAGATACTCTGACCCAGTTGCCTTGCCACAACAATTTGGACATTGTTAAAGTCAACCAGATCACGCCCTGACGAAACTTACCAATTCACAAAATTAACGGAATGCATAGCTGATATAAAAAATTGGATGACTAGTAATTTCCTACTATTAAATTCTGAAAAAACAGAGATTCGAATTATTGGACAAAAACACTTCCACACGTAATAACCTAGAATACTGTCTAACACTTGATGGCTGCTCTGTCAAGTCTTCGTTGTCGGTTAGGAACCTGGGTGTGCTCTTTGATACCTATCTTTCATTTGAAAGTCACGTGTCTAGTATCTGTAAACCGCTTTTTTCCATCTTAAAAATATATCAAAATTATGTCATATATACTCTCATTGACAAATGCGGAACAATTAGTTAATGCGTTCATGACATTAAGACTAGATTGTTGTTATGCTCTACTGGGTGGTTGCCCTGCACGCTTAATAAACAAACTACAGCTAGTTCAAAACGCAGCCGCTAGAGTTCTTACCAGAACCAGGAAATATGACCATATTAGCCCGGTTCTGTCAACACTGCATTGGCTGCCTATTAAAAATCATATACATTTTAAAATATTGTTGTTTACTTACAAATGGCATAAATTAAATGGTTTAGCTCCCCAGTACTTGAGCGAGCTCTTAACTCATCGTCCTTCACGTCTATTGCGATCTCAAAATTCCGGCCAGTTAATAATACCTAGAATATCAAAATCAACTGCTGGCGGTAGATCCTTTTCCTATTTAGCACCAAAACTTTGGAACAGTCTTCCTACCATTGTCCGGGAAGCAGACACACTCTGTCAGTTCAAAGCTCGATTAAAGACACATCTCTTTGCCCTAGCATACACATAATACATTATAGACTTCTATAACTCAATGTTAGGCTGCATAGATTAGGTCAGCCGGAACTGGGAACACTTCCCTTAATCCTGATGTACTCGGTACATCATAAGAAGAATGGCATCTACGCGAATATTAGTCTCTCTGTTTATCCTGAGGTTTACCAGGTTCGCAGTCCACCGGATCCAGGGCGTATCCAGATCTGATAAAGGACCTCCGCCTGGACGCAACGACAACGCATCCCTGAAGTGCCAGCCTCATCAGCCCTGTGAAGGCCTCATCGACACGACAGCCATCGGCACTGATCCTCAACAAACTCGTCTCCATACCGGCGTGATGACTCTAAATTACAACCAGATGAACTGGATAATATTCTGAATGTTCTGATCAAATCTGACCTCTGACCTGAAATGCTGTCTGAATCATAATCATACACTGTTCGTTCGTTGGCCAGAGGAGAACTGGCCCTCCGACTGAGTCTGGTTACAAAAAAGTGATTGTAGCTTATCCCATGAATTAATTTGTTGCATAAGTGATATTTACACTTCTGTTGAAAAATTAGTTTAGCTAATATAGGCGATCATTTTATTAACAGTGATTGTAACAATTAGTTAAACAATACATTGTAATCAGAGAGCATATATTTATCTGATACAAAATAGATAAAAGGTATTCTCTACTTTTACTTTACTCTCTAAAAGTTGCCTTCTTTTACTTATTATTATAAGTTATTATAAGTCATCAATTTATTTTTTAAAAGGAATCAAATATAGCAAACTAAAATGATAATAATAATAAAAATAATTAATTATTATTACGGTAATAATTATATTATTATTACAATGATTTGTATTGAATAACCAATTGAGTTTTTTCCCACAATTATTTTAACTCATTTACTGTAATGCATTATTGTTTAATTTGACCAGAGGAAATTATAATTTAGTGCACAATTCAAGTGTGCACATTATTTCCCAACTGTTTTGAACTTTTTTTATTTATTTTTTATTTAAGTGTAATTTGTGTTACACTGTTTAATGTTAACAGGTTTTTCCTTGTTTAGTTTTTTTTTACACAAAAATAATAAAGCACTTGTGTGGCATTTCTTGATCTAATACAATATATTTGGCTGGCTGCTCTTGAAAGACTGAAGCTGCGAATGTTTTCAGCCTCTCCATAAAAGCCGCCATCTAAGGGAGCATTTACACGACACCATTTGCAACTAAAAACTTAACATTTTTAACATGTTTTAGCCATTCATTTACATGACAATAATGTTTTGGTGGCCTGAAAGTGCAAGTTTTTGAAAACGATCAACATTTTTGAATGTTGATCAAAAAGTGCGCATGTGTATTGTGTATTCAGTCTACAGGCACAAAGTGTTTCTTTACAAAATGAAATCAACTACTGCCCTGGCATGCATAATACAGCGCTTTTAGTTGTTTTCACGGATCTGTGGGAACGGGGATCATTTTGACAATGCTGTCGTCTGTACGTGAAAAAACTTTTCCGTTTTTTAGTACATCGTCATCATATAAACATACCCTAATTCTGTTCACATTAAACCGGTTGATGTGATGGACCAGGGCTACGACTACAAGTCTGAGGAATAACTTCGATTAACGAAACAATTGACACAAGAATTGTGTCAAATCATTGACAGTTAAATAATTTAAGCTGATCTCATATGCATGGAAAACAAGCCCTGGAGCACTTCCTAAAATAATGTTTTATTTAATGCAGAACTGACATAAAACATTTACATTCATTTTGATTAAAACGGACTAAACCGCTTATGTGCTCAATAAATAAGTCACACACAGTAGAAGATTAGTGTACCTGTTTTATTTCTGGAAATGGCATGTAGTCACCACGCTACACGTTAGTGTCAGTCTTCGATTAGAAGATACAGTACGAGACAGGCTAGCCTATTCAAACATGTTAAAAAACCAAAATGACCAAATTAACTTTATTTCTTGAAACATTTTCAGCCAGAATGACTGAGTAACTACGACAAATGAAAGGAAAGAATAGTGGTGCATTAACAATCCAATTAGTAGTGTTTCTACTCCCATCACAGAAGAAAATAGTTCCTTCAAACTTGTGGCATTTGACACATCCGACTTTTCTAAAGGAAAAGTACAAACAAGTTGTTTTACACAAGAGGACGGCTTATTCAGCACAACTGCAGCTTCTCACTGTTTAAACTGCAACTGAAGATGAACTTTGCTCACTGTGTGACAACATCGGACACGGCTTTCTTACATGATTCTGTAGATCACTGGATTGGGTGAAAGTCCTCCCACACGCAGTGCAGTGATACGGCCTCTCTCCAGTGTGCACTCGCTCGTGTCTTTTCAGGGCTCCGGAATGAGTGAAACCCTTTCCGCAATATGAGCACTTGTAAGGTTTTACTCCAGTGTGGATCTTTTGGTGCTGTTTCAATGCACTGGATCTAGTAAACGTGTCCCCACACTCAAAACATATATGAGCTCTCTCGCCAGTGTGTATTTTCTGATGATCATTAAAACAGCCCAAGCGCAAAAAGCCCTTTCCACACACAGCACACACGTATGGCTTCTCGTTTGTATGAATTTTTACGTGGGCCTTTAGGTTTGAAGCCAAAATAAAGTTTTTACCACACTGATCACACTTAAACGCCCGTTCTCCGGAGTGCGAGCGCTGATGATCTTTGAGGTTCGTTGCACATTTAAAACTCTTTCCGCACTGACCGCACGTGTACGGCCTCTCTCCGGTGTGAATCCGGATGTGCCTTTTAAGGTGTCCTTTACACGTGAAACTCTTCTCACAGTGAGGGCAGGTGAAAGGCTTCACTCCGGAGTGAATTTTGACGTGTTCATTGAAGTGTCCTTTATGTGTGAAACTCTTTCCACACTCAGGGCAGGAGAAACAACTGTTGGCTTCTGGTCTCTGCTTCGATCCTTGCGAGAGATTCGGTTTCTGTTCTGAACAAATAAAAGATTTTTCTCCACTTCTGAAACTATGAGCTTCTTGATAGAGACACGTCTCCTCTGTGTCATTCACTTGGCTTTCTTCTTTCACGTGCACCAGGTCTAAAACGAAAACAGTGTAGTCATAACTCAATTCACAAAGGGTGAAGTCAAAAATAACAATGATCCAAGCTTAATGGCATAAAGCAACCGCTGTCACGTATCTATTTGATCAGATCTTTGATGTGCTGAATGATGCACTTTAATAATATACAAATTAATGATCATTGCGGTATCTGTCCTCATTTTATTAAAAGGATAATTTACCCAAATTTTTTTTACTTCTGTCATTCATTTCTCACCCTCATGTCGTTCCAAACCTGTAAGACTTTTGTTCATCTTCGGAACACAAATGAAGATATTTTTGATGAAATCTGAGAGCTTTCTCTCCCTCCATTGACAGCTACGCAGCTACCACTTACTCTACAAAAGATTCATGAAGAGATCGTAAAACTAATCCATATGAATAGAGAATTTTAGTCCAAAAATTTTCTGAAGACACTTAATCGCTTTATATGATGAACAGATTGAGTTGAAGCATTTGTTAAACATTGATCAGCGGACATAAACAGAAGCTCAAGCGAACCTGCGTGACACCAGAATGAACCTCATTGGTTCTTCCACGTCAAGTGAACGTGCTTGAGCTTCTGTTTACAACTGATGTGAATAAAAGACTAAATTCAATATGTTATTAAAGTGATCAAGTCTCTTCAGAAAATTTGGACTAAACCACTCAATTCATATGGATTAGTTTTGCGATCTCTTTATGAACTTTTTGAAGCGTCAAAGTGTCAGTTGCGTAGCTGTCAATGACAGAAAGCTCTCAGATTTCATAAAAAATCTTCATTTGTGTTCCGAAGATGAACGAAACGACATGAGGGTGAGTTAATTATGAAAATTTTTTCATTTTTGGGTGAACTAGCCGTTTAACAATGTTATTTTAGTAGGTGACCAGGGAGTGTTGTATCAAATGATAAGGTGAAACAGTTTAACCAGTAATAAATGAGCTACAGGGATTACATCACATACACAACATCAGATGTTATAAGTATCTGAAAGGATTTTCAGAACAAAACTCAATTTGAGGTTGAAAAAAAAAACATTTCACCTCTGTGCTATAATTTGATGTTACAAATGTAGGTTTTTATTTGACAGAATGTGTATGTGCATCGGCATTTATCTATAATTTAAGATAATTACTTTTTTTTAAATCATGTTAAGCTGACCAACTAGTGATTGATATGTAACACTTTCCAATGTACTTTTACTGAAACTGCAAAGCGTGAATAAAAACGTTTAGTGTATCTACATTTGCCACACCAGTGCCAGTAACTAACATTGCTGTTTTTTAATCTTTAAATATTTGATATATTAGTATTTTGGAACTTGAAAGTAAAATGGAATTCCTCCCATTTGTTTACTCTTTGAATTAAAATGTTTAAATTGAAATGGGGTGTAGGGCTGATACAAAAACAATTGTGAGAAAGTGCATTTAACAAAGTATTCATGCACACGCATGTAAAACTAATAGAAAGGAGAAGTTCCAAATGTAAGTTTGAGTTTGAGACAGAGAAACACTGAGAGGACAAAAACTCCCCAGTCTCCACTCCAGCCATGGTTTACTAAACAAACTCTATTTGAACTGAACACCGTTTCATTAGTGAAAACTCACCAACCTATTTGTTCTTCAGCATCTTCATCTTTCACTTTGCATGCTTCTGCATCACTCATGTCTTCACTCTCATCTTTAATAAACTCCATCTTTACGAGAATGGCAGGCAGATATCAGCATTTATTTCTATATAGATTGTTTCAAAGCTGCTTCAACGTCATAAACAGGAAAATAACGAGCAGACTTCATCAAATATGAGCTGTTACACATGTACTTTTCCTGTTTGTCTGATAACGAGACTTTGACACTTTTGCGGAGATGAAAATATTCGTGCCATTTATTGGCCTGAATGCCAACTCATACTACCGGTATTACGCGCTTAAAAGCACGTGCCGCGTTTGTTTACGTTTTTCACTTCCGAGCTTATGATAAGCCAGCACTATCACATCTTTAAACGGATCGACCCTTTGTCGCTTATCCAGATGAGAGATGCTTTGCAAAGCCTTCCTCCTTTAATCTGCGAAAACGTATTTCTAATTCTTTGTATTTTTTAGAGGTTTGCAAACTGATCTCGGTGCATTTCCGCCACCTACAGGGATGGAGTGAGGACGCTGGGGAAAAAAACCCGTTTAGACCAAATTGACATTGTATGCTCTTATTACGCTGATATATCAACATACCAATGGATAACACACGTAGCTTTTAAATATATGTCACCAAAATTATCCCCTGACTTACATTTTGTATTATTTCCTAAAGACCCTTATTTTGCTGCGTAGTTGAAATGACGTCACATGAGCTGCGGCGCACTCAGACAGCTGTGAAATTTGTATTGTGTTTACGGTTAAAGCTGTATAAATAGTTACGAAACCTTCGAAAGTAGTTCGTGTTATTTACAAATGTTCTGAAACAACATGGCAGTATTACTGCATTTAGCGTAATGTAATGTGAACGTAAATTATCGCCATATATGTGCTATTGTAATGCTTTTTGTAAAGTGCTGTTGGTCTCTTTCTAATGGCGCAACATTTATGAGTGTTATTATGGAACAGTGGTTTATTTGGCATATTTATTTAGCTTTGATCATTCCATTCAAATCTTCCCTTAATCTCAAACGTGACAAAGTCTTCTTTCCAAAGCAAGCAGTAAAACCCCAGCTGAGATCTGAGTGACATAGGCTATTATTGTAAAGATGGAGTTTATTAAAGAGGAGAGAGAAGACATGAGTCATGCAGAATCATGCAGAATGGAAAATGAAGATACTGAGGAACAAAGAGGTTGGTGTCAATTCTTGATTCTTCATTAATGACTGCTGTGCTGACAATAATTACATTCTTGAACAGAAACGGTGTGCTTTAGTGAAAATGTTACAAAATGCATATAAATGATCGTAACATATCAGATGGCATTAACCCAGCTAACAAAAACATGTTCAAAGAACGTTTTGCTAATGTTCTTTATTTTTTAAAACTTTATTTCTGAATGTTTCTCTGAATGTTAAAAACATTTTTGCTTTAAAAACATGCTTTAAAAAAGTTTTTCCTTGGTTATACATGTATATACATGAATATTTAATCCAAAAATTACATTTCTGTCATTATTATTAACTCTCATGTCATTCCAAACCCATAAGGATTTCATTCATCTTCGGAACACAAATTAAGACATTTTTGATGCATCTGTCCCTCCATTGACAGCTACAAATCCGACAATTTGTCGATTCAAAAAGTTTATAAAGAGATCATAAAACTAATTCATATGAATTGAGTGGTTTAGTCCAAAATTTTCTGAAGAGACTTGATCGCTTTATATGATTAACAGATTGAATTTAGGATTTTATTCACATAAACATTCATCAATGCACAAATCAGTAAAACGGAAGCTCAAGCATGTTCACTTGACGTGCAAGAACTCGTGTTACGCAGCACATTTGAGCTTCTGCAAGAACCAATGAGGTTCATTCTGGTGTTACGCAGCACGTTTGAACTTCAGCAAGAACCAATGAGGTTCATTCTGATGTTACGCAGCACTTTTAAGCTTTAGCAAGAACCAATGAGGTTTATTATTGTGTTACGCAGCACTTTTGAGCTTTAGCATGAACCAATGAGGTTCATTCTCGTGTTACGCAGCACGTTTGAGCTTCAGCAAGAACCAATTAGGTTTATTATCGTGTTACGCAGCACTTTTGAGCTTTAGCATGAACCAATGAGGTTCCTACCTCGTGTTACGCAGCACGTTTGAGCTTCAGCAAGAACCAATTAGGTTTATTATCGTGTTACGCAGCACTTTTGAGCTTTAGCATGAACCAATGAGGTTCATTCTCATGTTACGCAGCACGTTTGAGCTTCAGCAAAGAACCACTGAGGTTCATTCTGATGTTACGCAGCACTTTTAAGCTTTAGCAAGAACCAATGAGGTTTATTATCGTGTTACGCAGCACTTTTGAGCTTTAGCATGAACCAATGAGGTTCATTCTCATGTTACGCAGCACATTTGAACTTCAGCAAGAACCAATGAGGTTCATTCTTGTGTTACGCAGCACGTTTGAGCTTCAGCAAGAACCAATGAGGTTCATTCTAATGTTACGCAGCACTTTTAAGCTTTAGCAAGAACCAATGAGGTTTATTATCGTGTTACGCAGCACATTTGAACTTCAGCAAGAACCAATGAGGTTCATTCTAATGTTACGCAGCACTTTTAAGCTTTAGCAAGAACCAATGAGGTTCATTCTGATGTTACGCAGCACGTTTGAGCTTCAGCAAGAACCAATGAGGTTCATTCTTGTGTTACGCAGCACGTTTGAGCTTCAGCAAGAACCAATGAGGTTCATTCTAATGTTACGCAGCACTTTTAAGCTTTAGCAAGAACCAATGAGGTTTATTATCGTGTTACGCAGCACTTTTGAGCTTTAGCATGAACCAATGAGGTTCATTCTCATGTTACGCAGCACATTTGAACTTCAGCAAGAACCAATGAGGTTCATTCTTGTGTTACGCAGCACGTTTGAGCTTCAGCAAGAACCAATGAGGTTCATTCTAATGTTACGCAGCACTTTTAAGCTTTAGCAAGAACCAATGAGGTTTATTATCGTGTTACGCAGCACATTTGAACTTCAGCAAGAACCAATGAGGTTCATTCTAATGTTACGCAGCACTTTTAAGCTTTAGCAAGAACCAATGAGGTTCATTCTGATGTTACGCAGCACGTTTGAGCTTCAGCAAGAACCAATGAGGTTCATTCTTGTGTTACGCAGCACGTTTGAGCTTCAGCAAGAACCAATGAGGTTCATTCTCGTGTTACGCAGCACTTTTAAGCTTTAGCAAGAACCAATGAGGTTTATTATCGTGTTACGCAGCACATTTGAACTTCAGCAAGAACCAATGAGGTTCATTCTAATGTTACGCAGCACTTTTAAGCTTTAGCAAGAACCAATGAGGTTCATTCTGATGTTACGCAGCACGTTTGAGCTTCAGCAAGAACCAATGAGGTTCATTCTTGTGTTACGCAGCACGTTTGAGCTTCAGCAAGAACCAATGAGGTTCATTCTAATGTTACGCAGCACTTTTAAGCTTTAGCAAGAACCAATGAGGTTTATTATCGTGTTACGCAGCACATTTGAACTTCAGCAAGAACCAATGAGGTTCATTCTAATGTTACGCAGCACTTTTAAGCTTTAGCAAGAACCAATGAGGTTCATTCTGATGTTACGCAGCACGTTTGAGCTTCAGCAAGAACCAATGAGGTTCATTCTAATGTTACGCAGCACTTTTAAGCTTTAGCAAGAACCAATGAGGTTTATTATCGTGTTACGCAGCACATTTGAACTTCAGCAAGAACCAATGAGGTTCATTCTAATGTTACGCAGAACTTTTAAGCTTTAGCAAGAACCAATGAGGTTTATTATCGTGTTACGCAGCACTTTTAAGCTTTAGCAAGAACCAATGAGGTTCATTCTCATGTTACTCAGCACGTTTGAGCTTCAGCAAAGAACCAATGAGGTTCATTCTCATGTTATGCAGCACGTTTGAGCTTCAGCAAGAACCAATGAGGTTCATTCTAATGTTACGCAGCACTTTTAAGCTTTAGCAAGAACCAATGAGGTTTATTATCGTGTTACGCAGCACATTTGAACTTCAGCAAGAACCAATGAGGTTCATTCTAATGTTACGCAGCACTTTTAAGCTTTAGCAAGAACCAATGAGGTTTATTATCGTGTTACGCAGCACTTTTAAGCTTTAGCAAGAACCAATGAGGTTCATTCTCATGTTACTCAGCACGTTTGAGCTTCAGCAAAGAACCAATGAGGTTCATTCTGATGTTACGCAGCACGTTTGAACTTCAGCAAGAACCAATGAGGTTCATTCTGATGTTACGCAGCACTTTTAAGCTTTAGCAAGAACCAATGAGGTTTATTATCGTGTTACGCAGCACTTTTGAACTTCAGCAAGAACCAATGAGGTTCATTCTGATGTTACGCAGCACTTTTAAGCTTTAGCAAGAACCAATGAGGTTTATTATCGTGTTACGCAACACTTTTGAGCTTTAGCATGAACCAATGAGGTTCATTCTCGTGTTACGCAGCACGTTTGAGCTTCAGCAAGAACCAATTAGGTTTATTATCGTGTTACGCAGCACTTTTGAGCTTTAGCTTGAACCAATGAGGTTCATTCTCGTGTTACGCAGCACGTTTGAGCTTCAGCAAGAACCAATTAGGTTTATTATCGTGTTACGCAGCACTTTTGAGCTTTAGCTTGAACCAATGAGGTTCATTCTCGTGTTACGCAGCACGTTTGAGCTTCAGCAAGAACCAATTAGGTTTATTATCGTGTTACGCAGCACTTTTGAGCTTTAGCTTGAACCAATGAGGTTCATTCTCGTGTTACGCAGCACGTTTGAACTTCAGCAAGAACCAATGAGGTTCATTCTGATGTTACGCAGCACTTTTAAGCTTTAGCAAGAACCAATGAGGTTTATTATCGTGTTACGCAGCACTTTTGAGCTTTAGCATGAACCAATGAGGTTCATTCTCGTGTTACGCAGCACGTTTGAGCTTCAGCAAAGAACCAACGAGGTTTATTATCGTGTTATGCAGCACTTTTAAGCTTTAGCAAGAACCAATGAGGTTTATTATCGTGTTACGCAGCACTTTTGAACTTCAGCAAGAACCAATGAGGTTCATTCTGATGTTACGCAGCACTTTTAAGCTTTAGCAAGAACCAATGAGGTTTATTATCGTGTTACGCAGCACTTTTGAACTTCAGCAAGAACCAATGAGGTTCATTCTGATGTTACGCAGCACTTTTAAGCTTTAGCAAGAACCAATGAGGTTTATTATCGTGTTACGCAACACTTTTGAGCTTTAGCATGAACCAATGAGGTTCATTCTCGTGTTACGCAGCACGTTTGAGCTTCAGCAAGAACCAATTAGGTTTATTATCGTGTTACGCAGCACTTTTGAGCTTTAGCTTGAACCAATGAGGTTCATTCTCGTGTTACGCAGCACGTTTGAGCTTCAGCAAGAACCAATTAGGTTTATTATCGTGTTACGCAGCACTTTTGAGCTTTAGCTTGAACCAATGAGGTTCATTCTCGTGTTACGCAGCACGTTTGAACTTCAGCAAGAACCAATGAGGTTCATTCTGATGTTACGCAGCACTTTTAAGCTTTAGCAAGAACCAATGAGGTTTATTATCGTGTTACGCAGCACTTTTGAACTTCAGCAAGAACCAATGAGGTTCATTCTGATGTTACGCAGCACTTTTAAGCTTTAGCAAGAACCAATGAGGTTCATTCTGATGTTACGCAGCACTTTTAAGCTTTAGCAAGAACCAATGAGGTTTATTATCGTGTTACGCAGCACTTTTGAACTTCAGCAAGAACCAATGAGGTTCATTCTGATGTTACGCAGCACTTTTAAGCTTTAGCAAGAACCAATGAGGTTTATTATCGTGTTACGCAGCACTTTTGAACTTCAGCAAGAACCAATGAGGTTCATTCTGATGTTACGCAGCACTTTTAAGCTTTAGCAAGAACCAATGAGGTTTATTATCGTGTTACGCAACACTTTTGAGCTTTAGCGTGTTACGCAGCACGTTTGAGCTTCAGCAAGAACCAATTAGGTTTATTATCGTGTTACGCAGCACTTTTGAGCTTTAGCTTGAACCAATGAGGTTCATTCTCGTGTTACGCAGCACGTTTGAGCTTCAGCAAGAACCAATTAGGTTTATTATCGTGTTACGCAGCACTTTTGAGCTTTAGCTTGAACCAATGAGGTTCATTCTCGTGTTACGCAGCACGTTTGAGCTTCAGCAAGAACCAATTAGGTTTATTATCGTGTTACGCAGCACTTTTGAGCTTTAGCTTGAACCAATGAGGTTCATTCTCGTGTTACACAGCACGTTTGAACTTCAGCAAGAACCAATGAGGTTCATTCTGATGTTACGCAGCACTTTTAAGCTTTAGCAAGAACCAATGAGGTTTATTATCGTGTTACGCAGCACTTTTGAGCTTTAGCATGAACCAATGAGGTTCATTCTCGTGTTACGCAGCACGTTTGAGCTTCAGCAAAGAACCAACGAGGTTTATTATCGTGTTACGCAGCACTTTTGAGCTTCAGCAAAGAACCAATGAGGTTTATTATCGTGTTATGCAGCACTTTTGAGCTTCAGCAAGAACCAATGAGGTTCATTCTCGTGTTACTCAGCACGTTTGAGCTGCAGCAAAGAACCAATGAGGTTCATTCTCATGTTACGCAGCACGTTTGAACTTCAGCAAGAACCAATGAGGTTCATTCTGATGTTACGCAGCACTTTTAAGCTTTAGCAAGAACCAATGAGGTTTATTATCGTGTTACGCAGCACTTTTGAGCTTCAGCAAGAACCAATGAGGTTTATTCTCGTGTTACGCAGCACTTTTGAGCTTCAGCAAGAACCAATGAGGTTTATTCTCGTGTTACGCAGCACATTTGAGCTTCTATTTATGTTTGCTGATCAATGTTTATATGTGAATAAAAGCCTAAATTCCATATGTTCGTCATACAAAGCTATCAAGACTCTTCAGAATATTTGGACTAAACCGCTCAATTCATATGGATTAGTTTCACAATCTCTTTATGAACTTTTTGAAGCGTCAAAATGGTAGTTGAGTAGCTGTCAATGGAGGGGCAGAGAGCTCTCAGATTTGATCAAAAATATCTTCATTTGTGTTCCAAAGATGAATGAAAGTCTTACGGGTTTGGAACGACATTAGGGTGAGAAATGAATGACAGAATTTTCATTTTTGGGTGAACTATCCCTTTAAGGGAATATTGCATTCATCATTCTGCAAACATTATTGGAATGTTACATTTGATTGATCCTTCTGAACCAATTAGGAACATTCTTTTTTTTTTTTTTGTTAGACAAACTAACACATTTCAGAAAAAAGTTCCATTAGCAATGTATAATTATTATTATTTTTTGTGCTAGCATTTTGACAAATGTTTTATTAACATTACTGGATAGAACGTTTGTTTATAACTTTGAGAAAACCATAAGGTTTGCTAAAGTTCTGAGAACGTTCCCCTGTTAGCTGGGAAATTGTTAGATTGCATTTTAAGGTGTCATTCTTGAATTGATTTGGACAATTAAACATGTTTTAGGCCTGATAGAAGTCAAAGAGGAACATCAAGAACTGAAGGAAGTGGAGGAGAAAGATCTGTACGAGGAACCTCATCATTTCATGAATGAAGAACAGTCTTGTAGTTGGTCACAGAATGATAATAATCTTTCACAAGAAACAGAGCAGAAAACAGAAGCCAAAAGCTCTTTCGCTTGCTCTCAGTGTGGAAAGAGTTTCACACGCAAAGGACACCTAAAGATTCACATGATAATCCACACAGGTGAGAGACCGTACACCTGCCCTCAGTGTGCGAAGAGTTTCACATGCAAAGGAAGTCTTAAGGATCACTTCAAAATCCACTCTGGAGAGAAGCCTTTCACATGCCCTCAGTGTGGATGGAGTTTTGCACGTCAAGAAGACCTTAAGAGGCACATAAGGATTCACACGGGAGAGAAGCCGTTCACATGCTCTCAGTGCGAAAAGTGTTTTACAAGTTCAGGAGACCTTAAGAGGCACTTGCGAATTCACTCCGGCGAGAGGCCTTTTACCTGTCCTCAGTGCGGAAAGAGTTTCACGCAAAAGGAAGGTCTTAAAGAACACGCCAAAATTCATTCTGGAGAGAAGCTTTTTGCATGCATGTTGTGTGGGAAGAGTTTCACACATCAAAGAAGCTTGAAAAGGCACATGAAGGTTCATTCTGGAGAGAAATTACACCAGTGCTCTGAGTGTGGCAGGAGATTTGCAGAAGCTGGCAATCTCAAAACTCACTTGCTGTCTCACACTGGAGAAAGACCATTTAGCTGCGAGCGCTGTGATAAGAGGTTTTTTTTGGCCGTACACTTAAAGACACACATGAGGATTCACGAAGATGAAACGCGTTACGTGTGTTCTTTCTGTGGGAAGAGTTTTCTGTGGCTTAACGGGTTTAAAGACCATCAGAAAACACATATTGGTGAGAAACCCTACGTGTGCTTGGAATGTGGGAGCAATTTTACTAGAGCCGGTGAACTGAAAGTGCATGAACGAATTCATACTGGAGAAAAACCTTACAAGTGTTCACACTGTGAAAAGAGTTTCACTCAGTCGGGAGCCTTGAAAATTCACGAGCGAGTGCACACTGGAGAGAAGCCGTACCTCTGCCCTTCATGTGGGAAGACTTTCAGCCGATATGGAAATCTAGGGAAACATTTAAAAAATGCTTGCCCAAAGTTGAGAAACTGAGCCAAGTTCACCTTGACGTAGAGCTGCACTATTCTTGATAAATTGAGAATAATGATTTTTTTGTTCCAAATAGAGATCACGATTCTAAATATACAACACAATAACAAAATAACATGTAATTTACTAGAGGTTCTGACAAAATGTTAATTGCTGCAGTCTTTTTAAAATGTCTAATTAATTTGAATGAATAATTTTTTTTTTTTTTAAATGGTTTGAGTGAATGATTCAATGACAAATTGTTATTTGAAGTGCCTAGTTACTTCCAAAAGTTGATTTGCTCTGTTTTGATCGCTTCCATAGACGTAGTAGATTAAGTGTTTATATCCGAACTGTAAACTTTTATCCCAGTACTTCTGTGATAATTTGAATATTTGCAACACAAATATTGTGTGGTTGAAAAGACTGTTGAAGCTGTTTCACACATGACAACTGCTCTCTCTGGATCAGCGGCAGCGCCAACACAAATCTGAATGTTCCAGTGTGATTTTGTCAAAGGTTTAACAGTTGAATCGTTGTCGTCTAGGAATGAGATTGCGTGGGTGTTTGTCGATTGATTTGTAGAACGATTAATCATGCAGCTCTAACTTTAAGTCAAATATTTGGACAGAATATCCTCCAAAAAGCATTTTTTTTGGGCAATTTAGACAGGAAAATTAACGGAGGACAAAGTGTATTTCTGTGACATGCTAAAAAAATTAGTAGGGATGCTTTAAGAGAATAGTAATATTCTAAATGACTACTTTTTTTGCACATCATTGGTCAAACAATGCCAATGTAAGCCTGTTATTCATTCTTATAACCTCTATCATTTCTTTAAAATGTAATTTTGGTCATCATAGTTCTTCAGAGAAGAACTGAAAATATTTAATTGAGTGCTATTATAATCTGTGTCCTATTGTAAGCTTAGCCATCAACTACTATTATTGTATGGATGAAAAGGGTCTAAGGAAACAAGGTAACTTCAGTTTTCCTACTTTCTTTGTATTTGCTTAAATCATGGAAAGACTACAAATGCATAGTTAAGGTGGAAAAAAAGTGGTGTGTGTGTACATTCAAACATTTGAATGAGTCACAGACAGTCCAATGCATTCTTTTATCTCCCTTTTATGTGGGAATATTTTTTGTGGCCATCAGAAAACACATATTGGTGAGAAACCTATGTGTGCTTGGATTGTGGAAGTACAGAGTACTTTTAACAATTCACTGATTTACTAATTCTTGCTTTTGTTCATTTAGCAGACCAAAGGGATACAAATGAGGAATACATACAATGATTCATCTTATGGGGGCAATAACACAAGTGCTTACAATAGAACGTTCCAGTCGATGTCTAGAATAGTAGCTATACAGGCTATAACTGTGAGGCACTTTAGAAATAGTAAAAGCATAGAAGAGATTTATTTCACGTCATTAAGCTTTTCATGAGAATCTAGTGGGTGTGAAGTGAATATGCATGACTGTAAAGCATTGTTATGTTACACAGCAGTCATTACTTCCCATCAGAAATTTTCTACAGCTTGACATCATCTCACACATTTATTTTTTCACAGCTAAATTTTCTATAGAATTTACATTCTTACATAATTTTGTGCAAGTCCTTGTAAATAATCTCATTAGATGTGTGATGTTTGTCGGTATGTCTAATTAAGTTCTATGCGATTCTAGATATAGAACTGTAAATATAATCAGAAGTGTGAATGTATGAGTTCCATCTTACTATTAATACTAATAGTAAAATAACATTTTGTATCAATTTGGACAGTGATGTAATAATTTGTCTAATAGTCCAATGGTTATACAATAAAATGCAACTCGTTACTTTTATCCACTATATAATTGTCATGCATCTCAAATTTGGAAGCAAAATGGCCATCAATACATGATGCAGAATTACCTGTGGGAAGAGATTATGCATTTTAAAAGAGTCCCTGTGCAGTTAAAGGACGATTTACTATTTTTTGGTTACAAAGACTACACTGCCCTCCCTCACTGAAAAATATCCTTCACTGACACTGAAGTTAAAGCACAAGTCGAATTTAATCTATTCTACAGGTGAAGGCCAAGTTTGGACACAATAACCCAACAGACGTAAGAGATAGGAGGCTGGTCAGAGATTTGATGCGCTACAATCACTTTCATTTTGTACAAAAAAAAAAAAAAAAAAAAGCATAATAAATACTTTCACCTTGAAGTTTATAGTTTCTTCTTTATTTCAATACAATTTTAATTGTATTTAAGAGAAAGAGACCTGTTTTAATTGCTGTGGTTTTTAGCAACAGCATCAACACTAGTGGTCAAGCAGTTCAGTGTGCAGAAGTGTAACTTCTGATCAGCATCTTCTCCTAGATCCGTCCGAAGCTGTTACTGCAATACACTCAGTGTTTCCTACAATTAAACACCACTCGGCTGCAAGCATAGTGACCTGTAGCCCCAACAAGACTGTGAGCTTCTAGACTTATACGGTTTTATGTTTTTCTTGTCAAGTGTGACATTTTCTGGAGAATTTGAACAATTTCTGTAAACTTAAAAAAATGCATGTAGATTTTATTTATTTTTTTAATTTCATTTTTGACTTATATTTACTAAATTCTTTCGTTTAATCGCGTTTAGTCTTTTACTATATTCTTCTATTTCTATTTTTGGCTAACAGACGGTGGCGGCAATGCACTGTTTTAGTTTGCAAACCGCCGTTAAAAGGTGTTTAGAAGAACATAGGTCGCTTGCTGGTGACGTCATCAGGGCTGCGCCAGGTCTGCTGAAAATCGGTCGAGAAGAGGTTTGTGTTTTTGAGCGGTATAATATACATGTAAGGTGGACAAAATTATATTAAATGATTTATGTTTTACAAAAGTATCCTAGAGACATTATTATTCTCAATACCTAATTTACTAATAATTTGTATTCTCTATTTTAATATTGTAATGCTGTATTTGTTGAGTTCTTGTAAATATCGTAACTTACATTGATTTTTCTTTCAGTGAAATGCCTCCACACGTGGAACAGAGTGATATATTTCGTGGTTTATTTTCTTTCCGTTGATATTATAATTTTAAACGTCACGAAGACGCGAAAGTCTTGAGTTTGACAGCTCTTCCTGACTGTAAAGATGGAGGTTGTTAAAGAGGAAAGTGAAGACATGAGTGAGACAGAAGCATGCAGAATGAAAGATGAAGATACGGAGGAACAAAGAGGTTGGTGATCATTCTTGATTAATAAATTATTAACATTAAAGTAACAAAGAGAGGCAAAAATACAACAAACCTCTATTATAGTGTAGGCTATTTATTATTGCTGTCAATCCATAAAAAAAAGTGAATCGCAAATTATTCTGTAATTAATTGAGATTAATCAATGTGATAAAGTTTTTCACATATTTTTATATTGTAAACATTTAATATCCAAATTAATGTAGAAACAACATAAAGACACTATATTTATGAAAGAAGGCCAGTATCTCAGATACCAACACTGCAACTGATGCCTCTATGAAATAGATTTTTTCCTCCCTTCATTTTAGGCATTCAGCATGACAGTATCATTTTAACATTTATTAGGCTTTAAAACATGTAACAGCTTTTAAGTTTTGTGAACTTAAAACGATCTTCACATAAACCCATTATAATAAATGCCACATTTACCTGTGCGCTTCAATATATCAAGGCTCAACACTGTGTTTTTTCTACTGGCCCAGTCAGACTGGTTCTGAGTTTTACTTGTCCTGTCTAAATGCACAAAAATATATTGTTTTTGACTCATTGTAAATGGTGCTTTAATATTTTCAGATAGATCTAACAGTTAGGAAATAAACTGAAATGTAATAATCAAACACTTCACAGACTTCACTGCATAAATTATTACATGAAATGTAGATTAATTATTATTAAAGCTACAAAAGTTATTCAGTCAAGAGCAGTGATTTTCTATTTTTCTTTTGTTCTTTGGTTATCCTTTTATTACAGACAGCAGGAGTTTTATTAGGCTGATGTCACTTTAAAGGTGCCATGTGGAATGTCTGCCAAAAAATAAATTTAATTTTCCACATATTCCATACCAGATGGGGGCAGTATACCTACAGAAAGTTGGCCTACTCTAGTCTGTTTTTTAGTTTCGGGTTGTTAATCTTCTAAAACCGTCAAATCGTCCGCTTTGTCCCGCCAAAGCCTATTTTGAACGGTTAGTGATGTAGAATATAATGACTGCTGCGCTTGACAGGGCTTATAACGAGCAGAGAGAGAGAGGGAGAGAGAGAGCGTCCCGGCCGCGCGCGCGCACTCTCACGTCTTCAAACAACACGAGCGCAGTCCTCCTGCTCTCTCTCTCTCCCTCGCGCATATTAATCAAATCAACTGACACGATAGTAAGACCGCAGATCATTTGGAGATTTTTAGAGATTAGAGACTCAATGAACAACATCTCAACACTAAATTATAAAGGCCGGTCTCATATAGACGCGATTGACATCAGGTTCAAGTCCACCCACAAGCCGTGCGAGTTATTCGTGTACTGCAGTTTGGCTGGTGGTTATGTATGTTGCCCGCATACCGCCTCCCATGGCCGAAACTGGTATTATGACACCGGCCGGGCCGGGGCTAGTAATTTAGCATGCTAATTCAGGTTTATATCTCGGCAGGACTATAACTTGTAATTTTTTTAATGACATCATTGCATTTATTTCCTCTCATTCTTTTGATACGTGTAGCTCATTTTTTGGATATTGTTACCTCAATTTTTACATATGGCACCTTTAAGACGTGCCACGTATCTGACACGCATCCCATTTTCTCACAACTCTTTACATTGATTTAAGACTTCGTTTAACTAATTTAAAGCTGAGCTTGCGAGGACACTTGAAACAAACAATAATTGTGTGTGTTTTTGTCCGTTCAAGCGCTGTCTGAACCGGCTTTCTGTGCACACGAGTCTTGTGTGTGTCACGCGTACGGGAGATTCACCAGTACTGCACTGCGTTCTGTGTCTTATCGCGATGTTTACGTGTTAATTTTGACAGCCCTAATATGTATAAATCATTTATCATCCTGATCTGATGGAACACATCAAATGTCAATCTATTTAGGGTTATTTTGTCTAGTTTTGTACTTAAATAGTTTTTTTTGTGTTCACTATGTTCATTTTAGACCCAATGGAAGTGAAAGATGAAAGTCAAGAACTGAGTGGGGTGAAGAAGAAGCCTCGTAAATTAAAAATTAGGGAAAAGTCTTCAAGTTGCGCAGAGACTGAAAAGAACGTTTCACAAAAAAGAAGTGAAGCTAAAAGCTCTTTCGCTTGCTCTCAGTGTGGAAAGAGTTTCACACGTAAAGGACACCTTGAGGTTCACATGGTGATCCACACAGGTGAGAGACCGTACACCTGCCCTCAGTGTGCGAAGAGTTTCACATGCAAAGGAAGTCTTAAGGATCACTTCAGGATTCACACCGGCGAGAGGCCTTTCACATGCCCTCAGTGTAGCAAGAGTTTCACTAATTCAGGAGGACTTAAGAGGCACATACGGATTCACACGGGAGAGAGGCCTTTTACCTGCCGACAATGTGGAAAGAGTTTCCCAAGTTCAGGAGAGCTTAAGAGGCACATAAGGATTCACTCTAGAGAGAGGCCTTTTACCTGTCCTCAGTGCGGGAAGAGTTACAAACAAAAAGAAGTTCTTAGGGAACACGCCAAAACTCACACGGGAGAAAGGCCTTTCGCATGCATGTTGTGTGGGAAGAGTTTCACACAGCAGAGCACCTTAAAAGTTCACATGAAGGTTCATTCTGGAGAGAAATTACACCAGTGCTCTGAGTGTGGCAGGAGATTTTCCGAGGCCTGCAATCTCAAAACTCACTTGCTGTCTCACACTGGAGAAAGACCATTTAGCTGCGAGCGCTGTGATAAGAGGTTTTTTTTGGCCGTACACTTAAAGACACACATGAGGATTCACGAAGATGAAAGACGTCACGTGTGTTCTTTCTGTGGGAAGAGTTTTCTGTGGCTGCATGGTTTTAAAGACCATCAGAAAACACATATTGGTGAGAAACCCTACGTGTGCTTGGACTGTGGGAAAACCTTTGCTAGAGCTGCAGAACTGAAAGTGCACGAGCGGATCCACACTGGAGAAAAACCGTACAAGTGTTCACACTGTGAAAAGAGTTTCACTCAGTCATCAGGGCTGAAAGTGCACGAGCGAGTGCACACTGGAGAGAAGCCGTACCTCTGCCCTTCATGTGGGAAGACTTTCAGCCGATATGGTAGTCTAGGGAAACATTTAAAAAAGGCTTGCCCAAAGTTGAGAAAGTGAGCCAAGTTCACCTTAAAGTTGTATAGAAATATAAAACATTACTATTATTTGCACGTGGTAGCGTTTATCAACTATACTGATATCAGTGTGTGGTAAAACTTTACTATAAGGTTCTATTTCTTAACATTGGTTTAATATGAACTAACAATAGAATTATGTTACAAATGTTTAAACATATTACTTGCGCATTTATTAATCTTAGTTGTTGTCAAGTTCAACATTTACTAGTACATTACTAAATTCAAAAGTTGTATCTGTTAATATTATTTAATGGACCTGAGCTGACACGAACAGTTGAATTTTCATTAAATAATGTTAACAAAGATAAATAAATACTGTAGCAAATGCATTGCTCCTTTTTAATGTTAGTTAATGCATAACGTTAACTAGATTGACCTTATTGTCGAGTTTTGCCCAGTTTATTTATCTTAAATGAATCTTTAAAATGTAATTTTGTAAATTATAGCGCTTCAGTACTGAAAATGATTTAAGTATCATTTGTTTTTATTCCAAAAATCAATCATGCTTGAAATGTGTCAGTTTTAATCATGTATATTTGTCACTTAATGGACTAATAAACAAGCAACTAAGATGTAGTTTTAGTGTTTCTAGCCGTGTATAAAATTACCAACTAAAGAAAGGAGCATGCAAAGAGCACAATTTTACATGAAACGAAGTTTTTTTTTTTTTTTTTTACATTGGTATGTTCATTTGAACTTTATTGTAATACTGTTGATTCCTGCCTTGATGGAAGCATTAAATGTTGTCGTTTTATATTTAAATAACCTGTACTGGTCTATAGCAACACTGTAAAGTGGAACCATTTAATAAATGTGCCTTTACACCACCAGGTGGAGCCCTCGCCTCAAGCCTGACACTCAACAGGACGCTCGCGGTTTCCTATCCGATTTACTATCGTCATACTCTCAGTCATCATCTGTATCTTGCCTGTGTCACTCGAAGATAGAGCACTCTTTGGGATTTGTTTGCCTTGTCTGTCTTTCTTCAGTGGCTCGTGTTTATGAATATTGCTTGCCTTCGGACTCTTGCTCTGAATGGCTCGTGTTTAAATATTTGACAGTCACTTTAATAAAAACTTTTAATTTACAAAAGTGTCTGTAAACTGATCTTTTGCAAAAAAAGTGCGCGATGGGTTGTGGGCAATATCAGCCGTTAGAGTGTGCATCCATGTGTGCAATGTGCATCGATCATAGGCATCGATCTGCACTTCGGATTCTGACCGGAAATAGTAGACCATCCGGGTCTCTCTGGAACACTCATTTCAACATACTACGATTTGGGACGTACTAATTCTATTTTCGAATACTATTTAGGACGGATAGTATGCGAATTGGGACGCAGCATTTCTCTTGGTTTCCACGTCAGCGCTGTTTGATCCGTTAATAACAGAGAAATGTGAATGCTTCTCACTAGATCTCGCAGTGATGTTATTACTTCAGTGGCGAATTCAAATGCTTTCTTTACTGGATCTCTCAGCGCTGTGCTGTGTGCTTGATGAAGATCGCGCTGCACTGACATTGACGGTCCAAACTGATAAACGGACCGTGAAGCACAAAATAATAGCGCAGTTTCTTTCCGCTTTCATTACATTTGCCATTTGATGTTGTGCAACGTTGTGGTGGTCGCGCCAGCGCGAATTTAGGTCGGCAGGAAAAATGGTCCAACGAATCGTTCGGTTTGTATGCGTACCGAACCGAAAGCCTCGTACCGAGCGGTTCAATATGAATACGTGTAACGTTATCGTTACACCCCTAAAATTGGTTGAAACAATATAATACAGTGAGGAACTGGTACTACGGGGACAGTTTTTATATGTAGTGGCACGCACGTCAATGTGGGCACGCTTTCTACATTTATTAACTATGTCGCTGCGTGTGGGGAGAGAGTTGACGGCTCGTACGGTCGTGTTTATGTGTAGGCGCTCATTTTGCTATGGGCGCGTGAACTACACTCATTACACATCCCGCCTGAACTGAGGCTTGAGCTGGGGAAGCAGTTATTGTGGGAACAGTGTTTGTGTGAGGGCGCGCGCACTTCATAGCCTAAAACATAAGGTAGGTAACGTTACAAAAATAATCAGTGATACATTTGCGACCCATTAAAAATTATGGTGGCAATGGCATTTCAAAAGGTCACATATGCAACCATTTTGGTCGCAGTGTAGTTCCCTGCTAAGGGCCATTTTGCCTTTCAGAAATACAAGCGATGTGACCATTTTAAGCGTGCACAATGTGGTCTCATGATGAGGCCATCTTTGCTAAAGAGACACGCTCTACCTGTGCAGAGGAGGCTGTATAGACAACACTAATACTGCCATAGAGTGGAGCTGTGGGAATCTCCCTGTTTGTAGACCCAAATTCAATTGCTGTATTTGTGTCTTGAATGGCATCAGTACTAGTGTATCTGAGCTGAAATGCATGCATCCTTAGCTGAGAGGCTCGGCTGCTTGTGGGCTCAATAACCAGCTGGAACAAGTTAGGCATTTGTCAGGAAACCGCATTCTCGCTGTTGATTACATCTAGATCAACCCAGTTAAGGCCAAACCGAGTCTCAAGCATTTTTGCCAAGAAATCGACGTTATGGTTGAACTGGTCCTCTTTCCCATTTTGCTCAACCATTTTGGTTCTCACAAAGGTCCCAGAGAAGCTCTTTAAAAGGGATTGGCTAATGGCCGGCAATGACTTCTTGACTCTGATATTTGGAGCAGATGAGTGTTTAAATCCAGTACAGTGGGGACCACCATACTAATACCCAGCAACCAGTTTTGTGTTTAAAAGACGTCTGATAGCCGTCCAAACACAGCCCTGACGTCAAGCCTAAAACAAGGCTAAATGTGGGCTGTCATTGAATATGTAATAGAAGTCTAACCAAGAACAGACACACAGGCTACGCATAGAACATGTCAAAGAGATGAAACCAAACGCCTTTGCTTACATGATGGAATATCATACATCTCACAAGTTATTTTGACAAGAACGACATGTAACCAGATTCAAGGTTATTTTGTCTAGAAGCGGTTTACTCATAGCCAGATTATATTGTGTAGTTAGTTAACCGAGGCGGTGAAATGACGGCACGCTGGGTGGTAACATTTTCTCACATTTGTTTTCCTTGCAATGGGTGTGTATTTGTTGTCCATTACTTTCAAGAAATGCCTAAAATGCTGATTTTCAACAATAGACAGAGGTAAAGTTCAGCCAATGGAGAATTTGCATCATAAAGGTCTTGTAGATCCTGCTGTGCAGCTTCTGCTGGCGCTGCTGTCTCGTGTTACTCTCTTATTCTGGGACAAGAAAATGTACATTTTAGCGATTCTTACTCATTCAAAAGGGGTAGACTTTACAAAGTGCTTGATTCTTACATTGTCAATAGAAGATCTTGACCAAAAAATTTATTGAAAGAAATATGAATTTAAAATGTTTATGGATAACTCACTTATAATGAACACTGCAATATTCCATAACAAATAAGAGTTTGTCCATTTTGATTACGTGACTTTAAACTGCAGTAAGCTGAATTCATGAGCAGTCTAGAACGCGTTTGTTCCTCGTGTTCTGACTTGTTGGCAGACCTTTATTTATTTATTTATATTTTTTTTATAGAGTATGTTTATTGTTGTATATACACTTGCATATTGTTGCCCTATTGGTTTTATTGCCTCTATTGTTCTTCTCATTTGTAAGCAGCTTTGTACAAAAGCATCTGCTAAATTATTAAATGTAATGTAAATGCATTTAATATTGCAAGAGAAATGTCAATAGTGCAAACTGTACATCTGTAAGAGGATCTTGAACATTTTCTCATTTTTTAAACAAAAAACTGAAGTATATATATTTGTATCAATTATTCTTAGTTATTTGATTACATTTTCTTCTTCGTATAAGAAGTTTATAAAAGTATGTATTTTGACGGACCTTTATTTTGATCTTTCGCGTTGTGGTGTTGTGACGTCATTCGCGCGTGCGTCATACGCGGCTCAGGCTCGAGACATGCGGAAGAAGTGATTTGTGCTTTTGAACGCTTCTGCATTGGTCGTATTATAAAACTGCACGAAAGTTTGGACTTGGTTTTAAGTTTGTTATGTGCTAGAAACGTGAAATTATTGTAGATTATTAAATGTAGTATTGCACAGCTCTATGTGAAGTGCTAATAGAGGATTGTTTTTGTTGATGGCAAGCTATACACTTGGTATAGTCTTGTAAAGATGGAGTTTGTTAAAGATAATAGTGATGACATGAGTGATGCAGAAGCATGCAGAATAGAAGATGGAGAGGAACAAAGAGGTTGGTGATCATTCTTTATTCTTTTCTATTCTTCTTTCATGACTAACAAATGAAGTAAGGAGAACAGTTGTCATGGTCACCAAGTTTGTTTTTCAACCATATCTAATGTCATTACCATGAAAATTACATAAATAACTTTAAGCACATAAAACTTCAATTAAAATAAACACTTGGTCTAATAAAATAAACAGTCAGTTTAATTGATTTTTAACTATTTCATGTGTTCATTTTAGACCTGGTGGAAGGTAAAGAGGAAAGTGAAGAACAGAATGAAGTGGAGGAGAAAAAGCAGGTTCTGAAACCTAATTATTTCATAATTGGAGAAAAATCTTTTAATTGCTCCCAATCTGAAAATGATCTTTCTCCAGAAAGAACAGAACTGAAAAACTGCTTCACCTGCCCACAATGTGGAAAGAGTTTCACGTGTAAACGAGACCTTAGGAGGCACATAAGGATTCACACGGGAGAGAAGCCGTTCACATGCTCTCAGTGCGACAAGTGTTTCGCAAATTCAGGAGACCTTAAGAGGCACTTGCGCATTCACTCCGGCGAGAGGCCTTTTACCTGTCCTCAGTGCGGAAAGAGTTTCACGCAAAAGGAAGGTCTTAAGGAACACGGCAAAATTCATTCTGGAGAGAAGCCTTTCGCATGCATGTTGTGTGGGAAGAGTTTCACACATCAAAACAGCTTGAAAAGGCACATGAAGGTTCATTCTGGAGAGAAATTACACCAGTGCTCTGAGTGTGGCAGGAGATTTTCCGAGGCCTGCAATCTCAAAACTCACTTGCTGTCTCACACTGGAGAAAGACCATTTAGCTGCGAGCGCTGTGATAAGAGGTTTTTTTTGGCCGTTCACTTAAAGACACACATGAGGATTCATGAAGAAGAAAAGCGTTACGTGTGTTCTTTCTGTGGGAAGAGTTTTCTGTGGCTTAACGGGTTTAAAGACCATCAGAAAACACATATTGGTGAGAAACCCTACGTGTGCTTGGACTGTGGAAGTACTTTTATTAGAGCCGGTGAACTGAAAGTGCATGAACGAATTCATACTGGAGAAAAACCTTACAAGTGTTCACACTGTGAAAAGAGTTTCACAGTTTCGGGAGCCTTGAAAGTGCACGAGCGAGTGCACACTGGAGAGAAGCCGTACCTCTGCCCTTCATGTGGGAAGACTTTCAGCCGATATGGAAATCTAGGGAAACATTTAAAAAAAGCTTGCCCAAAGTTGAAAACCTGAGTTCACCCTCAGGAATAAGCCTGTTATGATTAATTGAAAATGCTTTAATTGTTTCCATTTACAGTTTCATCTGGCCAAAATGTGGCTCCTATTTTTTAGGTTTTTTTTTTGTTACATTTAACAGCGTTTCCCACAGGATTTAGTGAAGCTGTGATGGATGGACCTAGGCCTCACAGAAAGACAATTTTGTACAATTTAAAGTTAAATTCATAACCCATAAGTTTAACCCAAGCTCCAACCCATAATCAGTGTGCAACTTGAACAAAGTCAGTGCATATGACAGTAATAGACAAATATTGTAAAACAAATGCACTGAAAAATAAATGAAATGAATAAGATGACTTTTATAATTAGTTTTGCCTAAGAGATAAACCCGTGAGCTTTTATTTTGAAGGAAACTGAAGTCTAGCTTTTATTTTAGCGGAAAACAAGTTTACAAATGCGTCTCATTACAAATCTAGTGAAATGCTGTAATCGTCAACAATGCAATTGCTAAACTCAGCACATGCACAGATAGAGTTCACTGCATTCATTCACTGTGAACTAGGCCTATAATGATTCCTCGATTAAAGTCGAGTACTCGATTTGGAAAAATCTTTCAATCCTTGATTGTATTTTACCCGTGTCGAGTAACCAGTAAAATACCGGAAGTGGTGCCTTGCAAGGACGAGAATCCATGAACTGCATTATTACACTGTTTAATAAGGATATGCGATATATGTAAGGAATAATTGATGACAGGCCGTTGAATTATTAGAAAAAAAAGGTGGCCGTTACACCTCGATGTGCATTTTTTTTCTAATAATTCAACGGCCTGTCGTCAATTATTCCTTACATATATCCAAACTATTTAAGTTTTAGTTCGTTCATGTTTTTTTTCTTCTAATATTGACAGTAGACTAGCCTAATAAATGAAACACAACGTCCTTTTAACAACTATAGGCCTATCAATAATTATTTATTTGTTATAGCCTATTATCTGCAATAATTACGAAAACCCGTGAAGCAGGACTATCAATTTATTTATATAGGCCTATTCAGTTTAATTTTCTATTGATTATAGATAGGACTATACTTTATTTATTCAAATTAAACTGCATGTTTCCAATGATTGTGAAGTTAGACATCGAAAATGGCAGATCAAGCGCATGTGGCTACATGTTTTTCTTGTTATGAATTGTATCCTTGTATTTCCCGTTATTACAGTTGACTACGCGAGGTGATATGGAACTGTAATGCGGTCAAGACGTGCTGGAACTACTTAAGCCGTGCGTTTCCCTGAAAATAATTGCACACCTTAGAACGTTCTCAACCAATCAGAATCAAGCATTCAACAGCCCTGTAGTATAAAAAATGATATACAATCATAATATAGCATAGTGCTATTATGAACTCACAAAGGCTGCGATTCAGATAAATAAATATATGCTTTTTTTTCCACAGAGAAAATACATGCTGTTTTTTTTCCACAGAGAAGCACGACGCTTTAATCATTTACATGCGTGAAGATTACATGTTAAAAGGACCTCATGTTCACACTCAGTAAATGCTGCTCCACACAAACTCGGTCTCTGCATGTGCTGTTTGTTCCTATAATAACGTGCGTTTGGGAATGCAAAAAGTCGGACGTGGCGGTTTGTGTTTCATAGTTGCACTGTTATCATTTATATGCGTGGAGTGTGTCTCGGGTTTCTCAAACTCCCATCTCTGCATGCTGTTAGTGACATTAATCTGTGAACGCAGTGTGTTTCTAAATATGTTTCTAAATATGCGCTTTGTTGTTCATTGCGATTTTAAAATGTTCTTAAGGCAGAGTGCGAATTATCCCACCATAATTGGGGGGTACTGCTCCTTCACTTCTTCTATGACCATCATGGTCCATATTAATCCCCACCGTGATCGCCAAGTGCAACATGTGTTGTGCAACACACGTACAAGGTCTAAACATGCGACAAACTGATAATCAGTAGGCTACAGAATATCTCATTGTCAGGGCTGGACTGGCCCACTACATATGAACATAAACACAACCGAACTTTGCACGCCCTTGAATATGTATACCAACAACTCTTATTAAAACCACCAACGCCATGTAATGAGTGAGTAGGAATGGGTAAGAGTTAACAGATTAAACAACTACTAAGTGTAAAATACAATTCTCCAATTCTCACAAGATTTTTGGTAAATCCGTGGTGAGTGTACCTCTGTCCCTCTAGGGTGGTTTGGGGGCATGCTCCCCCGTAAGAAAATTTTGTGCTTTTTAATGTTAAATTCATCAATCTGGTGGACTTTGAGAGTTTAAAATTAAGAGCTCCAACCCATATTCAGTGTGCAAATTGAACAAAGAAAAACTCAAAACCCTTTTAGTTGTGATATAGTGTCTGTCTACATTACACTACTACATAATTAATAATAGTTGTAATATTAATCACATGACAGTAATAGCCATATATTGTAAAACACATGCATGCACTGAAAAAAAGCAACTTTCATAATTAGTTTAGAACTAATTTCTATACTTGAAAGAGATAAACAAATTATCTTTAATTTTGATGGAAACTGCATCGAGCGTTTATTTTGGCGGAAAACATGGTTTACAAACGGGTCTCATACTCTCATTACAATTCTGGTAAAATGCGTAATTGTCAAATATTACATTTTACATATAAAAAAAAAAAAAAAGTAAAGTATGAGATGTAGCGGCCCAAAAAGCACGTCGGCACACAGGGAAAACGCCCGATGGCCAGTCCAGCCCTGCTCATTGTTATTATATATCCAAAAGAGAACTGTTTTGATCAACTCCCAAAAGTTAGAAGTTAAGTGCACTGAAATACCATTCTAATTACTAGTAAAAGTAACACCTTTACAGGAAGCCTATTGCCTATTTCATGAAATATTACTTTTATGCATGCACGTCAGCAGCAACCCGTTCTCTATCTCCGAGGTGTCTACTAGCCACGGTGGTTAAAATGGTACGGTCCACAATAGGGGTGTCTGAAATCGCTTCACATTAAAATGTTCCTATAGTGAAAATAGGAGTTGACTTATATTGTAACTGTAATGATATTTTTTCACAATTTCAGAAAAATTATCTGACCCCCCCAAAACTGATATTTCTGTCCCTGTAATTCGAACTATGCTTAAAGCCCCTGTGAACCGAAAGTTGTAAACGACTTTACTTTAGTGTTGTGACGTATTTCCAAGTGAAACAATATTGAACTGAGGCCAGTGTTTCAGGGGAGTGGTCACTAAATAAAAAATTAATATACATATTGAATATGTATAAATATATAATGTATAAATCATTCTAAAAATTATTTTAGAAAGATGGCAGAATCATTATTTTATTTTTATTTTTACACAGAGATTATGCCAAGGATGACTAAAAAAAATTTCACAAATGGCAAAAAAAACACTTGTAGTGCACCTCCTCTCCATCCCTCGGATAAATCATTAATAAATGATTTTAGAAAGGTGGCAGAATCATTATTTTATTTTTACACAGAGATTGGTAGGTCTATTAGTTAAATCTGTTTACTTTAGCAATATTTGTCTCATTATATGCCAAGGATGACAGTTCAAAAATGGCAAAAAGCACTTCTTGTGTTTTTTGCCTCAGGTTAGGATGCTTGTAACCCAATAATTATTAAATATACATTTCTAGTTTCATCCTATTTGTTCTTCAGATATTCCTCTTTTAAAGAAAAAAGTATCAGCTGTATTCAGAGTGACCCACATTTGTTTTTTGACCACTGAAAATGGGTGCAATTGACCAATTTACTCATGGAGCCGCATTAAGATCTCCATAACTCGGATTGAACCATCGAGGGCCTTTAAAATGAAGATAAAAAAAGGAAAGTTTAAGAAACAGAATCTAAAAGGATATTATGATATTTTTAATACTTCTGGAGTTACAGGCATGCAAACTTGAGGCAAAAAAACATAAGAAGTGTATATATGCTGAAGTAAACAGATTTAACCAATAGACCTACCAATCTCTGTGTAAAAATAAGGATTCTGCCATCTTTCTAAACTAATTTTTTATACCCCTCTAATATAACCTTCTAACATTTACAGATGGAGAATATATAGGCTGTGAAATGTAAGTTATGCACTGAAGAAAACGCATCTCAAGCACAATAAACAGCACATGTACTGTATCTGTCCGAGTGTATGCAAGGCAAGCTGCTGTAATCTATACACGTTAACTATGTCTGAAGCCCTTAGAGGGATACTTCACCCAAAAATGAAAATGGATAACTTTAATGAAGAATGGCATATACGCTAATATTAGTCTTACCCATCGTTTTGGACCTTGAATGTCGTTGCTCCCAATGGAGGGACAGAAAGCTCTCAGATTTCCTATATCTTAAAAATACACATTTGTGTTCTGAAGATGAATGAAGGTCTTGCGGGTTTGGAACGACATTAGGGTGAGTAATTACTGACAGAAATTTCATTTTTGGGTGAACTAACCCTTTATTATAAAGCATATTTAATGATATTCAGTATAAAGATCATATCACTTTAACTTTAAACTTTATATTTCTTGTTTAGGATAAATTGGATTATGCAGTTTCCCTGCAGAAGCTCATTTTGTGTCCTCCGCTATTTTTCGCTCCTATCAAACTACTGTACATCAATATAAACATTAGCTATTGATTCATTTATAAAATATATATTGATATAGGCTATTGTACAAACTCGATATACCTCCCAGCCCTACTTCAGAGGTATAGAGGTTAAATGATCTACAACTAAATGGAGATGGCTTTGGTGATAAGTAAGCGAACATTTCATTACTACAAAAGTAATTTCTCACTAGAAATTACATCAAAAGTTGGTCAAACACATTTTTCAAATGTAAGAGAATTGAACGCACAGGATTGTGGGATATCATAGGCAGTGAAAGATACATCTTAGCTGTATCCCTCAAAAATCAATCAGATGAAGGTATAGCAGTAAACAGGATTACATGATCAGTGGATTCACTATGTACCTTGTTGCCCTACCTCAATATGCTGTTCAATTGGCAAAAGTAAGCGCCCACCAAGGCCAACAGACCTAAAGAAGTGTCTGCTGCCATTGATCGGCATCTGTCGGTGCAGTGTGTGAACTGGCCTGTAGTCTCGAGTAGATGCTCTTCTGAATATAATGCATGATAAAATTATTTGTTTTATAATTTCAGTCGGTTGAGGTTACACAACACTGATGTGGCCTGGGCAGAAACTGAAATTGATACAGTATAACGGCGCCCTCTATAGGGGGAATAAAGCCAACCACAGACTCAGCGGTGTTTGAGACACAGGATTATGTTCACTTTGAACTAAATGTTTGGTATGTTTTAGCTTACCTCAAGGACATCCAAGATGTAGGTGTCTTTGTTTCCGCAGTAGTTTAAATTTTGATATTTTTAGGTCAAACCGTTCTTGTCTGTCAGTCATATAATGCAGGTCTATGGTCACCACCTCAAAGAGCATGCACAGAGAAGTCCAAATTAAATATGATTTAATGACTCGTAAATGTAAGTACACATTGATGGCCTAAGACACGAAACGAGCGGTTTGTGTGAGAAAACGAACAGTATTTATAGCGTTTTTACCTCCTGTAACCACAGCCACGAAGCGCCCGCGCCCTCAGATCACTTGGACGTGGCTGTGGTTAATGTTTAATTTGGACTTCTCTGTGCATGCTCTTTGAGGTGGTGACCATAGACCTGCATTATATGACTGACAGACAAGAACGGTTTGACCTAAAAATATCAAAATTGAAACTACTGCGGAAACAAAGACACTTACATCTTGGATGCCCTTGAGGTAAGCTAAAACATACCAAAAATGTATTTCAAAGTGAACTATCCCTTCAATGGAGAGACACATTTGACATTTGAAATAAAAAAGATGTCACTTTTGATTCATGAAGATCTAGAGAGCTTTTATTTTCGGCAGTTGAAAGGAGCTAATCATGTGTGATGTTAAATAGACCTTGTTATTAAAGTCCCCCTTTGGTGAAAATCAAGCTTTTAATGTTGTTTATATGTCTATGTGGTGTTTTTAATATGCTTTAAGACAAACCATGTGAACAATCATAAATCGACAGCATTGATGAGTATTTTCTCCTTAAAACTGCAGTGAACCAAAGGCAGTCTCAAAAATCCTCAGAAAAGGATCTCTGAGCTGGAGTGAGTGAGTGAGTGGAGGCGGGGCTCATTTGCATATTCATAGAACCGTGCTTACTAAATGAGTCAAGGGTGTAGAGATAAGTGTTGAATATTACTGTTGAATATTAAATTTAATGTTAAATTTAATGTCCCTAACTAAGCAAGCCAAAAAGCCAAAAGGCAACAGTGGTTGGGAACCAAAACTCAGTGACAAAAGATCAGTGACAGAATGGAGAAAAAAACCTTTGGAGAAACCAGGCGCAGTCGCTTAGTTCTCCTCTGGCCAACGAACGAACAGTGTATAATTATGATTCAGGCAGCGTTACAGGTCAGAGGTCAGATTGGATCGATGGAGACGAGTTTGTTGAGGATCAGTGCCGATGGCTGTCGTGTCGATGAGGCCTTCACAGGGGAGAGTCTAGTTGACACAATCTCTGCTAACACTTCAGGGATGCGTTGTGGATGGGTCCAGGCGCAGGTCCACCATCAGATCTGGATACAGCCCGGATCCGGCTGACTTCAGTAAACCTCGGTATAAACAGAGAGACTAATATTAGCGTAGATGCCATTCTTCATATGATGTAACGGGTACATCAGGTCTTATAGGAAGTGTTGCCTGTTCCGGCTGATCTAATCTATGCAGCCTAATAATCATTTAACTGATTTGAATAATAGGAATGTATAATTTTCTATGTGTATGCCAGGTTGAAGAGATGTGTTTTTAGTCTAGATTTAAACTGACTAAATAGGAAAAGGATCTACCGCCAGCAGTTAATTTTGATATTCTAGGTATTATCAACTGGGCAGAGTTTTGAGAACGCAATAGACATGAAGGACTATAATGCGTTAAGAGCTCGCTCAAGTACTGCGGAGCTAAACCATTTAGTGCTTTAGTAGTATTTAGTGCTTTGTAAGTAGTCAGTAATATAAAAAAAATGGTTTAAATCCTATTTTACTGACCGTTCCCATTTTATTTCCATATGTGGCTTTAGGTCTGACACTTGCTCAGTGCTCACTGGTGTTCCTCAGGGATCAGTTCTGGGCCCTCTACTCTTCAATATTTATCTATCTTCACTTGGGCATCTGCTGCGATCGCTTGGTCTCTATTATCACTTTTACGCTGACGATACCCAAATCCACATCCATTCTAAATCTGGTGAAGACATCGATGCTTGTTATCTTGCTGGCTGTATCTCTGAGATAAAAACATGGTTGAAAAATAACTTTCTTTGCCTGAACAGCGGGAAAACTGAGGTTATGCTTATAGGTTCCCGTCATCAAATTCGCAAAGCGGCTCCACTGTCCCTGTCTGTTGATGGCTCTGTTTTAGAGACCCAAAGTAAGATGAGGAATCTTGGTGTAATTTTTGACACTGGCCTCACTTTTGATTTTTTTTGTTCATAGCACTGTTAAGGCACCCATCTCAGGAATATAGCCAGACTACACCCAATGCTAGATTTATCTGTCGCTGAAAAGTTGATTCATTCAATTGTGTTCTCACGGCTGGATTATTGTAATGCTGTTTTAGCTGGAGTTTCTAAAACCACTATTAACAAATTGCAATATGTTCAGAACTCTGCCGCACGGATCCGGACGGGGACCAGGAAATTTGACCATATTATTCCAGTTTTGAATTCCTTACACTGGCTCCCGGTCAGGTTCCGTGTTGATTTTAAGATCATGATGCTGACATACAAGGCTTTACACGGCTTAGCTCTACTCCAATTCGCAGACTGCGTTCCTCACAGTGTAATTTTTAACTGTACCACAAACACATTTAAAATCTATGGGTGACAGGGCTTTTTCTGTTTATGCTCCTAGACTTTGGAACTCTCTCCCTCCTGAACTAAGGGAAGCACAGACTCTTGGCATTTTTAAAGCTCTTCTCAAGACACATTTTTTTAAACTTGCATTTGACTGCTGATGTCTCTTCGTGATAGCTTTACAGCTATTTTTTATTATTAATGTTGCTGCTTTTGTTTTTATTAACTTTTATTTGTTGTCTTTTCAGGTGGATTGTGATTTTATGTACAGCGCTTTGAGAAGCTGCTTTTAAAGGCGCTCTATAAAATAAAGTTTATTATTATTATTATTATTATTAAAATGTATACGTCTAGTGGCTAGCCAATTAGATAACTCATATTCCTAAGAGCTATGAGTTACTACAACTGGCTGAACCATCCTGCATAATTTTAGTGTCTTTGTTTATCCCAAGGTTTTCCCGCAGCCTGCCGGATCCAGATCGTATCCAGATGTGATGAGGAGCTTTGCCTGGACCCGATGACAATGAAGTGCTGAAGTGCCAACTAGCCTCTCCCTATGGAGGATCCCTTTCCCACTCGACAGATAAAGCGTTGTGAAATTCGGCTTGCGTACCGACCCTGAAGTGATAAAATACAATTCTTTATCAAAATTCATAGGCAAGACAAGTAGTTTGTTAAGGCATGGTCTTAGCGGCCCATAATTTAGTTGCAAATGATAATTTCGCTGGAAGTGAATCAATCAAAACTAACTTTAGCTGGAAATAACATTATTCAAGAACCGCTATAAACCCAAAACAATCTCTGTTACCTTAAATTATATGTTTATCTCTGTAAAGCTGCTTATAAATGAAGATGACTTGACTTGACAAGATGATGATCACAAACAGCAGATGCTACCTTTTAAATCACAGTCGGACAAATATTCGACATATCATCCTAAATATAAGCCTGAATGGCCGTCAGTGATGTGACGGCACTGGTCACTGCACTGTACTGGGGTTGTGTGAGTTGGTAATGCAAGTGGATAATAAAAACCAAGCAATGCTGGGAAAAAAAACATATTTGCATTTATTTTGGATGTTGTAACTTTTACAATCAGGAGTGTTAAGTCTGATGATTCATTTATAAAATGTTATTTGTGCGATCAAGTCTTATAACCAATAAATAAATAATATTGTTTGTCTGCTGCATGGGCAGTTTAATTTCATATGCAGTAATTCTTTGGGATTCAACAACCTGAGACAAAACATAATTATGTTTCTTCTTCATTGTCACGGGTTGTTTTGGATCTTGGTTCATGATTCATGTCTTGTCATGTGATTCCCTGGCCCTCATGTGATCCTGCCATGTGCTCTGTTGTCATTGGTTCACAGGTGTGTCTTGTTCAGTCATTAGTCTTGTATCTATTTAAGCCCTCATGTTTGCCATGTGTCTTGGTCAAATATGGTTTGTGTAACCACTGTCGGGTGAGTTCCATGCAATGCCTTTGTTTTGGTATTTAGTTTATGTTGAATAAACCGCATTTGGGTTTGTCAAGCTAACGTCCAGTAGGCGAGGCAAGTTTATCTTTATAGCACATTTTATACACAATGGTAATTCAAAGTGCTTTACATAAAGGAAATTAAAATAATCAAAATAAATAAGAATAAATAAACCAGTTTAGAATAAAACAGCGAAAATAAAATACAGTACAAACAGTCGGATGAACAGTGGCACAGTGCTCATTCAGTAAAAGCACAGCTAAACAGATGCGCTTTGAGTCTGGATTTGAATGTGATACTGTAGGAGCACATCTGATCTCTACTGTAGGAGCACATCTGATCTCTACTGTAGGAGCACATCTGATCTCTTCTGTAGGAGCACATCTGATCTCTTCTGTAGGAGGAGCACATCTGATCTCTTCTGTAGGAGCACATCTGATCTCTACTGTAGGAGCACATCTGATCTCTTCTGTAGGAGCACATCTGATCTCTACTGTAGGAGCACATCTGATCTCTTCTGTAGGAGCACATCTGATCTCTTCTGTAGGAGCACATCTGATCTCTTCTGTTGGAGCACATCTGATCTCTACTGTAGGAGCACATCTGATCTCTACTGCAGGAGCACATCTGATCTCTACTGCAGGAGCACACCTGATCTCTTCTGTAGGAGCACATCTGATCTCTTCTGTAGGAGCACATCTGATCTGTTCTGTAGGAGCACATCTGATCTCTTCTGTAGGAGCACATCTGATCTCTACTGTAGGAGCACATCTGATCTGTTCTGTAGGAGCACATCTGATCTCTACTGTAGGAGCACATCTGATCTCTTCTGTAGGGGCACATCTGATCTCTACTGTAGGAGCACATTTGATCTCTACTGTAGGAGCACATCTGATCTCTTCTGTAGGAGCACATCTGATCTCTACTGTAGGAGCACATCTGGTCTCTTCTGTAGGAGCACATCTGATCTCTACTGTAGGAGCACATCTGGTCTCTTCTGTAGGAGCACATCTGGTCTCTTCTGTAGGAGCACATCTGATCTCTACTGTAGGAGCACATCTGATCTCTACTGTCGGAGCACATCTGATCTCTTCTGTAGGGGCACATCTGATCTCTACTGTAGGAGCACATCTGATCTCTTCTGTAGGAGCACACCTGATCTCTACTGTAGGAGCACACCTGATCTCTACTGTAGGAGCACAGCTGATCTCTACTGTAGGAGCACATCTGATCTCTACTGTAGGAGCACATCTGATCTCTTCTGTAGGAGCACATCTGATCTCTTCTGTAGGAGCACATCTGATCTCTACTGTAGGAGCACATCTGATCTCTACTGTAGGAGCACATCTGATCTCTTCTGTAGGAGCACATCTGATCTCTACTGTAGAAGCACATCTGGTCTCTTCTGTAGGAGCACATCTGATCTCTACTGTAGGAGCACATCTGATCTCTACTGTAGGAGCACATCTGGTCTCTTCTGTAGGAGCACATCTGATCTCTACTGTAGGAGCACATCTGATCTCTACTGTAGGAGCACATCTGGTCTCTTCTGTAGGAGCACATCTGGTCTCTTCTGTAGGAGCACATCTGATCTGTTCTGTAGGAGCACATCTGATCTGTTCTGTAGGAGCACATCTGATCTGTTCTGTAGGAGCACATCTGATCTGTTCTGTAGGAGCACAGCTGATCTCTTCTGTAGGAGCACATCTGGTCTCTTCTGTAGGAGCACATCTGATCTCTTCTGTAGGAGCACATCTGAACTGTTCTGTAGGAGCACATCTGATCTGTTCTGTAGGAGCACATCTGATCTGTTCTGTAGGAGCACATCTGATCTGTTCTGTAGGAGCACATCTGATCTGTTCTGTAGGAGCACATCTGATCTCTTCTGTAGGAGCACATCTGATCTCTACTGTAGGAGCACATCTGATCTCTTCTGTATGAGCACATCTGATCTCTTCTGTAGGAGCACATCTGGTCTCTTCTGTAGGAGCACATCTGATCTCTACTGTAGGAGCACATCTGATATCTTCTGTAGGAGCACATCTGGTCTCTACTGTAGGAGCACATCTGATCTCTACTGTAGGAGCACATCTGATCTCTACTGTAGGAGCACATCTGGTCTCTTCTGTAGGAGCACATCTGATCTCTTCTGTAGGAGCACATCTGATCTCTTCTGTAGAGCCCACCTGATCTCTTCTGTAGGAGCACATCTGATCTCTTCTGTAGGAGCACATCTGATCTCTTCTGTGGGAGCACATCTGATCTCTTCTGTGGGAGCACATCTGATCTCTGTAGGAGCACATCTGATCTCTACTGTAGGAGCACATCTGATCTCTACTGTAGGAGCAAATCTGATCTCTTCTGTAGGAGCACATCTGATCTCTACTGTAGGAGCACATCTAATAATAATAATAATAATACATCACACTTGTATAGCGCTTTTCTGGACACTCAAAGACGCTTCACATGGACAATCAAACAAAACAAGAACAAAACAAAACAATAAGGGGATTTTAAGGAAACGCTAGTTTGAACAGGTGGGTTTTGAGTACTGATTTGAAGTTTGGCAGTGAATCAGAGTTTCTAATGGATGTAGGGAGTGAGTTCCAGAGGGTGGGTGCAGCAATAGCAAAAGCTCGATCCCCCAAAGTTCGGCGGTTGGTGCGGATGATCGGGGTAAGGTGGTTTGTGCCAGATGAGCGGAGGTGGCGGGTGGATTGGTGCTGTACCAGAAGTTCAGTGAGGTAGGGTGGGGCCAGGTTATGGAGGGATTTGTAGGTGAGGAGGAGGAGCTTAAATTGAATGCGATAGTGAACAGGTAGCCAATGGAGCTGCTGTAGAACGGGGGTGATGTGTTCCCGGGACCTAGTGTGTGTGAGGAGGCGGGCTGCTGAGTTCTGGATGTATTGTAGTTTTTGAAGTTGATTGATAGGAAGTCCGTAGAGAAGGCTATTGCAGTAGTCCAGTCTTGAAGTTATGAAGGTGTGAATGAGGATTTCAGCTGTTGACAGGGTGAGGGAGGGGCGAAAACGGGCAATGTTGCGGAGGTGGAAAAAGGATAGTTTAGTGATACGGTTGATGTGTGTTCAGTATGAGAGGGTGGAGTCCATTATGATACCAAGGTTTCGAACAGAGAGGGAGGGGGAGACATTCTGTCCGTCGATAAGGAGAGAAAGGTTCTGAATAGAAGTGACGAGTGATTTTGGGCCGGTGATAAGGAGTTCTGTTTTATTGCTGTTGAGTTTAAGAAAGTTATTGTCCATCCAGGTCTTTATGTCAGAAATACAATCGGTGATGGTGGAGAGGTTAGCCGGGGTGATGGATTTGGTGGATATGTAGAGTTGGGTATCATCAGCGTAGCAATGAAAATGGAGTCCATGGTGGCGGATGATCTGACCGAGAGGAAGCATGTAGATGGTGAAGAGGAGTGGGCCGAGCACGGAACCTTGGTGGACCCCATGGGTGACAGGGGAGGTGTGGGAGTTGCAGTTGTTAACAGAGACAAAATGGTGACGGTCAGAGAGGTAGGAGGTGAGCCAAAGAAGTGCTGTGCCAGAGATGCCAATAGATGTAAGACGATGGAGGAGGACAGTATGGTCTATTGTGTCAAATGCAGCGGAGAGGTCGAGGAGAAGGAGGATGGATATGGAACCAGAGTCGGCAGCAATGAGGAGATCATGTGTGACTTTAAGAAGGGCTGTTTCTGTGCTGTGGTGTGGACGGAAACCAGATTGAAATGTTTCGAAGAGTTGAGAAGAGTGGAGATATTGGTGGAGTTGTGTGATGATGGCGCGTTCCAACATTTTTGAGAGTAAGGGGAGATTGGAGATGGGTCTGAAGTTGTCCAGATTATCAGGGTCCAGGCCAGGTTTTTTCAGGAGGGGTGTGATGGACGCAAGTTTTAGCGGGGATGGAACGGATCCAGACATGAGGGAAGTGTTAATGATAATGGTGATAAGAGGGATGAGGATTTGTTGACAGGTTTTAAGGAGGGGTGAGGGGATCGGATCAATCTGGCAGTTGGAGAATTTCATAGTTGAAAGCAGTTTGGTGGTGTCAGAGGGAGACAGCGGAGAGAAAGAGGAAAAACTGTGGAGTGTGAGCGGAGTAAGTTGATGTTCAGGGAGAGGAGAAGCGGAGGAGGGGATGTTAGTGAACAGTGTATGGTATGGATTTTGGTATGGTAGGATGACAGGAAGTTATTGCATTTGTCTGTAGTGAATGTGGAGGTTATATTGTCCTTAGGTTTGGTGAGTTTTGCAAATGTGGAGAATAGGGTGCGGGCGTCGGAAGAATTTGAGTAGATGAGTTGTGAATAGTAGTTGGACCGGGCATTTTTGAGAGCAGAATTGTATGTGGTTATGGCGTGTTTATAGGCTTGGGCATGAACAGTGAGACCGGATTTTTTATGGATCCTTTCAAGTTGTCTTTTTTGTCTTTTGAGAATGTGCAGATCTGGGGTGTACCAGGGTGCAGAGTTGGAGAAAGAGACTGAGGCAGTTTTAAGGGGGGCTATTTGGTTGAGGCAGATGGAGAGTGTATGGTTGTAGAAGTTGACTAGATCAGAGGCAGTTGGATCAGAGGGAAGCGAAGAAGTAGAGATGGCATGGGATATGGAGGAGGTGAGAGAGATGGGACTAACAGATTTCAGGTTTCGAAATTTAATTGTTCTAGTGTGTTTGACGGTAGGAGAGGGGGTAATGATATCCAAAGTAATGGCCAGATGATCAGAGATTGTGAGGTCAGTCAATGAAAGGTTATGTATAGTGAGGGAAGGTGTGGAACAGACCAGGTCCAGGATATGTCCATGATTATGTGTAGGTGAAGTGACATGCTGAGTGAGGTTGAGGCAGTTTAAAATGTCCAAAAAGTCAGATGTGAATTTTGCTTCAGGAGAGTCGATACGAATATTGAAGTCACCAATGAGGAGAACGGACGGTGAAATAGAATACAGCTGAGTTACAAAGTCAGTGAAATCGGAAAGAAATGATGGGCAAGTTTTGGGAGGGCGTTAGATGACTGCCGCAGTGAGTGATTGGGAACCAGGAAGTCTGAAAGCCAAGTGTTCAAATGAGGATACAACCGGGATGGGGATGGGGCGGATCGAAATAACGCTGCGGTAAATGACTGCAATGCCACCTCCTCGCCGGTCCAGACGGGGGTTGTCGATGGAGTATCCAGGTGGAGTGGTCTGATTTAATGCAAAGTAGTCCATGGGTTTGTGCCAGGTTTCAGTAAGACAGAGGAAATCCAATTTATTGTCAATGATGAATTCACAAAGGAGCAGGCTTTTATTATTGAGTGATCTTGTATTGAATAGCGCTGTCTTAAGAGGCATTTGTTGTGAAATCCAATTGGCGGAAGTTGAGACGTACAGGAGGTTAGATGAAGTCACGTGTTGAGTGCGCGGATGACGTATTTGATGTCGTTCATGTTGTTGTTGCGCCGGCGTCCATGCGGGAGTGAACTACGGCTGGACCAAAAAGATGGAATACTGTTTTCGGCACTAAAGTAGTAGGAAAGATTGCGACGGGAGCCTCGGTGGATATAAGGGTGACGATGGAGAAGACAATGTTGTTGTAAAGTAGAGATGATGTCCAGTGAAGGAGGTTGCGCGGTGGTTGAATCTGAGAAGCTGCAAGGACGTGTATCGAAGCGCCATGGTCAAAGCCGTAGATGACAGGAGCCACAGAGAGTCAAGTCAAGTCACCTTTATTTATATAGCGCTTTTTACAATACAAATTGTTTCAAAGCAGCTTTACAGAGATAACAGGAAAACAATGTTGTAATAGTATTGTTAAATTCAAAATTAAATGTTAAATGTCCCCAACTAAGCAAGCCAAAAGCCAATGGCGACAAAGGCGAAGAGAGGCGAAAAAGGCAACAGTGGCAAGGAACCAAAACTCCATCAGGTGACAGAATGGAGAAAAAAACCTTGGGAGAACCCAGGCTCAGTCAGGGGGCCAGTCCTCCTTTGGCCAACGAACGAACAGTGTATGATTATGAGTTAGGCAGCATAATGTCAGGAGTCAGATGTGATCAGAACTTTCACGATATTTATCCAGTTCATCTGGTTGGGTTGGGTCATCCGGCCGGTGAGGAGATGAGTGTGTTGAGGTGTCCATGGGCCTTCACAGTGTTGATGGGGCTGGCTCATCAGGGATGCATTGTCATCGTGTCCATGTGATGGTCCTTCCTCAGATCTGGATATGGCCTGGATCCGGCGGTTCGCGGTAAACCTCGGGATAAGCAGAGAGACTAATATTAGCGTAGACGCCATCCTTCTTATGATGTACAAAGTACATCAGGAATAATGGGAAGTGTTCCCGGTTCCGGCTGATCTAAACTATGCAGCCTAACATTGAATTATAGAAATCTATAATGTGTTCTGTGTATGCTAAGCCAAAGAGATGTGTTTTTAGTCTAGATTTAAACTGACAGACTGTATCTGCTTCCCAGACTGTGTTAGGAAGATTGTTCCAAAGTTTTGGTGCTAAATAGGAAAAGGATCTACCGCCAGCAGTCGATTTTGATATTCTAGGTATTATTAACTGGCCAGAATTTTGAGATTGCAATAGACGTGAAGGACTATAATGCGTTAAGAGCTCGCTCAAGTACTGGGGAGCTAAACCATTTAGTGCTTTGTAAGTAATCAGCAATATTTTAAAATGTATACAATGTTTAATAGGCAGCCAATGCAGTGTTGACAGAACCGGGCTAATATGGTCATACTTCCTGGTTCTGGTAAGAACTTTAGCGGCTGCGTTTTGAACTAGCTGTAGTTTGTTTATTAAGCGTGCAGGGCAACCACCCAGTAGAGCATTACAATAATCTAACCTTGATGTCATGAATGCATGAACTAATTGTTCCGCATTTGTCAGTGAGAGCATATGACGTAATTTAGATATATTTTTAAGATGGAAAAATGCGGTTTTACAGATACTAGACACGTGACTTTCAAATGAAAGATTGGTATCAAAGAGCACACCCAGGTTCCTAACTGACGACGAAGACTTAACAGAGCAGCCATCGATTGTTAGACAGTATTCTGGGTTATTACGTGTGGCAGTTTTTTGTCCAATGATTAGAATCTCTGTTTTTTCAGAATTTAGTAATAGGAAATTACTGGTCATCCAATTTTTTATATCAGCTATGCATTCCGTTAATTTTGAGAGTTGGTAAGTTTCGTTAGGTTTTGAAGAAATATACAGCTGAGTATCATCAGCATAACAGTGAAAGCTAATTCCATATTTCCTTATGATATATCCTAATGGTAGCATGTACAGAGTGAACAGCAGCGGTCCTAGTACTGAGCCTTGTGGTACGCCAGACTGAACTTGTGATCAATAAGACATCTCTTCATTTACTGCTACAAACTGAAAACGGTCAGATAAGTATGATTTAAACCATGCTAGTGCAATTCCACTAATGCCAACATAGTTTTCTAGTCTATTTAAAAGAATGTTGTGGTCGATAGTATCAAATGCAGCACTAAGATCAAGTAACACTAATAGAGAGATACAACCACGATCGGATGATAAGAGCAAATCATTTGTGACTTTAATGAGAGCAGTCTCAGTACTATGGTATGGTCTAAATCCGGACTGAAAATCCTCGCAGATATTATTTCTTTCTAAAAAGGAACACAGTTGTGATGATACTGCTTTTTCTAGTATCTCTGACAGAAAAGGCAGATTCGAGATTGGCCTGTAATTGACTAATTCTGTAGGATCAAGTTGCGGTTTTTTAACAAGCGGTTTAATCATAGCCAACTTAAAGGTTTTTAGTACGTATCCTAGAGACAAAGATGAATTAATGATATTTAGAAGAGGATCTATGACCTCTGGAAGCATCTCTTTCAGTAGCTTAGTCGGTATAGGGTCTAGCATACAAGTTGTCGATTTAGATGAATTAACAAGTTTGCAAAATTCTTCCTCTCCTATAGCAACAAATGAATCAAAATGTTCCTCACGGAGACTACAATGCACTCCCTGATGCGCTACTGTAGTAGACGGTTGCATAGTTATAATTTTGTCCCTGATATTATAGATCTTATAAGTGAAGAAGTTCATAAAGTCATTACTGCTGTGTTTCTTGGAAACTTCTGGGCTTGAAGCTTTCTTTTTCGTTAGTTTAGCCACTTGTTCAAATAAATACCTAGGATTATGTTTATTTTCTTCTAATAGGGTTGAAAAATAATCCGTTCTAGCATCTTTTAATGCCTCTCTGTAAGCAATCGAGCTCTCCTTCCATGAAATCCGAAATACCTCTAGTTTTGTTTTCTTCCAGTTTCGCTCCATTTTTCTGGCTGCTCTCTTAAGGGCCCGGGTGTGCTCGTTGTACCACGGCGTTGGACTATTTTCTTTAATCTTCTTTAAGCGCAACGGAGCAACTATGTCTAAAGTGCTGGAAAAGAGGGATTTAAACGTTTCTGTTGCAATATCAAGTTCTTCTAAGCTATCAGGGATGCTGAGATGATGAAACTGATTAGGAAGATTATTAATAAAGCCATCTTTAGTGGCAGAAGTGATAGGTCTAACATATTTATAACACGGAGTCGGCTTTGCAGCCTTGGCTAAATGTAATTTACACGAGACTAGATGATCTGAGATGTCGTCGCTCTGCTGCAGAATTTCAACGGCATCAACATCTATTCCATGAGATAATATTAGATCTAGAGTATGGTTACGACAATGAGTAGGTTCTGACACGTGTTGTCTCACTCCAATTGAGTTTATAATGTCTTTAAATGCCAATCCCAATGCATCTTTTTCATTATCTACATGTATATTAAAATCACCAACAATTTATCTTTTTCGGCTTTATCGGCAGCCAATACTAATTCTGATAGAAAGTCAGCAAATTCTTTGATAAAATCTTTATGGTGCCCTGGTGGCCTGTATACAGTAGCCAGCAGAATTCTCAAACGTGATTTATTGTTTACACTATATATTTTTACATTAAGCACCAACACTTCAAAAGAAGTATATTTAAAACTAGATTTCTTAGTGGTTTTGAAAATATTACTATAAATTACAGCAACACCTCCCCCTTTGCCTTTCGGACGAGGCTCATGTTTATAACAGTAATCTTGCGGAGTGGACTCATTTAAAGTAATGTAATCGTTTGGTTTTAGCCAGGTTTCTGTCAAACACAGCACATCTAGGTTATAGTCTGTAATCTTATCATTAACTATGAGCGCTTTTGAATTAAGCAGGCTTGGGAGGGTTACTTTAAAAATGTATTCCGTTACAGTTACAAATTACTTCATAAAAAAAGTATTCAGTAACGTAATCCAAGTACCACAATATGAAAGTAATGTAACTGATTACTTTTGGATTACTTCAAGGACAGATATTATTTAAAAACAACAACAACTTTTGTTTATTAAGAATTTCACAGCCCTGAATAAATATTTATGTAAAGGACTATACAGACATCTAGTGGCTACAGTATAGTAGTACAGATTATTTTGTTTTATTTTTAACTAACATGTAAGCTACAAGGAAATAATAAAAACAGAACATTTAAAAATTCTACACAATCTACATATTAGTTTATTTTAAAATAGGCCTACACGTTGACTAAAGCCGTGATCTTTCTTAATTTGCCTGTCTGAACTTGGGCCGTTGGCAGTGGGAGTTCCCCTACGTGACCTAGCAGTGAACATCGCGTTAAGTGAGAAGAGATATGACAGGACATTTTAGGTGCCATGTTGTTGGTATTTTCTTCTTTAAAAACAAAAAAGCTGCGGAATTTCCAAGAAATTAAAGCATTTTTACCCGTGGACAGCATCGTTTCTAGCAGCAGTGACTCGATCCGTGTCTGAGGAGATTGTTGTAGAGAGCTGTTATTTTGCGCGTGCACCAGCGCAAAAGTCGTGTCGTGTCGTGAGTCATTAATCAAGCAACGCTTAATATAGTGTTATTATGCCAAAATACAGATTTATTTAGTTTTAAATTAAACCATTGTAATCCTGAAAGTATTCCCCCTTTTTTCAAAAAGTAACTATAATCTGATTACTAATTTTTTTGACGTAACTGTAACGAATTACAGTTACTGGATTTTTGTATCCTGATTACATAACGCCGTTACATGTATTCCGTTACTCCCCAACCCTGGAATTAAGGGATCGAATATTCAACAACCCAAGCTTTATCGTTTGCTCATCTGTATTATATCTGTTTTTTATTTGTTGAACATCAATTAAACTTTTAACCTTAGAAAGGTTTGGCAGTTTTTTGGATTTCCAAATTCGGGGAACAGACACAGTCTCTATATGATGATATCTAGGTGAAAGAGGCTCTATGTGATGGGATTTATCTGACCTTGGTGACGCGAGGCCGCTAGCAGACGGTCGGTTTAGCCAGTCTGTCTGCTTCCTGACCTGAGCCCTGTAATGATATCAGTGTATGTTGTTGTAATGATATCAGTTTATGTTGTTTCCTTAGAAAACCACTAGAGGTCACTGTGTGCTAAGTGGTGGGTTGTGACATTACTGGAGGTAGAACAGAAATCCAGCACATGTGGAAGTAAAGAGATGCTTGTAGTTACTGCACTGCAGATTGTTTAATAAAGAAATAATTAAACAAAACATGGTACCAGGAGTGAAATCATCCGAAAACTACCTGTTGTGAAAGCGTCAAGATGGATACTTTGAGACCACCGGAGAATTTGAAGCTCACAGGAAATGTTGATTGCAACTGGCGCAGTTTCAGGCAGCAATTTGAGCTATACATGTCAGCCATCGGGATGGACACGAAGCCAGAAGCACGTAAGGTTGCTCTATTGTTGACGATTGCTGGTCCACAGGCTATTGAAGTGTATAACACCTTCGTCTTTACTGAGGATGAGGATAAAAACAAGCTTGACGATGTGCTAGATAAATTTACTGCTCACTGCTCACCGAAGAAGAATGAAACGTATGAAAGATATATATTTCGTTCACGTGTGCAACAACCGCATGAAACCTTTGATAACTTCCTAACTGACCTGAGGCTCAAAGCAAAGACATGCAATTTTGATCAGCTGACTGACTCGATGATACGAGATCAGATTGTGTTTGGCATAAGTGATGCGAAAGTCAGACAACGCTTACTGAGAGAAACAGAGCTCACGTTGCATGAATCAATCAAAATTTGTCAAGCCAGTGAACTTGCTCAGCTGCATGTGAAAACATTTGGTGAAATGATGCCGAAAAGCGTGTCAACGAGCTCCGATGCAATAATTGGTGCAGTGTCATTCAAAGGAAAGCGATACATGTCCAAAGCTGTAAAACAGAAGGATGATGTGTACAATTGCAAACGTTGTGGTACAGAACATCAACCTAAGCAATGTCCAGCTTTTGGAAAGCACTGTGTGAAGTGTAATGGCAAAAATCATTTTGCAAAACAATGTTTCTCCAAAGGGAAAATTAGACAAAAAGAGAGATCTGTCAAGATGATAGAGGAAACTAACCTCAGCGATACCTTCTTCGTCGGCATGGTTAATTGCCAAGAAACACAGAATTCTGAAAAAACTGAAAAGTTAACAGAGCATGTACAAAATCAAGAGGGTGCTGACAGAAGTGACAAATGGAGAACACCGCTAGAGATTAATGGAACGCTGGTTGTTCTCAAACTTGACACTGGTGCAAAAGCAAATCTAATCAGCATGACAGACATCAAAAGGATGAAAGAAAAACCTAAAGTAAGGAAAAAGTCGATACTTCTCAAAGACTATAATGGACAAATCATTGACTCTCTTGGCATATGTAAACTGAAAGTAATGGTGAAAGAGAAAGTGCACCACCTGCTGTTCTCTGTTGTGGCTGAAGGGCTAGAATCTCTGCTAGGTGACAAAGCATGTGAAAACCTGAATCTTGTCAAAAGGGTGTATCACATCAACCAAGACTACTCAGTGGTGAGTACAAGTGATTCTGTGGATGACATAATGGGAAATTTTACAGACGTCTTCAAAGGGTTTGGTGTTTTACCTTATGTGTACAAGATCCAGTTGAAAGAAAATGCGCATCCTGTAGTGCATTCTGCTCGTCGAGTTCCTGCACCTCTCAAAGATCGTCTAAAAAAAGAGCTTGACAGAATGATCACACTTGGGGTAATTAAAAGAGTCGAAGAGCCTACAGACTGGGTGAATTCCATGGTGTGTGTGAAGAAAAAGAATGGAGAGTTAAGAGTATGCATGGATCCAAAAGATCTAAATGAAAATATAAGGCGTGAACACTTTCAGATACCAAAACGTGAGGAAATAATGAGTGAAATGTCAGGTGCCAAATACTTTACAAAGCTTGATGCTTCACAAGGATTTTGGCAAATACGTCTGGACGACGACAGTTCAAAGTACTGCACCTTCAATACTCCATTTGGTAGATATTCGTTCCTCAGACTACCTTTTGGAATTGTCTCTGCATCAGAAATATTTCATCGAGCGATGGAGAATATCATCGAAGGGCTTGAAGGAGTCAGAGTATATATTGATGACATCATCATTTGGGGATCTTCACTGCAAGAGCACAATAGAAGACTGACCGAAGTGTTGCAGAAAATCAAATTGAGTGGATTGAAACTCAACAAAAACAAATGTCAGTTTGGAGTGCAAGAGCTGGTGTTTCTTGGCGATAAGATATCAAATCAAGGAATACAGCCTGACAGCGAGAAGATCAATGCCATAATAAAAATGGAAAGTCCCACTGACAAGAAAGGTGTACAACGAGTAATGGGCATGGTGAATTACATAGGAAAGTTCATTCCGAATCTTTCTGCAAGAACATCACACATACGGCAACTCTTACAAAAGACATCAGACTTTCAGTGGACAGACGAACATGAGACTGAGTGGCAGCAGTTGAAAGTAGCGTTGACATCTGCACCTGTACTGCAATTCTTTGATCCCACAAAGAAGACTAAAGTGTCCACTGATGCATCAAAAAATGGTCTTGGTGCTGTTCTATTGCAAGCTGAGGATGAGGTTTGGAAGCCAGTAGCATACGCGAGTAGATCCATGACTGATTCTGAGTGCAGATATGCACAAATTGAAAAAGAGTGTTTGGGATTAGTTTTTGGGATGGAAAGGTTTCATAGCTATGTGTATGGTCTTCCTACTTTCGTGGCAGAAACAGATCATCGTCCATTGATTGCAATAGTGAAGAAGAATCTGACGGAGATGACACCAAGGATTCAAAGGCTGATGATGAAGTTGCAAAGGTATGATTTTGACTTGGTGTACATGCCTGGCAAATACCTGGTAATGGCAGATACACTTTCGAGAGCACCGACAGGACATTGTGTGAGTACAACAGAAGATGATGTAGAGATACATGTCAACATGGTTCGTACTGCGTTTCCTGTATCAGATGAAAAGTCAAAGCTGATAGCATAAGAAACCAGAAAAGATGCTGAGCTACAAGCTGTTGTTGACAACATGCATAATGGATGGCCAATGGGTGAATCTTCAAAATATCGTGACGTCAGGGGTGATCTGAGCGTAGTGGATGGAATGCTTTTGAAACAAAACAGAATTGTAATTCCACAAAGCTTAAGGCAAGACATGTTAAGCCGGATTCATGAAGGTCATTTAGGAATGGAAAAGTGCAAAAGGAGAGCGAGAGACACAGTCTTCTGGCCTGGGATGAACAAAGACATTGAGAATCTGGTAAAAAAGTGTGAAACGTGTCAGAAATTCAGAAGCAAGCAGATCAAAGAACCAATGATGATACCAGACTTACCAAAATCAGCCTGGGATAAAGTTGGAATGGATCTCTTCCATCTGAAAGGTAATAATTATTTAGTGATAATTGATTATTACTCAAATTACCCTGAACTAGCCTTACTCTCAAACATGTCCACAAGGTGTGTGATAACACATGCAAAATCAATTTTTGCGAGACATGGAATACCACATACTGTTATGAGTGACAATGGTCCATGTTTTAGTAGCAAAGAGTGGCAAGATTTCTCAGTGCAGTATGACTTCAAACATGTGACCTCGAGTCCAGAATATGCTCAATCAAATGGCAAGGCTGAGAAAGGTGTTCATATTCTCAAGCAACTTCTGAAGAAGGCTGCGGATAGTGAGTCTGATCCGTACCTCGCTTTGCTCAACTACAGAACATCTCCATTGGAATGTGGTATGGCTCCAGCTGAAATTCTGATGAACCGAAAACTTCGTACTACATTGCCATGTTGTTCACAGCAAAGAAAACATGTGAAGTTAAAGCAGAAGTTCAACCAACTGAAAGAAAAGCAGAAGTTCTATTATGACAGAGCTGCAAAACATTTGCAACCATTGATGATGGATGATGTTGTGAGAATCAGAACTGATGAGAACTGGAGCAAGAAAGCTGTGGTCATGCAAGAAGTAGCTCCGAGATCTTTTCAGGTGAAAACAAATGATGGACAAATTCTCAGAAGAAACAGACGTGATTTGTTGAAAACTGAGAAAGAGTCACAAGTGAATCAGAGCAATCCTGAATCTGAGTCAACTGCATTGTCTGCAAGTGATGAATGTGACACTAATTCAAACACAGACAGTCAAACATCAAACAGTCATACAGTTACACTTAGAAGATCTGCAAGACAAATTAGAAAACCTGAGAGACTGGATTTGTGAGAAATTGCTCAAAGTTAAAAATGGAAAAGTAATTTTGTTTTAGTTTAACAGTATACTATTAGTTTGATAAGTGTATACAAACTTTGAGTTAAGATGTTGTACTGAATGCAAATTTAGACATATAGAAAAGCATTATGTTACTGTTTAATGTTTTCTTTAAAGAAAGGGGGATGTAATGATATCAGTGTATGTTGTTGTAATGATATCAGTTTATGTTGTTTCCTTAGAAAACCACTAGAGGTCACTGTGTGCTAAGTGGTGGGTTGTGACATTACTGGAGGTAGAACAGAAATCCAGCACATGTGGAAGTAAAGAGATGCTTGTAGTTACTGCACTGCAGATTGTTTAATAAAGAAATAATTAAACAAAACAAGCCCCAGGTTGTCATGTTTTATCTCTAAGACTATGAGCCAAATTACTAGAGAGAAGAGCAGCACCATCCCAGGAGGGATGAATACCATCTCTTTTCAACAGGTCAGGTTTGCCCCAAAAACTTTTCCAATTGTCTATGAATTCTATATTATTTATAGATATATAGAATCTATATAGAGAGGCCAGCAGGAAGGTCATAAACAGTAGCCGCATAGTTGACAGGCTACTCCGGAGTGCAGGCCGGCCAGTATCCGGGCTGTAATCCACTGCTCGAGCAGAGCACAGCGGGGATGGACCGAAAGCAACCCCGGGAGCTGGCTAGTTGGTGGTCACAACTGAATCACAACGTGACAGGCAGCAGATGCGGCGACCAGGCAAAGACACAGTCCAGATCTTGAGGCAGGAACAGATACCATCGGTACCAACAAAGTCAGTAGGTAAAACCGTTCATTGAAAACAAAAAAAATTTCGTCCAGAGTGAGAAGCGGCAGCCAAAAACGCGCCAGCGTCCTCTCACATCTGATCTCTTCTGTAGGAGCACATCTGATCTCTTCTGTAGGAGCACATCTGATCTCTTCTGTAGGAGCACATCTGATCTCTACTGTGGGAGCACATCTGATCTCTTCTGTGGGAGCACATCTGATCTCTTCTGTAGGAGCACATCTGATCTCTTCTGTATGAGCACATCTGATCTCTTCTGTATGAGCACATCTGATCTCTTCTGTAGGAGCACATCTGATCTCTTCTGTATGAGCACATCTGATCTCCTCTGGAAGCTGGTTCAGCTGCGGCTGGCATAGTAGCTAAAAGCAGACTCTCCTTGTTTAGAGTGAACCCTTGGTATTTCTAGCTGACGTGATCCTAATGATCTGAGTGATCTGTTGGGTTTATATTCAGTGAGCATATCTGCAATGTACTGAGGTCCTAGGGCATTGAATGATTTATATACCAGTAATAATACTTTAAATATTATTAGTATTAAGTATTAAAGCATGCACAAGTTTCTCTAAGTCTTGACTGGAAGCAAAGCATCTAATTCTTGCAATATTTTTCAGATGATAATATGCTGATTTAGTTATTGCTTTGACATGACTACTGAAACTAAGGTCTGACTCTAGAGAGACAGAGATTCCTGACTTGATTTTTAGTTGTTTGACCCCTAGAGTGAAGGTATGCATTCACCTTGAGAACTTAATCTTTGTTTCCAAACGCAATGACCTTTAACAGTAAACGCACAGCCTTTTCCACTAGTAGGTTACATAACACAACTGTTTCCTTTTTCATATTACACCATAAGCAAAATATGCCAGAAAAAGTTTGTAAAAATGAAATGCAAACAAAACTGAAAAACATATTATCTATATAAAAAAAACCAGAAGGACTATGAAGGCAAATGGATAGTGATTGAGAGGAGAAATACATTACCATAATCGTCTCACTCTATGCATCTTAAGCCATAGTTCTAAAATTGTATGAGAACATCTCTTGGACATCTCTGTAGAAATCACAGAAATTCTATTTAGTTTTTAAGCTGCCAGATGAGACCAAACATGACAAAATTAACACAGTTACTGTGGCATTGTGAAGCATGTGACACAGGTATCATGTATTAGAGTTGCGATTCTGCTTCTTTATACAGGACCGTCCTGTTCCTGAATTGTCACGAAAGTCCTCAATTCGCATATCAATGATCTCTTACTGTGGCAATTGAGAGCATTGTTCCATGATCAATTCACATGTATACTGTTAAAGAGATTGCGGTTGAAACCGAGGGCTGTATTGCTCCCACATTTGCTCAGCCCTTATACTATCACTTAAAATGAGGACAATTTATCTTCCATCCATTCTGTAGTGGGATCGTCTGCATCTGTAGTTGTGTATAACCCATTTGAGCCCAAATTTTTCTGAATGGTTTCATGCATATAGTCGTGTTAATAGTGTCCTATTTGAACATGTTCTGCATTTATTTTCCTTAGGTTTTTCTTTTTTTTTCTTGAAAATCGTATTTGAATGTGCGGCAACTATAGTTAAAGTTTAGACATTGTTTGTACTGGGGAAAAAAATCTGTTTTTCAATAATGTTATATTATGATTAGAATCAAATGATTTTTGTCAATGGACAAAATTCATCCTCAAAATCAGAAAGAACACAGAACCACACGTAGACAGAAATGAAGCGGCACACTTCACGATTTTTTTGAATGACAAGAATTCTGTCACAATTTTTTTGAATTATTTGAAAAACAGATGTTTGAAATAAATGATAAACTGTAAAGACTCCAACTTTTCTCTTTGTAACATCCTGATCAGGTTTGATTCTAATCATAATGTAACATTATTGAAAAACTGATTTTTTTTTCAGCACAAAAATGGCTAAACTTTGACAAAAAGTAACTTTTATTGTTATAATTATGATTTCATAATTTGTAGATATGAATCTAACTGTAAAAACTTTCAGTACTTTTACTGGTATCTAATGGTTAAAGTGATATTTTTTGTACTTTTAAAATGGCATTTTCCAAAAGATGGGCAAAAATCTTACACTAAACCATGTCAAAGGATACATTTTAACCCCATGAATGAAATTTAGAAATGTGGGTCTTTTATAAGGTGAATTGTTCAAAAAAACAAATGACAAAATGGCAAAAAACAAAAATAACAGTACATACAGAAAGTACTTATGAACAGTAGAGATGTCATTTAAAGGGTAAAGTTAAGTTTATGCACTAAACAAGTTCAATAACCTTGATTTATTAACCTATTAACACATTTTACCCCATTTTCCCATGATATATGTACTTACAAGGCATTTGCCCACTGGCAACTATAGTTGCCGCTTGGACTTTTGACTAAGTATACAAAAAACTATAGATATCTTGTAAGATTTGTTTTGTTTGGATAATTCTAGAGACCTTCATGATTATATAAATATATATATATGTCAACAAAAAATACTTATTAGTAACATGAAAATGACTTTTCTTTGGGAGGGTTTGCCTTCTCCATGCTTCCTGGAAGTAGGGGTAGGAAGTTGACAGCCTCACATGACAGGAAGGAAGTGAATAATTTTTTTTTTTATCCTTTATTTGGTTGTCTCCTTGAATGTCATTGAGACATAAAACATTGATAACCTCTAGAAAAATACTTACAAAAGGAAAATGACAACTATACATTTCGGCAACTTTAGTTGCCAGTGGGCTTAAATGGGATAATGTTAACTTTTTATGAATGTCCGAAATGCAGCCTATGTATATTATTGCTCAAAAAAATTAAATAATAATAATGATTATTATTCCTTATTATTGATTAATGTATTATTTATTTTTATTATTATTAATTATCGGCCATTTCCACCACTAATTTCCATGCTTCAACATTGTCAAATGAGTAAATAAGCACACTATTGTATCATATTCTATAAAATGTTAATATCTCACATTTTGATCATGATAGGACTTATGAAGTTGACATAAGCATGTATGTCTAGAAATATATTTGGTAAAAACAAGAGGGGTTACATACAAGAGATCCTTCATTAGACAATATAAATAAAAAAAATTACATGTGTATCTTTTTTTGTGTGTGTAATTTATAGTCTAAAGCCGCCTTTCCACTGCACACGACATTCACATACGATTGTCGCATTTCGCCCCCTAGTGTCAGTTGCACGGAACTTTGAAATTGGTCGTGAAGCAACCGTTACCCTCGACTATTCACAATGGTAAAACTAATGATTTTAATGAATGTAATGCATGCATGAATGTATCCACACAAAACAAATGACCCTCAATACATCCACAATAAAAACATAGCAGTTTTTTAGAGCTAATATTGATTTAATAATTATAAAATATTTTTTTCTGCCATAATAACCGACATTTTACAGAAATAGCGTTTACAGAATAACATTCTGTAAATTCATAAGAGTTAAAATATTGGTAAATCTAGCCTCGCGTTCATAGTTTTGATTAGAATACATCACATCCGGTCGGCCGGTCGCATACGGTCTATTCGCAGAAGTTCAGATATTTCAACGGATCCAAAGCTCAAATCGGATCCGAATTTTCCGCATACGCATGTGATCGGAACTCCCCGCAGCTCCCGTACGACTCTCCATTGGAAATGAATGACTTCCGGTCTGACGGCTGTCGTTTGTCGTGTGCAGTGGAAAGGCGGCTTAAAGGTAATAGAGTGCCAGAGGAATCCACAAGAGTCCTGAAACACAGAAACGAGTTTGCATTTAGACTTTCTGCTTCATCATCCTGAAGTCGGTTTGTCGGTTTTGAAAATGTCAAAAATTTAAGGTCAAGCTCAAGATATTTTCTCATTTTATTCTACAAAAAAAAAAATGCATCAGTAATACCCCATAAATTTTTTTTTAAAGCATGTATGTGCCTTGAAAAAAATGTCCACCATGTAATTTAAAAATCTTAAATTATATAATATAATAAATAAAATGTGACCGATTGTTGAAACAATATGAGAATTTCTGTAATGAATCTGTTGATGAGGCTTAGTTTGCTTCCCTCTGCTTATAGAGGGTTTTCACGATGCGTCATCAATCCGGAAGTCGGCCATTTTGGAGGCACTGAACATAAACAATGCCACTGAACTGAATGGACTCGCAAATTTGGCTGATTATTGCTGCTGAAAAATGGTCGAGTTTTGGTCTGCACTAATCGGTCGCATCCGGGGAAAACATTTAGAGTTCTATAAACTGTCAAAAGTTAAAGAGAAGAGTGCAAAAAACTAATGAAAGGAGGCATTTTTGGTTGAGAGAGGTAACGTTACACCATCAGACACATGTGTAAATGAAGCATTAACGTCTCTGGTTACTCACGTAACCTTAGTTCCCTGAGAGGAGGGAACGAGACATTACGTATGGGGAAATCCATTTTCCTCGAATTCTGAAGTCTAATTGAATAACTCTTTTGCTTGCAAATAGCCAATGGCGATCCCGCCATCACCTGATTGGCTGACGCTCCTCAATATAGGTGACGGCGGGCGCCAAAAACCTCAGAATCTAGGCTGAACGAGAGTGAGACTGTAAGTCTGTACACCGTATGGACCGTATTGTCCACACGGCAGGTTACGCAATGTCTTGTTCCCTCCTCTCAGGGAACTAAAGTTACTTGAGTAACCAGAGACGTTCCCTTATCGAGTCGGTCTCTCGACATTACGTATGGGGAACAATAAAACCCCCGCCGCGTGGGAAAAACCTGCCCAGCTCGCAACGAGCTCAAGAATAGCACAAGCACTATTCCCTACCTCACACAGCTTAAGAACAGGCACCGGACCTGGTTGAAACACCTATTGGCACAGAGCCAAGTCGGCACCCGCCCCAACGTGGCCCCTCCCCTCCTAGTGGAGTGGGCGTGCACCCCTATGGGGCAAACGGCTCCCCGAAAAGCATAAGCCAATCGCACCGCCTCCACTATCCAGTGTGATAGCCTCTGTTTCGACAGCGCACCGCCTTTCTTGGCACCCGGGTAGCAGACGAAGAGCTGTTCTGACGTTCGAAAATGGCTAGTTCTGTTCACATAAGCACGCAAGGCACGCACGGGGCACAAAGCGCACTTCTGAGACACTGAAACAATGTCCTCATCGGGGCAAAATGCTTGAATTGTAACCACCTGGGCTCTGAACGGTTTTGAGAGCACTTTAGGCGAATATCCGGGCTTGGGTAAAAGTCTGACCATGCAATCGTCCGGTCCAAACTGCATACATGCACTGTTTACAGACAGGGGGGGGTCTCCCTCTAGAGGGGCCGTCGTCAATGCAAAGTACAGTGGGCAGTGGGCGTTCTCCTGCGATGCAAAGAGGTCGATCTCCGCTTTGCCAAACAGATTCCAGATCATGTTTACCGTCTGCGGATGAAGCCTCCACTCCCCGTGCACAATGCCATCCCTGGACAGCATGTCCGCGCCGCAATTCAAATTGCCCGGCACGTGCACTGCTCGAATCGACAGTAGTCTGACCACTCTGCCTAAAGCAGCCCCCTGCTCGAACATGGTCGTGTCGAACCAAGGCGCTAGAGTCTCCAGACATGAACGCGTTATAATAAGGCGTTCCGTTCCCGCTCTCCACGCCCGCGGCTGTACTCGTCTCTGTAACCAGTGTTGAAGTGGCCTCATGTGCAACAAGCCCAGTCTACAAGCCCAGTTTTTAAGGGGATGGCTCTGCCTTGAACGAATAGGGCTAACGTACTCTGAATCGACTGGATTCTCGACTCTGACAGCTTCGCGATCATAGCACGTGAGTCCAGCACCATACCGAGGAATGTGATGGACTGGCATGGTTGAAGCGCGCTCTTCTGCATGTTCACAGACAGTCCCAAACCTGTCAGGTGGGCGAGGAGTCTGTGTTTGTGTTCCCCGAGTTTGTGTTAACCAGTCGTCGAGATAGTTCAGAATGCGCATTCCACTGAGTTTCAGGGGAGCAAGCGCTGCATTCATGCACATTGTAAATACACGGGGGGCCAGGGCCAGCCCGAACGGCAACACTTTGAACTGGTATGCCACACCCTCGAACGCAAACCGAAGGAAGCGCCTGTGATGCGGGGCTATCTGAATGTGGAAGTATGCATCCTTTAGATCCACTGCAATGAAGTAATCGTCGGGCTGAATGTGCGCGAGTATCTGCTTCACTGTTATCATTTTGAACGCGCGTTTCGCGAGCGCTTTGTTCAGTAATCTCAGATCCAAAATGGGGCGCATACCTCCGTCCTTCTTTGGGACTAGAAAATAACTGTAGAAACCGGAATTTTTCCGTTTTTCGGGTACTGTCTCTACTGCTTGTTTGGCCAGGAGAGAGGAGATTTCTGCCCGAAGTAACGGAGCGCTCTGTTCTGACTCCTCTGTCATAATCGCACCGCCGAAGCGGGGTGGTCTGCGAGCGAATTGGAGCGTATAGCCGCGTTTTATCGTGTTTAACACCCAATGTGAAGCCGTCGGTAGCGTCGACCACGCGCTCAGGTGACTCGATAGGGGGGGCTTTAATGAATGCTGCGGCGGGGGCTGAGCGCCAGCCACCGGGGAAGCATTGACCGCTACATGAAGGACAGGTGACTCGTCCGCGGCTCTTCACACGGGAACATAAATAGCCACCTTCTCAGGTTTCCCCGAGGTTCCACTCTGCGAAACGTCTCCCGGGGGAGAGGTTTCGGCTACGACGCGGGTAATAGTGTAGGGAGGAAGAAAGCTCTTTATCTGAGACATGTAATGCACTTTGTTTATTGAAACAGAACACAGCGGTTTCAAAATCAAAACATTCACGTCGAACTCTGGGCAGGAACACGCCCTCTTCGCAGCGGGTCTGACGAACAGGTCCCGCACTTTCTCCTCCCCGACACGCACATCAGGAACGCTGCTCTTTTTTAGCCGCCGGGCACCCTTGGCTGCTAGAGGCCGGCTTCGCACCAAAGCGGGGCTTCCTGAACTGTCTCTGGCGGAAGGGAGGCTCTGGCTTGCGACGCTCTGTCGCGCTCGGGGAGGCGCGTCTGGTAGGTCCCGCCGGGCGCTGCGCCGAAGAAGATCTGGATCTCGCCGCCGGGGGGGCTTGAGACCGTTTCGGCAGTAGATGAGGCATCATCTTAGATTGCTTGACGGTCTCGGCGTACTTGTCGGATAACGACTCCACCGCAACACCGAAAAGGCCCGTAGGGCTTACCGGCGCGTCCAGGAACTGCTTTTTATCTGCATCACGCATCCCCGACAGCATCAGCCACAGATGGCGATGTAGAGCCACAAGACTGCCCATATTGCGGCCGATTCCCTGCGCGACCTTCTTTGACGCCGCCAAAGCGAGATCTGCCGCCGTGCGCAGTTTCCTGAGCAACTCGGGGTCCAGGCTTCCCTCATCCAGGGACCCTAGGAGTCGCGTCTGGAAAACCTGCAGAATTGCCAACGTATGGAGGGCAGATGCTGCATGTCCAGCTGAAGTGTAGATAAGTGTAGTGCTTTCTCGGCGATATGGGCAGTAGCGCGGCATGGCCTGGATCGTCATCGTTGTATCCAAACAAAACCATTTTCTCGCGCTTCCTTAGGAGGGCGGTAACAGGCCTCAGAGTAAGTTAGGGGCTCTGCCACTTGAGGATGGCGTGGGTGTTGGGCCGACATCAGCGCATCGACAGAATCCACGGATGGAGTTCTCTGCCGTCTCCCGGTCCGCGTCTCGACGGCGGCAGACTGGGGAGAGGCAGGAGACACAAGGCCGTCGTTAGGTGTAACGGCCAGCCTTGCACGAAGGATCTTGATGGGAAGCTCCTCACAGGCAGGACATCCCGCTCCCTCGGGTGCCGCCTCCGCGTGGGCCCGACCCAGGCACAGCACACAGTGTTCGTGTGCGTCCGGGAATTCGATGGGTCCACCACACATGCGGCAAAGAGACATGATATATAAACCACCGGAACGCGAGAGGAAAAAAAAAAACTCCTTAAAAGGGTCATGACATGGTTTTTTGTTTTGTTTTATTATGTTCCCTTAGGTGCAATTATAGTATTACTATAGTTTTTTTTACAAAAAACTTTAAAAATGTAGTGATTTATGACCTTTTCCCACCCTGTTTCTCCCCCTCTGATTCAAACAGTCTGTTTTGGGGGCGTTTCCCCTTTAAGACTTCAGTGTTAACACCCACTGTTATGATTGGCTAACGTCAATGCTGCTTATGCATAAATTATTAACGTTAATCATTTTGTATCACATGTAGACTACACAATGTTCCACCACGTGAAACTTCGGTCTTCCAATCTTTTACCATCGTGTCAATTCTCAATTGATTTTGATTCATATGCGCGAGGGAGGGAGGGAGAGAGAGAGAGACAGTTTGAAGGCGCGGCCGGGGCTCGCTCGCTCTCTGCTCGTTTTTTCAGTAACCGTTCGGTAACCTCACCGTTCAAATAAGGCTTTGGCGCGCTGCATATGCTGCAAATAAACTGCATCCGACTGCTTTCCCTGACGTCTGGATCGTTCGTCAGGCACATCTGCGTGGCATAGTAATCTTCTTGTAAACAGACCCACTCGCTGCACGTCGAGTCGTCGACTGAACACATGTGGGCCGCACGACAACGATGCGAAATGATGCGTACTTGTCTTGCGCTCGAGGCGGTCATATGCAAACGACTGGTACGTCACTTCGCACCGTGACGTCACTTCGTACCATGGATCCAGAACGAGCTGTATTTAGAGCTTGATTAAATAAATGCTTCGTTTATAATGGGGAGGACGTCTTAAGCTATGAAACTTGCAGGAAGTTTTAATAGTACATAGATCTCTTATATACCAAAAGATCAAGGCAAATTTGGTTTCTCATGTCATGACCCCTTTAATATATTCCGCTCTGATTGCGTACATCAACTGTGAAACAGACTCGAGTGAAGAAAAAGATTCTGAGGTTTTTGGTGCCCGCCGTCACCTATATTGAGGAGCGTCAGCCAATCAGGTGATCGGCGGGATCGCCATTGGCTATTTGCAAGCAAAAGAGTTATTCAATCAGACTTCATAATTCGAGGAAAATGGATTTCCCCATACGTAATGTCGAGAGACCGACTCGATAAGGGAACTATGGCTACATTCACACTGTCAGTCCAAATCCGATTATCTTTCTATCAAATTGGAATCTTATCTAAAATTATGTCCACACTGTGTATCGCAACGGTGAACTGTTCAGATGCGATGTGTGTGTCCATGCAGCTCTTTGGCAATATGGCAATGACATTGCGTTGATGGAGGGGTTTGCATTTGCAATAGAGATGTTGTCTTATTTAAATTTTACAACATGGAAATGTGTAGCCGGACTACGCGCTGGACTACTGCGTCTTGAGCCCGTGGCGGCAGAACTGTAGGAGGCTGGTTTGCACAGCTTTTTCTCTTGTTTGCGCTGGTTTCAAAATAGGTTTCAGAAATAATATTTTTTTGCTCGTCTGGCACTTTTCAACAACACATTGTTTCGGCAGCGACTTTCAGCATGTTTCCTCTAACAACGTCTGACGTTTACATTTTACGTGGCCTGAGAGTCACATAACGCGAACGCCACGCGAAATCCAATCGTTCAGACTGAAGCAGCTGATGTCCTGATATTTGATTTGAATAGGATTTTAAACCACATATAGATTTAGCTTGAAACGGGTTTCATGTGCTTTCTGAACTGACAGTCTGAACGTAGTCAGAGACAATTTATATGAGACATGCCACTTCCTCAATCCTCAATACAACTATGTAGAGAAAACCCGTAACGCCAAATATGGCGGTTGTATACAAATGTCCCGCCCCTCCCGCTGGAAAGCCAATCGTCTGCTTTTAACAGTCAAGCCGGTACACATTTAAGCCTATCGTCTGGTTCCACTGACGCATGCGCACAGTTGATGTTTGCGGCAGCGGAGACGAGAACCCTTGCGCATGCGTAGTAAAGTATAACCTGTGGGGGAAAAGGCGTTTTAAACCTTATTTTGGGGCAAAGTCATCAAACTTTTTCAGCGATTTTTATCATATTTTACTGCTGTTTCTATACATGCAGTTTTTATGTCCCGGTAACCAGTGAAAGTGCAGTTCTGACTCTCTGCCCATTCATTTAGATAGGAGCCTGGTCTTGTTAGTCCGAAATAGCTGCCCGGAGGCGTTGCCTAGATGGCGGCCGAGTGGCATGACTTGCCTAAAAGGAAGTAGACTTGCCTATAAGAAATAGAAGGAAAAATTGCAGTAAGGGCTAGAGAAGCTCTCGTTCGAATCTTTACCACATATTAACTTTAGTTTGTCAAAATCTTTCGCTCTCTCCTGCTTACTAAGTCCTTCTCTATATGATTTCGCAGCTTCCATGTGTTTTTTTACGTGGTTTATTAGTGTAACAATGTGTTCAGTAATACATAAACAGTGTAATCTAAGGATGGCTGGCGCGAAACAGACGTTCCGAAGCTTTGCGAGATCCCGAAGCAAAGATGATTCGAAACACTGATGCGAAGCGTGATTCAAAACACCCACGTCACGTGACAACGGCTAAATGAAGCTTCTAAGTGTTTCATCAGGTGGCGTGCTCCGCCGAATCGGGGTTTCATTGATTGGTCGATTCGGGAACAAATCACACAATCACACAGTATAAAAGTTATGTTAACGCATTTTCATATCGTGGGTTTTTGTGAGAGGAGTTTGGTTTTGAGATAGCGGATTTTTGGTGATATAGTGACATTTATAGTGCGATTTGTTTAGTTATATTTAGGATTTAATTTACATTTACACATTGACTTAGAGACACACAGAGTACATATAGAGACACATTAATAGATGCATTGATAGAAAAAAAAAATATATATATAGACATATAGATTAATAGATAGATACATATATATTACAGATACATATAGATTTGTTTAGTTATATTTAGGATTTAATTTACATTTACACATTGACTTAGAGACACACAGAGTACATATAGAGACACATTAATAGATGCATTGATAGAAAAAAAATATATATATATAGACATATAGATTAATAGATAGATACATATATATTACAGATACATATAGATTTCAGTCTATGTTATCTTATGTAATGTGATTCATGAAATTTATACTTCATATGTGTTGTCAGTTTATGATTTGTTACTAATTGCCGTTTTCTTTTAATTCAGAACCACAAATGTCAACATCAGGCCCATCATCATCATCATTATCAACACCAGTAGAAACACAGGACAGTTTATGGGAACATTTTGACAATCGTATCCGTGAGACCCAGTTGATACACAATGCTACAGCTGATGCCACAGTGGAAGTGAAAAAATACCTCAGCGAAGCGTTTTTGCCCAGAACTCATGATCCCCTAACTTACTGGAAAGAGAGAGCAGTAATCTTTCCTCATTTGTATGTCCTAGCTAAAAAATATCTTTGTATGCCAGCAACAAGTGTCCCTTGTGAGAGAATTTTTTCAAAGGCTGGAGAAATTATCTGTAAAAAAAGAAGTAGGCTGAGTCCTTCAACAGCAGAGAAATTAATATTTTTGAATAAAAATCTATAAGAAAGTGAGAAATTGTGGCTTGATTTATTTTTATTAATATTCATTTTTCATGACCAAAATCTGACTACAGGTTACAAGCTTATTATATTACAAAAAACAAAAACAAAAAAAAACAACACATTTTTTATTAGCTCTTTGTAAAGGTTGTTTCAGATCAACACCTGCAAGTGACCACTAGGTGTCACCGTGGAGACGGGTTTCGGATTGATTCGAAGCCTCGAAACAAAATGGCACATTTGCTTCAACTGTTTCATTGCTTCACGAAGCCTCGATCTGCCCATCACTAGTGTAATCCATGCTGTTGTTTACATCCGAGTGCCTCCATAATGGCCGCGCATCCGGGTCGCTCAGATCGTGACGTCGTGAAAACCCTCTATTATTTTTTCTGTTTTCTTATTTATTATTATTAACTCTATTTTTAGATTAAATCACATTAATGCAGCAACATTATATTTTATTTTCATTCATTTTCTTAAATTGGGCTGTTTGTTTATTTTGCTTGTGTTTTACCCTTTTTGTGTATTTGTTTCTCTTGTCTGTTATCTCAACATTTCTGTTGACACTCCTTAATATCCTCCTGAATATATTTTTATATTTTCATCTTTCTTTCTATATCTATCTATCTACATATCTATATCTATATATCTGTACTATATAAAACAAAACATAAAAACGTGGCGCTACTAACTTTCGGGTTGGCCTACGTCATCCCTGCATCACCACGCCTTCATGTCTACTCACTCCAGTCCAGTAGGCAGCGAAAAAGCTACAAACACTGAAACTCGAGAAGAAGACACAGCGTTGCCATCTTGTTCCTCTAGCGTTATCTTCAGTGAGTGTATATCGCTCAACAACACACTTTATAGTGGACAGCGGCAGGTATTAAGTAAAAAATATACAACGCCTGACTTTGTATATTCTCAGAAGGACGCGTGTATTAACTTTAGGAGTTATGCGAATCGGATAAAAATATCTCATATATTACTGTTACTCTGAACGCGAAGACCCGCGTTTGAACAGGCCCAAATAACTCAAGCTGTATCAAATTATGTCTTCGTCACATACAATTGTAAAGATGGACTTTATAAAAGAGGAGAGTGAAGAAATGACGATTCCAGAGCCATGGCAAGTGAAAATTGAGCAAACGGATGAACAAAGAGGTTTGATTCTTCATTATTTACTGCAGTCGGTAACAAAGCTTTACTGCTAGTTTTGGTGGCTGTGAAATAACAGTTAACGTTAGATGGCATAAACTTTACTGGGAATATGCATGGCATACATGACTATAGTTTTGTATGCTAGTAATGTGCCAGGTCTGACGGCAATAATACAAGAATGACATGATCGAGAAATTACCATGTGACTCAGTATAATCCATTTCTGAAGGCACACGATAGGATTTGGCGGAAAACAAATCATCTAATTTAAAATAATAATAATTTACCGTCCATGAGAGTAACTTACGCGGCGACGTGCCTTGGTGCCCCACGCGCACCATTTTGATAAAATGTTACCTTACTGAAAAAAAACATAATAGAAACCCTTATATAATTTGTAATGGGTTTAATGGTTATAATGGGAATTGTTTTGGTCTGGATGGAACCTATAAGTTCCTGTGTTTCTACTGGTTGTTTTTTGCCTTATGTTGGTGGCATGTTATAAAAAAACATTAAATCCTAATGGAATATTGCCCAAAACACACAACAGGACAAGGGTTGCCAGGTCTGTGTAACAAAACTATCCCAAAGGAGTAAGCCCAGAGTGTGTCGCCCCGCCCACACCCAGTTTCATTGGTTTATGATACAGCAATCTTATTGGTGTAGACGCTTGAGGTGTGAGCGCATTCCTTTATGTGAGTTTATGAAGGATCTGTACTACAGAAATATGTAAGCAATAAGGTATGAGATGCTGTGCTGTATCGTGAATAAGTCACGGCTGAAGGGCGTTGATAGGCACGACGTAAAGCAGATTAGTCCGTTTATTTTTCATAAACTTTCTCGAAGTAAAATCCGCTGGAAAAAATAGAAATAGCAACAGAAGTTACATAAATTATTTCGCCATTAGATGTCTTTATGAGTGAGTCAGTCAGTAGAGAAGACTTTTACAACTTGTGAACACTGAGAAAAGATGCAACTGACAAATGAGTAGGGCACAGGAAAACCCCTTGACTGTTAAAAGATGTCGCAGCGGACATTCAAACATTCTTTATTATGAATATAGGACTGACGGTCTGACCTGAAGGAAAATGATATATCTACTGTAAATGCAGGTACAGTCGCTTACTCAATCTCTCACAATACTGTAATATAGCTTCAATGAACAATATAAATGAGATAAAACATATGTTTAAGTTGCTAAGGATGGTTGCTAAGGGTGTAGTGATACATAGAACCGTTGGGTGAAGTGGTCATGGCCTTGTTTTATCGTGAATAAAACGGAACACGGCTATTGACCAATCAGAATCAAGTATTGGAACTATCTGCTTTATAATAACTGATAATCATGGTGATTTCATTAACGATCAATTGGATAATGTTTTGATTAACTCTACACGAATCAAGTGTAGTTGAACACTTATAACGTTATTAGGTTAATGTTAGGTCTATATCAAGTTGAAGGCAAGCCAAATTTATTCATATAGCGCTCAATTCACATCGTTTCAAAGCAGCTTTACAAAAGTCATATAAGCTTTAACATTGAGCCGGTTTAGGGCTGAGTGATATTAAGAAATATATATTGTTGATAGAGCCAGACCGATATATCGGCCGGCTGATATTAGGGATTTTCCGAACTATCGGTATCGGCATTTATAATGGCCGATAAATGAATATTTTTAAAAATGCGGGTGCGGTGATTCATATAAGGGTGGCGCAGCTGGCGCTGCCAATAAAGCAGCTAAAAGCTGTCACAAATAACTGGCAAATGTAATGATTATGAATACATCAAATATAGCAAGGAGACATTTTAAATGTTTATTAATAAACAAGTGTTTTCAGTAAGTGTCCTGCAAAGATGAAGTTGACGATGCTGACTCGCGATGTTCAGTGAACACGACAGAGAGAAATGCACATTTCATACGAATTACATAAGCAGACAGCAGTCTGTCTTTCGTTTTGAATTATTCTGTTTAAAAGTACACATTTCAATATAGATATATTTCTCAGGTCTATACACTGAGTTTCGGTTCATTTATGAGACGAGTTGCCGTTCACTCGCCGGCGCCTCTGTGTCGAGATTATCTATCGTCTGCTATATTTACTTCTTATTTATTAAATCCAGGCAATTGGTTGATGAAACATTGATTAAAATTAAGATACAATTAATACAAAACGAAATTCACTTTAATGAAAGGCTTTTTGTACTTTCTGTTTGAGGTCTCTGTGAAAGTTCAGAGCTTGTCACGTCCATAGGCTAACATTGTTTTTTCTTCATAAATGCGAAAATAAAATGAATATTTTATGTTCTGTTGAGAGAGCCAACCCGGTCATCCGGTGGGCATTAGCCTATTACTTTTGATTTGCGCAGTGTATTTCACATAGTATTTCACCAGCCTCTGTCACGTATTGTGTGAGCTTGTGACTATTGCAAGCGCGCAGCTGAGAAGTCCTGATTATATTGTCTGCTATATTTACTTCTTATTTATTAAATCCAGGGAATTGGTTGATGAAACATTGATTAAAATGCGTGGCGCGAGCGACAAATCTCCGACAGTAAACTGATGGCCCATTCTGCTTTGAAACGGGCGCTTTTCCGTGTAAACAGCTGGTGCGACGCGAGCATTAACGGTCGCGTCCGGTGTAGAGACAGTGTTAAAGCTCATTCTGCCTATAACGCTATGTTACAACATCAAGCAATAGCCTATTCCAATAATTTATATAATTATAACACTTTATATAGGGCCATTTTGCATTAGGAGTAGCCTAGTTTCACGTTTATATTTTGCTTAGCCTACTACTTATTTAAAATAGTATAAAAGTACTGTTATTATGTAGCCTAATTAAAAACGTTTTCATTATTATATTATTAATTTGCCTTTAGTAAGAAGAGTTCTTCCTCCATTAGAGATTAGAGGAATTAAGACTAAAAGTAGAAGATAATAAGGTTTTGTCAGTGACACTTTTGATATATTTAATGATACAAGTTATGTTTTATATAATGTGACTAAATTAAAAGACAAAGTCGTTAGTGAAGATTATGCGACAGTATTTAGAATATGATATAATATAGCATGCAATGCAAAAACTTGTTTGGTTACAGCTCAAATGTATCATTCTCATTCTATCATTCACCCTGCCTCCATTACATAGCCTTTCTCACAAGTGTTTGATCACCACATTTGAGTGATCATTGCAAAACGTTTATATATTTTTTGTTTATACTGTGTATTCTATATAGCCTACAGTACCCATCAAAAGTTTGTACACACCAATAGCAAGGTGTCCAAACTTTTGACTGGTACTATAATACACATAAATAATATTTCTACTGTATTCATATAATATCGGCCGATATATCGGTATTTTACTCCAATATCGGTATCGGCCCCCAAAAATCCATATCGGTCGGGCTCTAGCCTAATTGTTGATATAAATGATAGGCCTAAACTGTTTGATATTTAGCTATTTTATATTTATTAATTTACCCAGCAGATAAGTCAGTGCCACTTTTAGTGAGCAATGAGCATGACGAAATTATTGCAAAGAAGAGATGTTGTTATAGCCTGAGAGTTGACAATATTTTCTGCATGTCATGCAGGGCTCTAATTTTACATCATTCATTTATACTTAATTTTTCCATTAGGTGAATAAACACAAACTCTGGATTTTACACAGATGATGATAATTCACTGTATTTCAGTAAGATAGCGGATAAATGTTTGATTTGATTTTAAAGCAAAACCACGGTGACAAATAAGACAATAATAGGCTACCAAATAATACTACCAAATAATACAAGTCATTGGTTTTCATGCGTACTTATTACTAATTAAAAACCCTGCAGTGCTGAAAAGTGAAAAACAAATGAGAGTAAATTTTTACTAAAACAGATGCTATGTTGATCTGTAGCAAATATTATTATGTGCTCCGGAGTAGGCATGTGCCGGTATCAAATTTTCATGCTGCTATTAATTGATTGAGCTTTTATCACAGTATTTTAATTGCACAAGAGAAACGGATGGATTGGGGGGGATGTAAAAACATTTTTTGCATCACAATAGGTGTAATTGTGATTGTCAAAACATTTGGTAACTAAACAGAATTGTATTAAGTTTAGTGACAACATGTTACAATGTTTACGTGGTACAATGACTGGTAGGCTACTGTTTGTATTATTGCTTAACACAATTTCACGATTTCAGTTTAATCTTGATTCAATATTGACTCTATTTGGATAAATATTAGGTAGGCTACAGTAGATGTTAATTAACATGTTAATTTTTCTCAAGAAAAAATATATCTCACATAATGCTGTAAACATACAGAGCCCTATCAGCTGGTATTATTAAAGGTTAAAAATAACTAATTAAATATAATGCGGTTTTCATTATAATAAAAATTATGTAATGACACAAGTAAAACTGTAATAAATAGCCTTTGTAATATAATGTGCATATTTAGCAACATACTCTTTTTTTTTTCTAGTCAACTATAGTATAGCCTGCCCTACGTTATAACGTGCTGGTCATTAAATGGCTGTCCTGAGGTAAAAGTATCAGATGATCGGTTTACTTGAACTGAGGCGCTACAGGGATCTGTCACGTCACATTTACAAGCGCCAAAACGGCATTTATTGTCTGAATTTCGTAATAAAATGGACAGAACCTGAGTGAGAGCTGAGTTTTTTTTTTTTTTTTTTTTTTTTTATATATCAAAACTAACCTGCTCTCTCCAGTCTGACTCTGTTGGTGTCAGTGTCCTCTTTGCTCCGCGATTTTTCTCTGCGTGAGAAAATGGATGTGTGGCGTGAGAGCGTGTGAAGAGTGTCGATTGCGTGAGTCTCAAGCTGAATGCGTGAGTTTTAGAAGAGGGATAAATCGTCGGCAGTGTTCCTCCTTCCGCCATCCTTCTCCATGTGAGGATTGTTTATTAGACGAGAGAGCGCACTGCGCCGCATGCACACAGTGCTTATACGTTTGGGGATTGTTTACATCTGAGTCCCATGTGTTTTGCGCAGCATTTAGGCTACGCAGTGTTTTCTTAAGCGGTTGATGGAAAATAAGATAATGCGCGTTCTAAAAATCTAAATTCGGATCTATTATTTTTCACGGTATTTTGAAATGCCCGCGATAACAATATTGTGCATATTCATTACCGCGATTTATGTCTACTCAGGAGCGTAGGCCTATTTAAGCAATAAATAGTCATATCACTTCTCTGCTGGGTATTTTATACTTTTTTGATGGTCTACATGTTATTTTTATTTTTATATATAGTTCTGTAGCTATATGTGAGTGTTAATATTATAAACTAATAGTTTTAAAAGTAAACTAGGGACAGGAGGATATTACTCTTGCACCACAGATTCTGTCGATTGAGCTTATCTTGTATTTTATTTCCATTATCTTGACAATCATCAGTTTGTGATTTTAACTTCTTCTAATGTTCACATTAGGGCCGACAGAAGTGAAAGAGGAGAGTGAAGAACAGAACGAGGACGAGAAACATCAGCATGAGGAGCCTCAGATTGTCCTTACTGGACAGCAGGTGTTAAGTTGCTCTGAGTCTGGGAGAAGGTTTGGGCACAAAAGAGCTCATAGAAGTGGATTTTTCTTCTCCTGTCTTGAATGTAAAAGAAATTTTGAGTCTAAAGAGCACCTGATGGATCACTTCAGAACTCACTCTGGGGAAAACTGCTCCGAGACTACAGCAAACGTGTTTCCAGTGCGAACTGGAGGTCAAAAAACGGTCAATATGCCCTTCACCTGCCAACAGTGTCAGAAAAGTTTTTTGTGTAAGGAACACCTGATGGAGCACTACAGACTTCACACTGTAGATAAACCTTTCCCCTGCGATCAGTGTGGGAAGAGTTTCATTCATAAGCAAAGCCTTAAGAATCACTTAAGAGTTCACACTGGCCTGAGGCCGTACGTATGCCAGCTGTGCGGGAAGAGTTACATACATAAAGATAATCTTACCGATCACATGAGGATTCACACTGGAGAGAAGCCTTTTGCATGTGATCAGTGTGGAAAGAGTTTCACACACAAAGGAAGCCTTCTGCATCACATGAAAATTCACACCGGACTGAAGCCTTTCACTTGCCGTCAGTGTGGAAGGCATTTCACACACAAAGGAAACCTGAAGATTCATATAAGACTTCACACGGGAGAGAGACCTTTCATATGCCCTCAGTGCGGGAAGAGCTTCATCTATCATGGAAACCTAGTAGGTCACATGAAAAAGCATTCAGGAGAGAAATTATACAACTGTTCTCAGTGTGGAAAGAGTTTCATTGAGGCTCGACACCTCCAGAAGCACGAGAAAACTCATGAGACCGTGAGGCCCTTCGTGTGTTCTGAGTGTGGCAGAGGTTTTCTGTGGCTCCACAATTTTAAAGAGCACCAGAAAATCCACACCGGCGAGAAACCTCACGTGTGCTTCGACTGCGGGAAAGCCTTTACGAGGATCATATACTTGAAAAGGCACCAAAGAATTCACACCGGCGAGAAGCCTTACAAGTGCGCACAATGTGGAATGTGTTTCACGGTGTCCGATTCCCTGAAAGCCCACGAGCGAGTGCACACTGGAGAGAAGCCGTACAAGTGCCCGTCGTGTGAGAAGTGTTTCGGCCGGTTAAGTACTCTGCTGACTCATAAGAAAAAGCATTGTCCAAATTTGCCAAAGTAAAGGATGTGATTTGTTTGCAGGGATGCTTTTTTTTTTTTGGTTTATTTTGGGGACTAGCAGTTCTATATCTGCATTAATATGTTTAACAAGTACATACTTTATCATATTTGTTGTAAGGTGATGCATGGAAAGAGTGGTGTTGGAAGCTTTAATAGTTGGTTTCCAAAAAACTGGGAACTTTCTCCCAAACTTGAGACTTTCCTCTGTGGAAGACGGAGATGTTTAGCAGATTGTCCAGAGTGTTCCTTGTTATAATGGGAACCGGGGCTGTCAAGCTCTTAACAAGAGCCATTAAAAGCACCATGAAGGTAGTCCAGTGTTAAAAAGTATAGTTGTTTTTTGCTGTAAATTTTCTTCTCCGCTGTAGCTCTCAAAACTCTCAAGTAATCACTGTCCCTTTGGAGTATGGGCATGTCACACCAAAAATGTCATTGGTTCTCGCATGTCTCGTAAATAATGGCACAGCTGGTGTGTTTTTAAAAACAGTGGATTAACTGTTGCTTCAATCCCTGTGCTGTGCTGAAAATCATTTAGCTAATTTGATGTTCCCGGTCAAAAATGACTTTGGAATTGCTTGGTCATTAAAAGTTTTTTTTTTTTTTTTGTATCTGATTCGCAACTTTGGATGGAAACCTAGCTAGTGATCTGTGCTCATGCAGTTTTAGTTTTTTAATACTCTTTGAGTGAACTTTTTGAGTGGCTGCGTTTACACTGGCACAACAAATCTGATCTTTTACTCACATCTGATCTGACACAGGTCGGAATTGGTTGCCCACAAGTTAACAAAGATCAGATTTCTTCGCAATCTGAGCCACTTCCAAATGGGGTTTTAAATCAGATACATATCCGATATCTGGACGTCCGACCCACGTCTAAACACACATATCCAATTCCCCTTTGAATTCCAACTTACCACAAGGCGAGGACGGCGCGTTTATTCACAAAGGCCTCGTTTACACTGCAGGTCTTGATGCCCAATTCTGATTTGTTGCCTATATCTGATTTTTTTTTTTACCGTCTATTTATACGTTTTTTCAATTGTGACCCATATCTGATTCTTGTGTTTACACTTGACATACTATCTAAAACATTGCGCATACTTAAAGGGGGTTCTTCACAGATGGACAAACACGTTATATGCTTGATGCTAGCTTTGCGATACGCGAAGTTCGCCAAACATTACCGTGATTTTAAGGCGAAGGAGGACGAAAAGGACCATCATTGCAGCCTGCGCATACGCTTCAGTTATTGTGTGTGAGACAAGAGAGAAAATAGTTTTTGCGTGCATGATACGCACTGTAAACCCCTTGGGTAGGGTTAGGGGTGTGGAGTGCGTGCGTATTACATGCCATAAAGTGCATATTATTGGAATTATAACTGATTATTGCTATATAAATGCCTCATTTATTTATATCATATGCACGCAAAAACTATGTATATGCATGAGAAATAAAATTCGTGCTATAGATACGCACTTTCATGAGATCGTGGCGGGCTTTAACGAGGAGCAGTGGGTCTGTAATTTTAGGATGAGCAAGCCAACCTTTGATATGTTGTGTTGTGTCAACAACGTGTGTCCATATTCCTCTCATACGACATCATGGCGTTTTGCAGACGCGCGTCGGGGTTTCTCTCGTCATTAAACCGCGAGACGTAGCCTAATGCCTCAGAAAATCCGATCTGCCTGTTTACATGACAGTCGCATTGGCACATATCTGATTTGTATCCGATTTATTTCCACATATGAATGAGGCCTGAAACCGATCTCGAAATATCCGAATGCATGCGTTTTAATCCTGTTTACACTGTCTTAGAACACATCCGATCTGTGTCACATATCTCGTTTACTGACAGTGTAAACGAGGCCAAAGATAGCTTTTTACTGTTGTATTATAAGGCAGACGTGCCTGTATGCGCTTGCTCACAGCTTTTTATTGAGGTGGGAACTTTATATTCATCTTTGTAAAGAAAAGAAATTGCGCGAACACTGAAACATTCAAGATCTGGTTTTCAACCTCTGCCTGTGACTTTTATAAACAAAACCGTTTCACTACTGAGAGCTACATTATATTTCTCAGCAATGAGGTGATAACTTCACTTTAATTAACACGATTAGTCATAACCACCCATCATGAATTGTGTAAATAATTTTAATATCATGGCCATTCAACACCAGTGTCTACCATGTGTGGATGGTAAAATGATTACCGAAAATCATATTGGGCGGGAATTAATGTCAACACAGATATCGGATACAAGTCCTGTCTACAGTGAATGTAAACAGTTGAAAAAACCCGGATCTGGTCTAAAGATTGGATCTGTGCATTAAGACTTGCAGTGTAAATGCAGCCAGTCAGATCCACAAAGAAATACAGAACATTAATTAATTGAGAGAAAACAAGTTGATAGAAAGATTGAATACAATATAAGCGATAACATTGACATGTTATTTAGAAGTTTTTTTTGTTTTTGTAGAAAGGTCATTTTTAACCAGGAACACCAAGTGTAGCAAGGTGGGGGAGAAACAAATCTCTGGTTCAAAATGAACACAACATATTACTAATAAAATAAGGCTGTTTTGGGCATAGTAGTATTCACACTGTTGGATAACAAAACTCAGCCAAGCCCAGGTGTGTGTGAGTTTATGGTTGGATATAGGGTGCATTGATTACATTATTTAGGTGTATTATAATAACCAAGGCCACAAATATGTCGTGTCTAAACTGTACATTATGAAGTTAATAGAAATAAAAAGGAACAAAATCATCTTGTGTGTGTTTGTAATATTTATGAAACAAAGAGTGGGAGTGAAATAATTGTGTATATTCTTTTTGATTATAAATCATAGGTTTTTGGTCATTTTTTTGCAAACTTGGAACAATTCAAAATATAACACATTTTTAGAAATGTGATTAATACAAGGTGTTTTAGGCAAGGTAAAACAGTTACTTTTGGTGCAATAAACTATTTCAAGTAGTTAAGGAAACAATAAATACATGTACATTTAATAATTTACAATAAATTACACACAATAATTTGAGGAAGGGGATAAGGAAAAATTAAAAAGAAAAAAAATCTTTGATAAAATTTCCTTTTTATTTATTACACAGGTTAAATCGCTGATGTGAATTGCGTGGGTTTTGAGTCCCACCTCGGACAAGGCTGAAATCTCCTAATAGTCTACAAAGAATGCTGATTGTGAAGGAAAATAAGGCACTTGTCACCAAGATTAATTTCTTTGTGAACTAATACTAATATTTCAACGGAAACTGTATAAAATATCTGCATTATTTTACATTTCATATGCTTTTATGCCTTAACACTTTAATTGTATGGGATACATTTTTTATATTTATTTATTACCCATATCAATGTGAGATTTCTTAAAATGAGCTACACAAATGAGCTATATAGGTATATATATTATAATATTATTTATAATAATTATATTGTTTTGACCCAGGCACACAGAATGATTTTCAGTTCTTTTAATTTGTAATAATATTTTGTAATATTACTGTTTTTACTGAAATACATACAGCCTTGGTGAGCAGAAGATACTTTTTAAATGAGGTAGACTGGGATTAATCTGAATTGTAGGTGGGTTCCAGTCAGCTTCATCTTTAAGGAGAAATCTCAGGCCCTTATGAAAAGAAAATACATTTCCCATATACAGTATGAATGATCAATTTATTAAACTGTTTAACAGCGCTTCATATGTGGGGTTTTGGCAAGCGGCACACCAGGAAAAGTTCAGGGCCAGTCAATCCTTCCCTCGGCTAATCATGGGCCCATGCTCGGTCTTAAAGGGCACCTATTATGCCCCTTTTTACAAGATGTAATATTGGTCTCGGGTGTCCCCAGAATGTATTTGTGAAGTTTCAGCACAAAATACTCCACAGTTACTTTATTATAGCCATTTGAAAATGACATTTTTGGGGCCTGTTTTAAAAAGAGCTGTTTTGGTGTGTACCACCTTAAATGTAAATGAGCTGCATATCCCCGCCCTGCCTTTGGATGCGAGTGTAACTTGCATACCTATGGCAATAAACAGTCGGTAGAAGCTTTTTTCGGTTCCTTGCCACTGTTGCCTTTGGCTTGCTCAGTTGGGGATATTCAAATTAATTAAAGGTCCCCTGACATGGGGTTATTTTATTATTTTATAATGTTTCCTGGGTTGCCCTTATAATGTTAGTATGTTTTTTAGATCAAAAATAGTCATAATTTAGAAATAAAAGGCATTTTTCCTAGCCTGATTTTTGCCCTGAGCCCAAACGCTCTGTTTCGAGGGGCGTGTCTGCTGTGTGTAACCGGCCTCCGCTGTGATTGGCTGACATGCGTGCATATGAAATAGCTACGTATTACATGTGAAACTCTCTCGAATACTTTTACTACAGCTATTATACGTTTTTACTAATACAGCTATCGAGATTAACGAATCGTGAGAAGTTTTTAAAGTATTTAGATCTATTCCCATCACATAAAATGTTGCTGTGATGAGCATTGAGCAAACAGATGACAGTGTGTTGATCGCGAGACAACGCAGTTTCTGCACTCTCTCTAATGCTTTCACCAATGCAAACACGATGATGTATATACAGTAAGTGCAGTCACGTGCGTCATTGATTTCATAACGAGTTGTCCAGATAAACTCGATTGAACGATTTTGAGAGAAAGATTAAGTTACCTGTCTGAACTTGAACTTGAATTGTTGCTTGGTAGCTCGATCGATTTATTTTCGTTCATCGAGGCCAGCTCTGTATTGGCCCAAGTTGAGGAAACGAAACAGTCGTCTGTGAAATGTTTGGACCATCCAAAACTTTGGGAAGTTGTGTTGGCGCATTTCCAGAGAAAGTAAAATTAACCCATTGTTTCTTCAGAGGCTCGGATGAAGGAACTAAAACATACTTTTGTGTTCATTTGTACATCCGAACACTGATCAACTGCCATGCTTCGCTCGTTTGCAAGCCATTATATCTCTCTATTCAACTTTTGTGCTTCGATCGGTCATACGCCATGACATCTCTCGAGGATAAACTAAAATCGCACGCGCGCGTTCGTACTTCCTAGCTCGTTTTCTCATGGGCGGGCAAAGCAGAGAAGGGGGAGGTAACTTTCCCCTATATGACGTCATATAGGGGAGATTCAAGATCAGCCCGTCTGAGATCTCATTTTCTCACAGGCAGAGAAAGATAGCCAAAACTCGGTTTACACCGACTGAAATTTCTAGACACGAGGGGACCAAATACAGGCTAGGGGAACTAATATTAATGTTAAAAAACCTCAGAAAGTGAAAATTTCATGTCAGGGGACCTTTAACCAATCATTAATACCACTGATCAGCCCTACCAAACGTGGAGGTTGAACATTGTTTTGTTGTTTTGATTGATACTGTAAAGCTGCTTTGGTGCAATCTATGTTGTGAAAAGCACTATATAAATATACTTGACTTGACTTTAGACCGTTATTGATTTATTCACAGGTGACTATGTATTTGTTTATTTGAAATGCTTATTTATGTCTAAAATTCTTCACTTTCAAATGTTCAGATGTTTGAGTTTATGCTTTGGTGAATACTTGTGAAAGCTGCAAACTTCTCTCCACAGAAATGTCGGAAATTGTGTGAAATGCGTGCGAATGCTTATTGCCTTCCCTAAATGCAATATCTGAGACGCTGAAAACACCTGAAGACTTGTTACACAGTGTTGCTCTTCACTCTGAAACATGCAGCGCAACAGACTATTAAATCGCAGCTGTAACTGTAAAGTTAGAATGTCATGTATAGATGAGGCAATACAAGTGTTGCCCCATTTCTGTCATTTTATTCACAACTGTGCAACATGTAAATCAACATGTGTCTATCAACTCACTCTGTCTACCGTATATTCCTTATAGCTAGCCTATGTATGCCACAAACAGGTATAAGTTGCTCTATATATTACTGTATATAACAGATTCTCAAGCTATCGTTACATCTTCCCTTTTTTCAAATATTATGCTGTATTAACATGTGAGCTTTCCACAACAAGACCAATAGACATAATAAATAAACAGCTTTCTGTGTCTTCTTTTCTTCACTTATGTCAATGTTATGTCTAACATCTTATTCAAACAATTGTTTAGAAATTAAATCTTTAGAATCAAGAATGACTATCCAGGGATTCGAGGTACACTACCGGTCAACCACAGATGCTGAGGATTATTCTCCTTTGGACGTAAAACTTTTTTAGGTTGTTCTGGAACGTCTTCCTCTTTGTTTTGATCTTGATTACTTCGATGTTGTTCAGCTTGTGTCTGTTCTTCATCCACACCTCTCTCTTCGCTGAACTCACGTTGGTATGAAACCAGAAGGTTGGAGAAGCATATAAACTTTCTGTTTCTTCTCTAGTCACCATTCTGTGCGAATTATGTAAGATCTCAGTGTTGTGTTTTTACAAAACACTGTAGCAGTCGTTCAATCCTTTCTCATTGTCCGTTTTGACTCTAACGGAATCACCAAGTTCAGGCAACGGTTGACAACCATGACGTGTCATTATATAGCTTGTAGTTCGATTTTTTGCCATATTGTATTTTATTTTTACCTTTGAGAAATCAGGCCACCCAGGCATCACTTTCTTTTCCAGGACAGGAACGGTGTTCTCAGCTGACTCCCTTGCATCAGCTGTACAGGGCTGTATCCTGTCGCTTGGATGGGTGTTAACTCTGTTAGCTAGAAGAACTAGAAAAGTATCTTCTTGCCTGAGAATGTGCTCACTGCTCGTTTGGCCTCATCATTTGACTGTGGAAAATACAGGCTTGTGGTGAAACCCGCAGCTTTTGCAAAATCCTGAAACTGATGATTGTGGACCATTGTCAGTAACAAGGGTATCAGGACAACCCCATCTGGCGAACATGTTGCTCATTCTTAATGTCAAAGTCTTTCCTGACATGCCTAAAAGATAAGCAATGTCGTTGAATTTAGACAAATAGTCAACCACCACCAGGGGCGGAGTTGTAATCGGGAGAGTCTGGACTTTTCCCGGTGGGCCAGTAATGTTTCGAGGCCGCGAGGGCCGGTCTGATAATAGTTATACATTGCAAGTTCTTAGCTTGGTCAAACTGTGCAGCCTCTCTGCTCAACCCGCAAATAAATGCATCGATCCGCAAATTTTGTTTCAGTTCTTGAATGGTCTAGTGCTAGATCTTTTGCCAAGCGTGTCAGAGGTTACGGGTTCTAATTCGAGCTCGTATAGTTTTTTTCTCTCTCTCATCAAAACCGATGTTGATCAGTGGTTACAGTCCTATATCTAGCATTGACACATTTGTGTGCATTTTATTTTGTGATTTTACCGGAACAAATAGAGAGTATCCGCAACAGCGATAGATTGAAGTGAGTGAGTCCGAGTGAAGACTGTGCACAAGCCACAAGAGAACAACTGTATCCATGACAACGATAGTAGCGGCAACGAGCCGCTCAAAACTACAGATTTAAGCGCTAGATGTCTTATTTAGCATATAGACTCAAGATGGCGCTGGCGTCTATGACCTGCCGTCTGTCTCTATGCACTTTGTTTGTATTTACGTTATTTTTGTCAATCATTATTGCAAATGTCAACTCTCTACTGGTTTATGACCGCCAAATACTCTTAGACCTTCGACCCTTGATTAAAAACTTGGTGCCATTTGAGCATGATGGCCAAAAAACCTTCTGTCCTCCGTTTCTTACGGGAATACCAGCTCACCTCTGCCGTGCGTCAGTTCCACCTTTGCGCAGAGCGTGCCGTAGACTCCGGGGAAAACGCGGAGGTTGGCTGGTGAAACTGAGGACCTGGCTGGCGTCTCCCACCGTGACTTTGCCTGGAATCCATTTGGAATTTCGTCGCCTCGCACCGTGGCGTTCTGCGGACCCGATCGACTCCTGTTTGGTTCCAGTGGCTGGCTTGGATGTGGGGCTCCCTGCTTGCCGTGTTCAGGCTCCTCACCTCCGCTGGCGTGGAGTGAATCAGCAAAATATCTGTCCGCTTGCTCGGACTACACTGGCTGCAAAAGCCCCAGATCCAGCTAGGTTTGCCCTGGTAAATGCTAGATCGCTACCAAACAAAACTTTCATCTTGAAGGACTTCTTTGAGTCGCATGATCTGGATTTTCTCTGTGTAACGGAAACGTGGATTCTGGTGGGTGAGTCGAGTGCTTTTTGTGAACTTTTACCGTTTCACTGTTCGTACTTTTAGCTCCCCGAGGATGTCAGGTCGTGGAGGAGTTTTCAATGACATTCTTCTGGCGTCAGACTCTGGTGATACTGTTGCTCTGCTGCTATTGGACCTTACGGCTGCGTTCGATACAGTCGACCACCAAATTTTATTGTCTCGGCTGGAGAACTGTGTGGGCATTAAGGGGTTGGCCTTAGCCTGGATTATGTCCTATTTGGAAGGCAGAAGTTTTTCAGTTCAGGTCAGTGATGCTGTGTCCCCTTTGGCTCCTCTGTTGTGCGGTGTCCCTCAAGGGTCTGTCCTTGGGCCGCTACTTTTTTCAATATACCTGCTGCCTTTTGGGTCAAGTCCATTTTTATGCTGACGACTGACAAATATATGTGCCGCTAAGTCAGTCAAAAACCCTTTTAGAGTGTTTAAATGAAGTGAAAGCATGGATGGCTATGAATTTTTTGTATTTAAATGAGAGTAAAACTGAGGTCGTGTTATTTACTCCCATTGACTCAGCTTCTGTGGTTCCTGTTGACCTAGGTTGTCTAACCCGAGACATTAGCCCTGTGGTTACAAACCTGGGAGTCAGGTTGGACAGTCGTTTAAAACTTTATGCCCAGATTGGTGCAGTGGCGAAGACCAGCTTCTTCCAGCTTAGGCAACTTGCCAAATATTTTATCTCACCATGATTTTGAAATTTTAATCCATGCTTTTATCACCACTCGCTTAGATTATTGTAATGCACTTTATAGTGGTCTTAGCAAATCACTTATGGCACGATTACAACTAGTTCAAAATGCAGCTGCTCGCCTTTTAACTGGAACTCAAAAACGTTGACATATCTCACCTATTCTCCAATCCCTCCACTGGCTCCCTGTAACACTTTCGTACTGATTTTAAAATGATTTTATTTGTTTTTAAATGTCTGATCTGCTTGTGCCCTACACTCCCTTTCGTTCGGTCGGCTGATCAGGCACTGCTGGTAGTCCCCAAGACCAAACATAAATCTAGAGGTGACCGTGCGTTTGCTGTGGCAGCTCCGAGACTCTGGAATGAGCTGCCTTTACACATCAGATTGACTGAGTCTTTTTCTGTTTTTAAATCCCTTCTTAAAACTCATTTATTTTCTTTGACTTTTTAACACAGTTTGAGGGTTGACTTTCAGTTTTGTATTACTGTTGTATTTTTTTTATTGTTATTTATTGGTTTATTATTTCTTTTGTTGTGCCTCTGTTGTATGTTATTGTTTATTTACAGACTGTGTTCAGGGGCCCGTTCTTCTTACGTTGCTTAAAACATCCGAGATCAAACGAGACATCCAAGATAATATAATCATGCTCATCATGATCCGGCTAATTCGGTTCTTCGAACACTCCTGCCGGTTATGATTAGTATCGCTGGATTGAGTTATCTGAGATAATTGCGCGTTCATGTACTGGGTTAAAAGGGGATATGTATCGATAGTAGAAACATTGATCAGCAACGCTGCTATTGGCTGCTCACCGTGGCCAAAGAGCGCGCGCAGTTTTTCACCGCAGCAAAGCAAGAGTTATTGCTTGAAGGATATGCAGAATTTAAAAACTTAATAAAAAATGTTCACCTCAAATGTGTAAAAGCCAGGAGAGAGGGCTGGCAAAAAGTAGCAGACAAATTAAGTTTGTAGTGACCATGTTAGATGTTTTTATCACTTATTACCGTATATATTTTATATTTTAATAATTTCTAAATATTAATAACTTTGTTCATAGTAATGTCAGAGTCACCACCCACTACTAGAACATGGGAACAAGTAAAAGTGAAGTACTAGAATATTCTACACAATGGTAATTTGTACTACTTATACTAATCTCTTTTAAAAAGACACTGTTAATAAATGTTTGCCTGTTTATAAAAGCAACCAAGAAAAAGGATGAGAAAAAAAAAGAAAAGAAAAGAAAAACAAACAGGTGGTGGTCATGCACCCCCGTTATACCCCGGCAGAAGAGCTGGCCCTTGGGTTGTGGAGGGCATCCCTGAGTTCAGCTCTTCCTCAGACCCACAGCCAGAGGCAGGAGCAGCAACTTTGTAAATTAACTTTAAATGATCCTAGTACACTGTAAAATAATTTGTTGCTGCATTAAATTAAGTAGGCCTATAATCCAAATGGCTGCCCAGTCATATCAACTGTTAAACCTTGAGTAGTAATGAATTGCTTTGACGTGTGAAAGTCTACATGTGTGAAACTACATGTAGTTAATGTAAAAAAAAATATGTTGCCATGAGTTATTGATCACATTTCCCCCAGTGTCATTGTGAAATTGTGTTTTCCTCTTTTGTGCAGTTTTAAACAATACACCAACACTTTTATCTGTTCCCAAGAAAGTGGCTGAAGCATGTGCAGTAAGACTTTTACTAATGTTACATCAAAAGGGAAGAAAGTAGGCTACAACACTTTGTAATGTCCATTTTTCCCCAATGCACAGGACAGTGAAGAAACCCTGTCATGTATCTTTAAGTGCATAAATAACTTTACTTAATTTACACTTAAAGCTACAGTCCGTAGTTTTTCCTCTTTGTCACCATCTCTGTTCGAAATCTGCAATTGCAGTTATTTGCGGAATTATCAACTTTTCGTGGGTTGTAAATCGGCATGAAACAGCGCGGATGAACACAATGTTTTGAGGCGAGTGCTGTCAATCACCGCGCTGTGTGGATACTGTCATTCAGAATCACAGATTCACATTTTGAAAGTTTGACTAACATAAGAATTTTCACCGGAAAATATCTTCTGAACAAGTAACATCCATTTTTGTTCTGATCAACTAAGGGGGAAAAAGCATTCGACATGACAAGCGATCGTTAGATTTAATCAACGCGATTTACAGCAACCGTGCAAATTATAGCCTACTTTGTTCTCAAATTGTTCATGTTAACAACATCAGCATTGCGTGACTAACGTTGCATTTAATGTGTTTTATTACCTGTGTAGTTCAGAATTCATATTCTCCATAATAGCTAAACGAGAAAGGCACAACAAGGAAACTCCATAACTGTGTGAATTAAGAAAACAGTGGTACTGTTACACGATTGAACTATTGAAATGTCTTACTTGTTAAGCAGAAAAAGCCGTCTCTTCTTCCGTTTTGAACCCCTTCAAAACACGCAGTTCACGCACCTTCGATGTTTAAATCCTTTTGTTCGCATGAGACGGTTAATTTCTTTCTCTTTGTCTTGCCACCTTAAATCCGAAGTACGAAGTCTTTTGGGTTTCATAACTGGTGAATCTCCAGTTGACACTGATGATTGTTGTTTGGATCTTGAATTATGTAAAGTGCTGCGAGAAAAGCCTATACATATCTACATCTCCTCACGCGCAGTATAGCCGGCAGCCGAAACACCTTCACTATGTGTACGGATGTGACGTAATGACGCAAAGACATGCTCGAATTTCCCGCGGAAACCCACCAGTACCACTGGAATTAAAATCATTATTACAAGCTAACCGTTTTGAATCTAGCTATGGCAAGCAGATAGATTTGAACACTGGCTGAAGATGTTTTTTTTTAAATAATTATTTTGGATTATTTTTAACTTAAAAAAGTTGCGGACAGCAGCTTTAAGTACCTATTATTTCTGAATGCTATATGAGTTGCAGGAGTCCACATCTACAGTAAGGCCTACAGAAGAGTCTGCACAAAGCAGTGATGCAGAGGTTGGCAGTGTTGTACTTTTCCTTTTAATTTTTGATGCATAAGGCATGTGTTGACAGGTTTACCCCTACCCCCAGAAAATAGAGTATTTTGAAAATACTTGACAACTTAAAGAAAAAAACTGGCACTAGAGATAGAGTTGCTTCAAAGGAACTTCAGAGTAAGTGCTAATATATTATTTCACACAGAGTACTATTGCTGACTTGCATAATATCTCTTATTGCAGGGAAAATATTATTATTATTGGCTTATCTTTACAAAGACCAATAAAATAAAACTCAAAGAATTCTAAGCATATTTGGCTTGTCTTTTATTAAACATTAATGAAATGTTTTAAAAAAAAAATTCTGATGGTGCAATGGTGTGTAATATGGCACATGCAATGTCACAGGCCCTGTCAGGTCGTGCAACCCTCAAGACTTTTCAGACACTTTAGTTGGCTAAAGTTCACTCCATTGTGTGCCCTTGTCCTGATAGAGCTGCAGTAACTGGTCTGGGGTTTGGGACAGGGAATGGGGTCATAAAACACCTGTCTCCAAGCAGGATCCTGTTGTAATCACATAGAAAAAATCAGTTCTGTTCTGTTAGGATAAGCATAAGTGTTTGTAATACAGTGAGCTTGATATTTATATTTTTCCTTACCACGTTCAAATATTGTGCATAAATCTCTGAAAATTCTTAAGTCATGCACAGATCCTGGCCATATTTGTGATATGGAACATCTAAGAGTTTTTAGTCTGTCAACTGCCTTTTTTAAAATTTGATATAATATTACAATCTGGAATATTAAGAATCGCAATAACTTGCCTGGACTGTTATTAAAGACTTCAACGAGTCGAACATTTATGCGTTTCCAACAAATTAATGATGTAAACGACATCCTCACGAGTCATGAGAAAAGTACACTATCGCGCTGCATTAAAAGACCTCCCATATCAGCTCTGCTTATAGGCTAAAGCCGCGATCTAATCCTGCTAACGCGAAATAAGCCTGCTCGCGAGCAGGTTCAAGCTTGCGCACCTGTTGCCATGACAGCAAGTCCAGGATGAGCGTCGAAGAACCAAACAATCCAAGATCATGCCAAATCGCTAACAATCAAATCCAGCTAACTGAGTTAGCGACGTACGAAGAACGGGCCCCAGCACTTTGGTCAACAGTGTTGTTTTTAAGGTGCTATATAAATAAAGGTGGATTGGATTGGATTATTTAATAGCGAACTAAATGAATGCTCTGCTAGTTAACTGGAGATGTTTTATTTATTTGTATTAGGTATATCCGTGCCTCAATGTTTCAAAAAGTGGTAGGGGACAATATCGATCCTGAGAAAAAGTGGTGGGGACATGTCCCATCCGTTTCACCCGCCTATGACACGACTTCACTGGATCTAGACATCTAATCTTAGATGTGACCAGTTAGTGGTGGCTTTATTAATCTATTGAAAATAATTTTAGAAGGGTTCTATTAGTATATGTTTGTACCAAAAACAATATATGTTTTGTTTTTTAATTTCGAATTTCGAAATTTCCCGGTAGATTTATTGGTCCCACTCCGCCCCTGTCATCCACTGTGCAACTACAGCCATACGATCTAATGTGTGAGCCACCTGTTTTATGTGGGCCAGTGTTTTAAAATGTTTGAATGTAGTTGAAGTGGTTGACTCTTTATATTATAATTTGGTTGATTAAGTTGTTTCTTTTCCTTTTCGTTATTTTATTTTCAATTTAGTTCAAAGTTGTATTTACATTTTGCTTGATTCTTTCTTATTATTGAGTTTAGTTTTCTTTGGTTAAATTCTCATTGTGTTTAATCATACTTCTTGTTTTTATTGGTTTATTAACATGTGTTTCTTTTGAATTTATATTCTTTTGTTTTGCACTGCCTTCCTGGAACCACTGCTGGTTCTGGCAGTTTATATTGTGTTTATATTGTGATAAGTTTATTTCAGTTTGTTCTTTTCGTCCAATTGACCCTTCGCATGGAGCTTGATTGACAGGTGATCTGACCAATCATACTTCGGCATCCGCCATTTTGTCCGACATAGCAGTCAGGAGAGATAGTAGATTAACATGGGAGGATTTGAACTTGAAAAACGGAGTGTACTGACGCCTTTCCGCGGTTAAAACAACATTCCTTCTTATGTTCATTCATATTTATTTGATGCTATAAATGAACTAGAAGGAAGAGATGATCGGATCACGAGCAGCTTTAACTGATGCTCTACAACGATCTGTCACAACACATTAAAGAGCCACAAAACAGTATTTAATAAATTTCTTTTAAAAAATGACCAAATTTGAAAGGTGAGACATTGTTTAATATGTTTAATATCAAAAGTAACCGAAAAGTAACCTGGTCTGTCCTGTCTGTCAGCGTGTTGTCAGTCTCCTCTCTGCTCCGCAATGTATTTTTCACTGCGTGAGAACATGAAAGTGGCGTAGCTTGTCGGACATAGCGACAGTAACTAAGGGGGGCGGGTCTTTGCGAAGGGTCAATTATCATACATTTGATTTTCTTTCTGTTGGCAGCATCCCCGTTAATTGTGTGTCCCGTTTTTTTGTCCCTGTTTCAGTTGCTGAGAGCAAAGGTGGTGGTGTTGGTGTCCGGGTGGTGGTGTCCCCTACCAGTGTTCTGTGTTGTTTACCCCATTTTCTTTGCTGTTCACTGTTGTGTGTTTGCGTGTGTTCACGGGGGACTCTCCCTGGGCCTCACTGCCCTCGTGACTCCCTTCTCTTCCACTGGTAAGCCTCAGCAGCAATTATAATTTCCCCCTGTTCCCATGTGTCTAAAATTGTTTTAAAATTATTGAAATACAAGGTGTTCTTCTTATAAAAATGTAACCTCGTCTCTGGCTGAATTGTATATGTACCTGTGTGTCCTTAAGTGTATCCATAACATTGCAATTAAGAAGTAAAGTCATTCTCTGGGTGAAATTCCCAGGGTGGCGTAGTCTGTGTTTTCGGGGTAGGTTCCACCTCCTATAACCTCGTCTGCTCTCGTGATGCCATATTTGTAAACCAACAATTAAATCTATTACATGTTCAACAATTTAAACATCCATACCACTTATTCCCTTTTTTTAAAGTATCTCTCCTTGCTTTGTATTTTAACACGTCCACCAATATTTTTCCTCTTTTTCTTATTAACATTGTCTTTTTTACTATTGTCTCTGTCCCTTGTTGTAGTCTCATCTTCTTTCTCCATTTCAACTAGGTTTTGATTACACAATGACTTTTATTCTGGCTCCTTTCTTCTTATAGCGTCAAAGCATGACACTGAGCACATGTTCATCTCATTCTCCATAGTTCTATTATTATCAGCTTTAAATTTTTTCCATTTTTCCCATACATCCTCTGCTTCTTTCATCTAAATTTTTTGTCCAGACTCCTTAATAAAGTCTTTTGAATTCAACCCTTCCCTTTCTTTCCTCATGTTCTGCTCCACTTCACTCTGAGGACTTCCTCCATTTGCTGTTTCAGTCTCTTCAAAGCTTTGATCTTCTTCACGGTTTCACAGTCACATATTATAAAAACTTTGTTATAATCCAAGCACTTTTCTGGTTTACAATCTTTTGCGAAATAGCCCTGTTCACCACATTCAAAACATTTAAATTTAGGACAGTCTTTAAAAATATGCCCAGGTTGCATACACATTCGGCAGAGTTTAATCTGTCCATCATGTATTACCCTGAAGTACCGTTCTCCATCCGCTGTTTCAAATTTGGCACTATAAGGCAGTGATGTTACCTCCTTTGGAAATCTTATGTTGACATACCTTGTGCAATCTGCGATTGTCCGTTCCAGGGTATAATCTCCTCTTTATTTTTGTTATGGGAGTAACTCCCCACAGCTTTAACTTGTCCTCGATTGTTTCATAAGCACGTAAGCGGGCAGGTGAATAAAAGAAACCACACATTCCTTCAACTCCAACCTCCTTACTATACACGTCCTTTTAATTTCGATACTGTCAATCAGACCATCACAGTCATCTGCAGACGTCAAAGTCAGTTCATATTCCAAATAATTACTTGGTTTCACTGCCAGTAGTTCACCTTTATTCCTTTGTTGTTCATTATATCCATCACCACTGTTGCCTCTTTCAGATACTCCATTCTCTTCTTACCACTTTTCTGTCCAAAAGCCTCCTTGTTTAATCCATTAAACGCTCTCAATCCTTGGTCCATTGCATCTTGGTCAATCGCCGTTTGTGTTCCTCCTGCCGTTCCTGGGTCTTTACCATTTGATCTGTCCATATTTCAAAAGAAGTATTTCCTCCAAGCAGATAAACTGCTTGGGGTTTAAAAAATTAGAACTGTACTAAAAAAAAACATACAAGTAACATAACGTCAATAAAACAAAAAATAACTAACAGGGAGCACATGGGAGAGCCTCTCTCTCCCAACTGCCAACTCACTTCCTGGATCGTACCACTATTGGGCGTGCTCAGGGTGGTATGGCCGTAAGCTAAATCTGCTGCCAAGACCGGGCTATTTAAACGGTTAGAACATTAGTGAAGTAAACTAAAAAGCTTACAGCACCTGGTATTCCCAGGTGGTCTCCCATCCAAGTACTAACCAGGCCCGACCCTACTTAGCTTCCGAGCCCGACAAGATCGGGCGTGTTCTTTTTATTTATTCAATTCACAGATGTTCAATTACATTATTTCATCACATTTACATACACACATTTCACTTCATTTATATGGTTCCATAAACATAAAAAAAATGGAAAGGAAATAAAAGAAATAAAATACACACAAATATGTACTCAATTTGCAACAACCAATCTCAACCAAATATTTTTATTTTTACTAATTGAAGCATATGTCTTCCCCTGGCTCTTGATATATTAACTTATTTGTATTTACAAAACTCTTTCACCTCTTTCTCTCCATATTTACAAATCAGCTCTACGGGCCCTATTTTAACGATCTGAAACGCAAGTATCAAGCGCGAAGCGCAAGTAACTTTGTGGGCGGGTCTTGGTCCGACGCAAGTTTAAAAGGTCTGAAGTAACTTCATTATTCATAGGTGTGGTTTGGGCGTAACGTGAAATAAACCAATCAGGGGTGCGTTTCCCGAAAGCATCGTTAGCCAACTATGGTCGCAAGTTCCGTCGTTACCAATAGAGTTCAATGGAAATTGCGACCAACTTGCGACCATAGTTGTCTAACGATGCTTTCGGGAAACGCACCCCAGAGCGTCATATCACATTCTCTTTAAGAGCATGATGAACGAGGTGCGCTTGTTCCATGGCGCAATACTATTATAATGGCGCATTTACCAGGCGCGCTTCAGAATCGGTTCACAGCCGAGGAGATCGATGTTCTCGTCAGGGCCGTAAAAGAAAGAGAAGTGACATTGGGGATGGGACAAACCCACCCAAATTAGCTTCGGTTATACATGCATATAATAATTTGGGTAAATATGTAAGCTTTATACCTATTTTTCCCCTCGTCATGCACAACAATGATTTCCCTCGTGTTTTAATATTTTTCCTTATAATAATGTATCATTTGCAAAAAGGAAAATGCATCTGTTTTGATGAGAGAATCATCTACAGTGTATGCACGTTGTTCACACTCTGTATTATGACCAAGCATGCGCGCTTAAAATAGCATCTGATCAATGAACGCTCAATGCGCCACTGACTTTAGACTAGGTTTTTTTCTGGTCATTGGCGCAATTGTTTTCTGGAACTGCAAAATAGCACTAGGGAATTTTTGCGCCGGAACACGCCTCCTTTTTTGCGCCGACCCGCTCAGGGAGCGCAAGTTCATTCTCTAGCATAAAGACAGGGAGGCTGTTCCAAAGTTTTGGTGCAGCAACGGCAAAAGCTCGATCTCCTCTTGCTTTTAATCTAGTCCGAGGAACAGTTAACAGTCTCTGGTTGGATGACCTAAGAGACCTTCCAGCATTGTGACTGGATTGTAGATCAGTCATATATACAGGAGCCAGTCCATTCAAGGATTTAAAAACCAACATCAGAACTTTAAAATCAATTCTGTAACGGATTGGAAGCCAATGCAGAGATTTCAGAACTGGAGTAATGTGATTCCGTTTGCGCACCCCAGTAAGGAGCCTAGCAGCTGCATTCTGTACCATTTGCAAACGGTTGAGTGGTGCACGGTTAATGCTCAGATACAGGGAATTACAGTAGTCAAGCCTTGTTGAAATAAAGGCATGTATCACCTTTTCAAAGTCTTTAAAAGAGAGAAATTATTTAGCTTTAGCTAGGACTCTGAGATGAAAAAAACTGGTCTTGACTACCATATTAATTTGTTTGTCAAATTTAAGAGTACTATCGAATGTCACACCCAAATTCTTCACTAATGGTTTCACAAATGGAGACAGAGGGCAGAGCTTGCTGAGTGTATTTCTAGGTCAGCTGACATTTATTTTGGTCTGTCGCCAAGTGAGGTCAGAAAGCTTGCCTACCAGTTTGCTGTGGCACACCAGCTAAAGTTTGCGCCTTTGTGGGCAGAAAAAGAAAAGGCCAGCAAAGAGTGGTTTACAGGCTTCTTAAAGGGCACCTATTATGGCATTTAAAATGTTCCTAATATTGTTCTGGGAGTCCCCAACAACAGTTTTACGTGCATGCAATGACAAAAAACACTTTTGTTGTCTTATAATATGCATTTATTTTTACCTGATTTGCTCACCGACTCTCAAATGATTCGTTTAACGACTCATTTTTCAAACCCCTCCTTTGCGTGACGCTAATCTGCGGTGTTTGTCAGATGACCCAGTCAGTTATTTTTTGCGTTAGCCCAAAGCTTAAACATATTGATAAAGCACTGCAGTACTACAGGTATTGCTCTATTCTTTATGACAACTCTAATAACAACGACAAACATTTCACATATTTAAAAAAATGACATTGGAGACCTAGAAGCTGCGCTGAGTGTAACTTACACAACACACACACATACTTATTGAGCATGCTACAAAACCCATAAAAGCAACAATTATTAATAATACTTACAGGTTGCGATTCGGAGGAGGAAGCTGATCCAAATAAACTTGGTACTGAACCTTCCTTCAGTATCAACCGGCTCGCGAATCCATATTTGACAGAATTTATGTTTTTGAAGCAATCATCTTCAAAATGACGCGAACACAGCAATAACTTCGGACTATACATCTGTGGTATAGTTGCATATATGAACTGTAGCCACTGATTCTTCAAATGCTCGTCTCTGGGCAGATGAAAAAATTTCGCTTTTGCGTCACACTTCAGAACACATCGTCTCGTCGCCATGATGTTTTCAAGTTTCCCTGGCTTCTACGAGTACGAGCGCAATGAGTGGGGGTATCTTATTCAAATAACTTGTACAAGTGACGTCATAAAGTTAGAGAAAATGCATCGTTCGTCTATCGATTCATATCAGCGACTCAGAGTCGACTCTTACTTTTGAGAGACAATAACTTTGTATACGGTGAACTTTCATGTTTAAAACTTTGCAGGATGTTTTAGTTCACTTAGATCTATGTTACACCCTACAAAAATCCATAATAGGTACCCTTTAAAGAGGCATACAACACTGTCACTGAGAAAGCCAGAGGCTTCAGTGGATTCAAACAAGTAGGGTCACTGACCTCTGCTGAAAGGGGAACCCTTGTCACACTGGCCGGTGCCGTCTCAGCCACAGGGAATAGTATACCTCCATACTTTATTTTCCCCCGTGTCAACTTCCGCAATCATTTCCTGATCAACGGGCCACCTGGCAGCAAAGGAGGGGGAAATTCCTCTGGATGGATGAAAGACACGCACTTTGTTGACTTCCTGAAACATTTCAGTGAACATACAAAGTGCTCAAAGGAGAAGCCCTGTTTACTCCTTTTGGACAACCACGAGTCTCATCTGTCTATTGATGGACTTAATTATGCCAAAGAAAATGGCATTATCATGCTGTCATTCCCACCCCACTGCTCACGTCGGCTCCAACCATTAGACAGGTCTGTCTACGGGCTGCTAAAGAGGCACATCAACAGCGCATGTGATGCCTGGATGAGGAACAACCCCGGGAAGACAATGTCAATTTATGACATTCCTGGGATTGTGGCAATTGCCTATCCCTTGGCTGCAACCCCCTTGAACATACAGGCTGGCTTTAGGGTGGCTGGGGTTCAACCTTACAACAGAGATGTATTTCTGGAAACCGAGTTTGCACCATCCTACGTCACAGATTGCCCCATTCAGAACCCTGCCAGGCCCCAGCACCAACCCTGCTCTGCCAGGCCCCAGCACTAACTCTACTCTGCCAGGCCCCAGCACCAACTCTGCTCTGCCAGGCCCCAGCACCAACTCTGCTCTGCCAGGCCCCAGCACCAACTCTGCTCTGCCAGAGCCCATCACCAACTCTCCCCTGCCAGGCCCCAGCACAAACTCTGCCCTGCCATGCCCCAGCACCAACTCTGCTCTGCCAGGCCCAAGCACCAACTCTTCTCTGCCAGGCCCCAGCACCAACTCTGTTCTGCCAGGCCCCAGCACCAACTCTGCTCTGCCAGGCCCCAGCACCAACTCTGCTCTGCCAGGCCCCATCACCAACTCTCCCTTGCCATGCCCCAGCACCAACTCTGCTCTGCCAGGCCCAAGCACCAACTCTTCTCTGCCAGGCCCCAGCACCAACTCTTCTCTGTCAGGCCCCAGCACCAACTCTGCTCTGCCAGGCCCCAGCACCAACTCTGCTCTGCCAGGCCCCAGCACCAACTCTGCTCTGCCAGGCCCCAGCACCAACTCCGCTCTGCCAGGCCCCAGCACCAACTCTGCTCTGCCAGGCCCCAGCACCAACTCTTCTCTGCCAGGCCCCAGCACCAACTCTTCTCTGTCAGGCCCCAGCACCAACTCTGCTCTGCCAGGCCCCAGCACCAACTCTGCTCTGCCAGGCCCCAGCACCAACTCTGCTCTGCCAGGCCCCAGCACCAACTCTGTTCTGCCAGGCCCCAGCACCAACTCTGCTCTGCCAGGCCCCAGCACCAACTCTGCTCTGCCAGGCCCCATCACCAACTCTACCCTGCCAGGCCCCAGCACAAACTCTGCCCTGCCATGCCCCAGCACCAACTCTGCTCTGCCAGGCCCAAGCACCAACTCTTCTCTGCCAGGCCCCAGCACCAACTCTGTTCTGCCAGGCCCCAGCACCAACTCTGCTCTGCCAGGCCTCAGCACCAACTCTGCTCTGCCAGGCCCCTAAAAGAAGAAAAATCATTCAAGAGTCATCATCAGATGATGAAGAGTGTTTCTGCCTCGTCTGTGTAGAGCCATTTTCAAACAGTCATCCAACGGAGACCTGGGTAAAATGTGTAAAATGCAACAAATGGGCCCATGATGCTTGCACCTCTGGCCAGGCAATTTATGTGTGCCAGAATTGTGACTCTGGAGATGAGTCTGATTAGTCAGATAGAGGGAATCTGTTTTGTTCAGAGGTTAAACAGGTTAAGTTAAGCAAGTTATCTGCAGCAATCTGTGCAAGCCAGACAACGTTTGAATTTAAAGCTCAAAGTGGTCTAGCCACTTAATGTGTTTTGATTGAAATGTGCATTGTTTGGATTTTAATAATTGTTTTTCCAGATTCTCCAGGCACAATAGTTTATATTTCCAGTTTTGGTTTGAAATAAAAATAAAATCATAAATAGAAAATTAAATAAAAATCTATATTCACAATTAAGTAGTTGTGTTCTTATTTTTAGATTATCTAGTGTGACAACTTAACCTCCGATGGGGCAAATTGTCTCAAGTGCACACTCACTATTCTACAGTTTACAACTCTATAATGAGATAAGATATGAAGATGTTATGACTACAACATATGTGCCCAAGACTTCCTTCTTTCATTTGGTATGACATTTATACCATTGTGATGTATGGTGCTCAGTAAATGTTAGACAGTTGTGAAAAGTGTGACAACATACCCCGCTCTGCCCTAAGTGGCACTGCATTAGAAGTAAACTCACCAATAGTAACCGAGAACCTTCTACTACTCAAATAGGATTGAAATACCCTCTTCCACACTTTCTCTGCTGCTGGCTCTTTTCTAACATCAACAAACTCCTATATACATTTTACACTCAAGGTTTTGATTTGATATTTCTTTCCATCATCATCTACATACATCTCCGACATACACTCACCTAAAGGATTATTAGGAACACCATACTAATACTGTGTTTGACCCCCTTTCACCCCCTTAATTCTACGTGGCATTGATTCAACAAGGTGCTGAAAGCATTCTTTAGAAATGTTGGCCCATATTGATAGGGATAGCATCTTGCAGTTGATGGAGATTTGTGGGATGCACATCCAGGGCACGAAGCTCCCGTTCCACCACATCCCAAAGATGCTCTATTGGGTTGAGATATGGTGACTGTGGGGCCATTTTAGTACAGTAAACTCATTGTCATGTTCAAGAAACCAATTTAAAATGATTCGAGCTTTGTGACATGGTGAATTATCCTGCTGCACGTAGCCATCAGAGGATGGGTACATGGTGGCCATAAAGGGATGGACATGGTCAGAAACAATGCTCAGGTAGGCCGTGGCATTTAAACGATGCCCAATTGGCACTAAGTGGCCTAAAGTGTGCCAAGAAAACATCCCCCATACCATTACACCACCACCACAAGCCTGCACAGTGGTAACAAGGCATGATGGATCCATGTTCTCATTCTGTTTACGCCAAATTCTGACTCTACCATCTGAATGTCTCAACAGAAATCGAGACTCATCAGACCAGGAAACATTTTTCAGTCTTCAACTGTCCAATTTTGGTGAGCTCTTGCAAATTGTAGCCTCTTTTTCCTATTTGTAGTGGAGATGAGTGGTACCCGGTGGGGTCTTCTGCTGTTGTAGCCCATCCGCCTCAAGGTTGTGCGTGTTGTGGCTTCACAAATGCTTTGCTGCATACCTCGGTTGTAACGAGTGGTTATTTTAGTCAAAGTTGCTCTTCTATTAGCTTGAATCAGTCGGCCCATTCTCCTCTGACCTCTAGCATCAACAAGGCATTTTCGCCCACAGGACTGCCGCATACTGGATGTTTTTCCCTTTTCACACCATTCTTTGTAAACCCTAGAAATGGTTGTGCGTGAAAATCCCAGTAACTGAGCAGATTGTGAAATACTCAGACCGGCCCGTCTGGCACCAACAAGAGTTAAGGAGATTGTCTTGACCAGGACCACACACTGCTTTGCCACAGGAATAATGGGAATACACTTTTTATTTTTTAATGTTTTAAATGTTGAATGTTTTTATTGTTTCAGCATGTTTATTAATCTCCCATTTCTGTTAATATAGCCATTGCACGCTATAACCTTAAACCCCGATGATCGATGATGTGACTTGTTTAACATGATCAACCCAGTTATTTTTTGTATGATCAGCTCTGAAATATTCCTTCATTCAAAAAAAACATAATTTGAACTAAGACTGGAGATTGCATAGGAAAGTAAAGTGAGTGAGTGAAAGCAATAGGGACTGCTTAATTTGTATCATCTTTAGGCTACTCTTAATCTGGTGTCGTGCTACAGACCTAATTTAAATATTATGCATAAACAGAAATCCAATCAGTTATTCAGATACAAGGGCTACTTATTGTGAACAAATGTAAACACACCGTGTCCTGGTCTGCTTGATCGGATCATGGTGATCGCATGTTAATGCTAGGGCTGCACGATTTGGGGAAAATGTCATATTGCGATTATTGAGGTCAATATTGCGATATAATAAACAAATGGTTTCATGAGTCAACTTACTTGGTTCTATGGTTCTACTTGGTTCTAAACCATTGATGTCTGGATAAAAATGATAACAGCTTCAAAAAATATAACAGCTTTTAATTTAAGTAAACTTCAAACAATCCTCACATAAACCCATAATAAATGTCATATTTACCTGTGCCCTTCCTGTCTAACAGGTAGGCAGTGTTGGGAAAGTTCACTTTCTACATGAACTAGTTCAAAGTTCAGTTCACACATTTTAAAATGAACTAGTTCAGTTCATAGTTCACAATTCCAAAAATGAACTAGTTCATAGTTCTTTTTTTTCCATAAATTTGTTGCAAGCTATTTTTTTTTTTTTTTATTGCCACAGCCCACAACCACAGACAGCAATTATTTTATCGGCGGGCAAAGTTTGCACAGAAAGGTAAGATTTTTCCAATCCTCACCGACCTTCATAAAACATAAAACATCATAAAACTCGTTTAAATTATCATAATGTAACGAGTGGATAGGTGTGGCCCCTTTAAGAGCTGCGCGCGCGCCCTGTCAAACTACACTCTATCTGTATGGTATTGTACCGTGCGCCTCGATGTATGCGGGTAATGCCGCTGTGGACGGAGCGTGGGACAGACAGTTGCCCCAAGTTTGATTGGGGAAATAAAGCGCGAGCTGTTGTGATATGCCAATCGCCTCCGTGAGTTTGTCTGCCTAGTGGCTTCGCATGTGAGCTATCGCGGTTTCCTTTCCCTCCTGACACAACGCGTTACAATCAGGTTACAATACGACGCATCCAGTCCTCGCTGCTTTGTCGACTACATGCTGCTTTTTGTTTTGATGACGCATGCGGCGGTGCGAGGCTGGTGTTGCCAGATTGGGTGTTTTTTTCGCTACATATTAAGGCCTGTTTATGGTGTGTTTTAGCCGGTTTTGCCTGGAAGGCTCTATAGAAATATGGCACCCAATTGAACGAAGTTAAACTGAGAGAGCGTGCGTTCACAGACACCAGAATGAACGAGTTCACAGTAACGTTCATCAGGCATTAATACTGTTCGTTCAGTTCACGTTCGCCTAAAATATGAACGAGTTCATGAACTATCGTTCAATGAACGCGTTCAGGCACAACACTGCAGGTAGGACATATACAGAAATTGAATAAAGTTATCAAACAGTTTCCATAAATTATAAATTATATATAGATTAGGCCCTAATCCTTATTAAAGCAACAAAAGTTATTTAGTCAAGAGCAGTGAGTAATTTTCTCTGTTCCCTTTGTTCTTTGACTAACTTTACTGACAGAGCATTATTGAATGCTGGCGCTTTAAGAGCAGCCGCTGTTGTCAGAGACGCAGATCTCACACGCGCCTCATTCTCTCAACTCTTTACGTCCATCATAAGACTGCTCTTATGTTATGAAGATACTCGACAAAACGATATTTTGCTATAATTGTCAGTGTTCTGGTTCGTTCAAGCGTGAAAGAGAACTGTATTCTGGCGCGCGGTCTGTGCATCCGCATGATACTGGCCGCGCGCGTCTTTGTGTGTCACAGTCAGGACATTCACAGACAGCGCGCTCTCTTTTGACAAGTCGTGCAAGAATGGTTTAAAGGCATTCACACGAATAAGAGCGGGATCATGTAACACTAGCCAAAGGATGACGAAAAATAACAGATGCTGCGTTCATTGCGTTAACAGCCCTAATTTGTTTATTTCATATAAAATCGCGGCATTTTGCATCATATAATCGCATAGGCTTGACATCGCGATTACGATTGCGATATGATTAATCGTGCAGCACTAGTTAATGCCAAGTGTAAACGCAGAGATTTATGGTGAGACAACTAACGACGGGGGTCTCGCTAGCCTAAGCCCCATTGCCATAGCCACTGACGGGGCTAACGTTAATTGATATATGAGGCTTTTGCCAAAGCCTGTTGGTAGCTGGGAAAAAACATCCGTCTTGGTTATGAAATGGTTTAACGCCAAAAGTTGCTATTTTTTCTAAATAAACTTGAAAGGTAACTTTGCGTCCGTGTTGGATCCATACAGATATAAACAAACTGCTTCGGTGTGTCACAGACTTCGTCATCGCCTTGCTGCTCCCTCCCCGTTCTGTGATTGGTTCCCTATCTGAGGGGAAAATTTGTTCCATGGTGTCCATGCCTAGCAGCGTGAATAAAATCGCGCTGCGCACAAGGCAGGATAGGGAAACCCAGGCTACATCATCAATATATTTTCTTAAGAATTCCTTCCACCCATAATCCCATCTATATTTTATATATATATATATCATATAATATAGCTATATATTTATCACAGTTTTTATTCTCATTGCAGTCCTTTTTATACTGAACAAAATTATAAACGCAACACTTTTGTTTTTGCCCCCATTTTTCATGAGCTGAACTAAAAGATCTAAGACTTTTTCTATGTACACAAAAGGCCTATTTCTCTCAAATATTGTTTACAAATCTGTCTAAATCTGTGTTAGTGAGCACTTCTCCTTTGCCGAGATAATCCATCCACCTCACAGGTGTGGCACATCAAGATGCTGATTAGACAGCATGATTATTGCACAGATGTGCCTTATGCCTGGTTCAGATTACACGATTTTCAACATGACATCATGACTTTGCGTAAACATACACGCCACTTTCAAATCAAGTGGCGTGTTATCTATACGCATTTTCAGCTATCCGCGTGTATGTCCACGCCGCGTGTATGTCTACGCTGCGTGTATGTCCACGCCGCGTGTATGTGTACGCCGTTAAATTTCCGAGCGAAACTAAGCTAAATGAATATCTACATCTGGGGAGCGATATTTTTTTCCCTAGGATGGTAGGGGAAGAGTCATAAATGCTAATAACCCAAGTGACGGGTAGGTTTAGGGACGTCGTTGGGGTAGGTCATATATTTATATATAGTAATGTAACGTTAAGTCAATGGCGTTGATAAACACGCTGAAAAGCGATTATGCGTGTTGATAGCACGCCAAAAATGGAAATACGAATTGGCGTGTCATACATACGCTATTTCATGAGATCAGTCTGCGATTTTAGCCCGATTTTGGCACGATCCGTTTGACGTAGGGTGTCGTGGGAATTCGTAAACGACAACGGGCGTCGGGACACAAGATTCGATCGTATCATCTCGTATAGTGTGTCATAGTGGGTGACAACCTACGTCGCGTCTGCGATGCTTCATGACATCACGACAAAAAGACTAGCATGTTTAATTTTTTTAACGGTTGTCCACGACGGGTCCCGTCACATGTATGAGGTTTTAACAGTCTGTTTTTGTAATATGTTATCGTTGTGGCAAGCTAGCAACATTATTTTACTTGTACTACTGGCTAAAAGTAAAAATATATAAGAAAACAATATTTTACCTCAAGTTCTCTTTGGAGGATTGACAGCCCATACGGTCCTCTTCGAGCAATCCAGGAACGTGTCCATAGTCGGGTTTTCTTTCTTTTTTTAAGTTTTTTCTGAACACAGGACAGCCAATACAACACTCACCGCTTCATCCATTGTTTGTTTACGTTCGTTTCCGGGAGTCACTCGCTAGTTTCGCATTCCCCATTACATCACGCGCGTCGTTAAAGACGACACGTGATAACTGGTCAGGAAGCAACGTGTAGTCTGACATGTTTCTTGTCCACGACACGACAAGATTTTAGTAGTTAAAATCGCGTAATCTGACACAGTGACTATCATAACAGACAAAAAAATCGTGTAATCTGAACCAGGCATTAGGCTGACCACAATAAAATGCCACTCTAAAATGTGCAGTTTTACTGTATTGGGGGGTCCAGGGGGTCCGTAAAACGGCACACCATGGATGAATGGCACAACAATGGGCCTTAGGATCTTGTCATGGTATCTCTATGCATTCAAATTGCCATCAATAATTAAAATCAGCTGTGTTCGTTGTCTATAACATACGCCTGCCCATACCATAACCCTACCGCCACCATGGGCCACTCGATCCACAACGCTGACATCAGCAAACCCCTCACCCACACAACGCCATACACGCTGTCTGCCATCTGCCCTGTACAGGGAAAACCGGGATTCATCCGTGAAGAGAACACCTCTCCAAAGTGCCAGACGCCATCGAATGTGAGCATTTGCCCACTCAAGTCGGTTTTGACGTCGAACTGCAGTCAGGTCGAGACCTCGATAAGGACGACGAGCATACAGATGAGCTTCCCTGAGACGGTTTCTGACAGTTTGTGCAGAAGTTATGCAAAAACTGTTTGTTGCAGCAGCTGTCCGGGTGGCTGGTCTCAGATGATCTTGGAGGTGAAGGTGCTGGATGTGGAGGTCCTGGGCTGGTGTGGTTACACGTGGTCTGCCTGCATTATTTACACAAATGGCAACAGCAGCTTTATTAGCTGCTTCTGTCACTTTAAGACCAGGGTCGGAGCTCAAGTGCGCTGTGCAAAACCGTCTCAAGTTCAAAACGGTCTCAAAACGAGCATTTACAAAATGAATTATCTCCCGCTGCTTACTGTGCCTGCCTGATCAGTTTAAAATAATTTGTATCTAAACCACAATGCTTAAAAACGCGTTTAAATTATAAACTTACATCATGATGGCGCAGCAAAATTGACATATGTCTACCAGATATATTATCGCCAGCCACAAACACAAAAAGCAATATCATACATCCATCAAGTTAATTTTCTCTTAACTTACCGAAAGGGCCCACTTGCTGTTCCACAACTTCTCCGTGATCATCAGCTTTAAAATAACCCGATAGCTTGGGGATTTTACTGAGCAGCTCATGTTTCCTCTGCTGTTTAGCTTTTAAAAAATTCCTTTTTTGAGCCCCACACGCACATGTTTTTTTTAAATGATGACATTTTTAGCTATGCTGTTGTCGTTCACAAGTTAAATATAGAATAAATGTATTTGATTGGTATATCAAATTAAAACGTGACGTTTCAATTCACCATGTTCTGCTCCCACGGGGGTTTGATTGACAGGCGGCCTGACCAATCATAACGCCGAATACACGATTTTGTCCGACAACAAAGCTGTCAGTAGATTAACGTCGTTGGACTTGAACTTGAAAAACGGTATTGTTTAAATTACTTAAATGACAATATTTGAAAGTTGAGACTTTGTTTCATATCAACAGTAAGCTGCTCTGAGCTCTCTCTGTATGTCGGCGCGTAGTCACTTAGTGTAACGTTAGTCTTTGCCCCGCAATGTATTTTGCACTGCGTGAGTGAGAACATGATGTGTGTGACTCGTGAGAGCCGCCTGGCTTGTCACACACACAGTAACTAAAAAAGGCGGGTCTTTGCGAACGGTCACTATAATATTAATGATAATGATTCCATGATAATGCATGGAATATACGGCAAAGCGCCACTAAATTGGGCTAATTTGTGGGGGGCATGGTAAGGCTTTGGCAATCAGATGGCTTAGATCTGCTCCACAGCCAATCACGGGCCCCCTCCTTGCTCGGGCCCCGGGGCTTTAGCCCCGCCTAGCCCTATTGTTAATGCGGCCGTGGCAGGCTCCCTCAAAACTTACGACATCTGTGGCATTGTGCTGTGTGATAACCTGCACATTTTAGAGTGGCCTTTTATTGTGGCCAGCCTAAGGCACACCTGTGCAATAATCATGCTGTCTAATCAGCATCTTGATATGCCACACCTGTGAGGTGGATGGATTATCTCGGCAAAGGAGAAGTGCTCACTAACACAGATTTAGACAGATTTGTGAACAATATTTAAGAGAAATAGGCATTTTGTGTACTTAGAAAAAGTCTTAGATCTTTGAGTTCAGCACATGAAAAATGGGGGCAAAAACAAAAGTGTTGCGTTTACAATTTTGTTCAGTGTATTTCTAGGTCCATCAAGTTTAAACCACCTTGATGGCTACCCATCTCTTTCCCACCAATGTTTTCTGTGATATTTTACCCCTTTTCCCATATAAAATCACAAAATTTTATTCAACTCATTCATCACCCACCCTGGCATTTTCAATCATTACATACACACATACTGATAACAAAAGACTATTTACTACTAATTTCCTCCCTTTCCATGCTGCGGATACTGTTCTTATTTTGTTAATCACCAAGTCACATCTCTTGCCTCTTTGCTTTCCACCCCTAAATATACTCCTTGTACTTTTATATATTTTCCCTCTACTTTGACCCCTACCTCTACTCTCTCAACCTCCACTATGTACATTATCTCTGATTTCTCCCTATTTTTATCAATCCCGACTATCCTTTCATCTCTCTTAATTAATGTGGCTAGAGGCTCCACTGAAATGGCATACAGTAATGCGGATAGGGCACCCGCAAACCATACTCGAGTCCGATTAAAAAGGTGGTCTGGGGTACGGTTCATGTGAACTCGGGTACGGTTCGCTGCTGATATGAACGCAATCGAACCAAACCTCGGAAGTGAACCGCTATTGATAACGTATAATGTGGTAAAATATTTGATAAACGTTAGCTCTTTCGTTCGTTCGTTCGTGTGTGTGTGTGTGTATACACTTGATGAAAAGCGGGATTGACGCACTGCAAGCAGAGAGAGAATTTCGGAATCTTCGGCGGACAGCCTGCTGTCTCGTTTTCAGAATTTTTGCGGCAGACAGACGCGTGTTTCTGTGTGTATGTATGTTGAAAACAAAACCAAAGGTTAAAAAAAAAGAAGAACAAATTTAATGTCAATCGAGCGAGTCTATCCATTTGTGCGTCTTTTCAGTCGCGGTTACCAAGCAACACCATTACGCCAGCTGCAGCCTGATGACGCAAGCGTACCGCGGTTCGGATAGAAATATTATAATGTGAACACAGTCCATCGGGGGCAGGGGGAGGGGGGAGCAATCGAAACAGGGTTTGAAACAGGCAATCGAGCCAAGTGTGAAAGCGCCCTTAATGTGACCCTGTATCACAAAACCATTTACAAGTCGCACAGCTATATATTATATATATATATATATATATATATATATATATATATATATATATATATCCAAATTATAGATTTTTCTTTTATGCCAAAAATCATTCGGATATTAAGTAAAGCTCTCGTTCCATACAGATATTTAGTCAATTTCCTACCGTAAATATATAAAACATTTATTATGCAACTTTGAAGGCGATTTTCTCAATGTTTTGAATTTTTTACACCCTCAGATTCCAAATTTTCAAATAGTTGTATCTTTGCCAAATATTGTCCTATCCTAACAAACATACATAAATGGAAAGCTTATTTATTTATCTTTCATATAATGTTACATCTCAATTGCAGAAAATTGACCCATGGTTTTGTGGTCCAGGGTCTCCATGTTCTACCCTATTGTTACGACCCTAAGGGACATGTGTTTAGTTTGGGGTGTGTTTCTTTTGTTCTTTTTCTCTCTCAGGCTGCATGTCTCGGATGCATGAGTGAGTGGCAGCAGGTGTGCCTGATCAACTGATTGAGTGAGTGCCAGGAGGTGTGCCTAATCAACACTCAGTACCTGGAGGATAAGAAGGCTTGGCCGTTTCTCAATACCAAGTACGCAAACTTCGGACTTGCGTCCTTGGTAGTTCGGACTCTGCCAAGTTCGACTCGGGAGGGCGAACTCCAGAGGACGAGAGGACGCAAGTCTGGTAATTCTGCAAATGGAACAGCGGCGTTCTTGTCACGTCACTCAGCATGCTCTGGCTACTCCGGTTATCTCTTTATGTATATTTTAGGCAACAATCAAATGAAATATGCTACATCTTTGCCTCTTTTTGTCAACAATAAAACAAAATATTTTATAAAACACCACTCTGCTTCTTTTCATAAAAAAAAAAAAATGTAAACATATTAGCCTAAATGGCCACACAATTGTGGTTCAGGCAACGCATACATTAATTATCTTCACTGCATATTTATAACAACATGAAATATTAAAACACAACCCTGCTTCTTTTTTATTTCATTTTAAAAATATGAAACATTCTTGATTTTTATTGACATTTGCCAAACAGAGACAGGGTTGTGTCATTTTATTTGACATATAGTGAAGAGAATGTCAAAATAAATATAAAAAATCTTTCAAAACGTACCTTTCTTTGTGCAACTTCAGGTGTCGAACAAAGTTGGACGTTGTGGCAGCTCCGTCTGTAATCTTCGACCCGCATGTTTTGCAAATTGCAACTCGTTTTTTGTCGACTACCTCGTAATTTTTATAGCCAAACGAAACTATCTTCGGTATCATTTTGCCAACTGGCGCGTTGTTGCTTGTTGCGCTTCATTGGTTGTCTTGAAATGTGCCTGCTTAGATGCTGTCAAATCAAAACAACGTGGGACTACAGTGATTGGATGTCGTGCAGGCAGCGCTCTCTGCATGCATATAGGTGGTGCACATTTTTTTCACAGATGCAGATAAACTGAGAGCGGCGCGGGCGTGTGAAAATTTCTTTCCCCAGGTTTCATGGGAAGTAGCAAGTCAAAAGGGTCAAGTCCAAGTGATGTCACAAGAAGTCATTGATGTTTTAGTTTTAGTTTAGTTTTTATTTTATTTAGTTTCAGTTTTAGTTTTAGTAATTATAGTTTAGCAGAGCAAGCAGTACACTTCCAGTGTAGACCAAAGCAAGACGTTTAATTTAAGTTTAATGTTTGCACAGATTACCGTTGTCCAGACATCTTAATAATAAAAATAAAATAATGGTTTGAGATTGAACAAAGCACCAAATAAATGGAACTTAAAAGTATACAAGAAAAAACTATGAACAAAATCATAATTAATTAATCTAACTACAAACTAGTTACTAAATACAAACTAATTAATCAGTGTAAGGAGACAGAATATACAGTTTGTACAGTATAAAAACCATTATGCATATGGAGAGTCCCCACAAAGATAGTGGACCTGTGTGTGTGTGTGTGTGTGTGTGCGTGTGTGTGTGTGCTCTTGTTTATGTGATATATGAGGACACAAATGTGTATAATGACATGCATATTACACTGGTATTACAACTTACAAGTGATTCATGAGGACATTGCACGAGTCCTCATATTTCAAATAGATTAAAAAACATAAAAAACAATGTTTTATTAAAAATGTAAAAATGCAGCATGTCTCCTGTGATGGGTAGGTTTAGGGATAGGGGCAGTGTAAGGGGATAGAATATACATAGTTTGTACAGTATAAAAACCATTACGCCTATGGAATGTCCTCATAAATCACATAAACACAGCTGTGTATGTGTATCCGCGCGCTTGTGTGTGTCGTGTCCTGGTATTTCATAGCCTACATTGTGGGAAATGTCTCCACGTGGATAATAATATAGAAGTACATGTTTTGTAAAAACAAAAGATAATAACAGCACATTTCAGGCTTTCAACCTTCATAAAAACATGACATCGCAAACATACAGTAGCCTAGAACATTTAAGTTTTTTTTGTGCTTGACGAACTTGTTTTGGTGTTACACCCGTGTCTCGCTCGTGAAACAGCATTCTAAAAAAATGCTGTGCTCAAGTGAAAAGAAGTCCAACTTGCGTCTTATTACCTTGTGTTATTTCCCATTCCACTGCCACATACGCTTCCTTTATGAACAGCCGCTTAGCACTAGCGATGTGTTCTACGTTACGGCCCTTCATTGAGCACGTCACAGGACAGCGGTTAATCACCTCAGCACGTTCACGCGTATGAAGCGCCAAATCAGGCATTTCCTTAAACAGCCACAGGTCAGATTCTTCCGCTAATAGAAAGTGCTTTTTAATCACGAAAACGATTATTTATTTTTGATAATTATTATTTTATTTCAGTTAGTTTTTCAGTAACTGTTGTTAGTTCTACCAGAAAGACTCGGGAGATAAAATGATGTAACAAAGCATCCATTTAATGGCAGCCCAGCAAGCAATTGTATATAAAGTTCTTTGGCGTAGGCCCCGTCCATAGTTCGTAATCCGAGGGTAGAGGATCAGCATCTCCTGCCTGAAGACGAAGGGAGGGATAGACAGGACCATCCTGGTGGTGGTGGGGAGGGTGGAGGTTGTTGTCGCGTCAGCATCTGCGAACTCAAACATGTGTAAGCACCAATCTTTTATACAGTAAGAATAAGGACGTGATTGGATAGATGTGAAGGTAATAAGTGACGCAGTAATTAAGTCTTCCTGGCAGAACTTATGCTAAAGCTTTCATTTTCGTTTAGTTTTAGTTTTTCATTTATTATGAATTTTTCATTTTATTTCAGTTTACGAAAATGTTTTTTGACCAATAGTTTTAGTCTTAGTTTCAGTTTTCGTTTACGAAAATAACCTTGGGTCCCACCACCGTTTTTCTTAATTGCAGTCCTGTGCAGTGCCCTCTTCCTTTTTGCCAGTTGCAGTTAGTTAGTTTGGTAGCAATGTCCTCCCAGATGTTTTGTTTTTCTTTATTTGTATGGTGTCCTTTAAAACTGTTAAAAATATCTATCTCCTCTAAAAGGACATTAATTTCATCTTTTTGAAAGGTATCTTTTCTTGATTTTTTTTGTTCAGCCATTTTGTCAGTGCCTCTGCCTGTGTGCTTTATATAGACTTGTCTTAATTGCTAATCCACAACAGATGACAATTATTAGGCTAAACGTTCAGAATACGATTCCATATAAGGCTATATTTCAGCACTTCTCAAATGGACAGCGACTCTTAAGTAGCACATAGAACGCGTTCTCGCGTGTTCATGTTAAGTGCATTTTTGGGAAACGCGTGTGGAACTGTGGTGAGCGTTCGTAACCTTGCACGTAGAGAGCGCTCTCAAGAGCTAAGATACATCGTTATCGGGAAACCCGGCCCTGGTTAGTACTTGGATGGGAGACCGCCTGGGAATACCAGGTGCTGTAAGCTTTTGCTTTATCAATTCACCAATACACTTCATGGCTCGGCTCACACGGTTCTTCCTTTATCATTTTCAATTCAATTGCTTTATTTGTCTTTCATGTTACTCTCTCTCTCTGGCTTCTGTCTGCTTTCGGTGTGGTAAACTTAATATTACAATAATTCCACACACATTCGCATGTTCATGGTTTTCTGTCCAATCCAATGGTCGTAAGATTCCATCACCTCCTCCAATGCCTCCAACGCTCCTCCGTCAGGCTGTCCCCCCGGACGTCAGTGTGTCACCAGAGCACGACGCACACCCATGATTCACTCAGCACACGCAGCTTTGGGCACTGGCCACCCAGGGGCCAATAACATGAGTCCTCGCCACCTACCATCTGGCAAACTTCTGCCGCCGCCCGTTCCCAACTACCGGTCACACCTAAGAGTGGACTTCATGACGGATCTCCCAGCCTCCGACTGTCATGCATGCATCCTGGTAATAATTGATCAATTCTCCAAATTCTGTCGTCTTCTTCCCCTCAAAGGATTCCCCACAGCAGAACTCCTCTTCAACCACATCTTCAGATATTACAGAATTCCAAGACATCGTGTCTGACCGTGGACCACAATTCATTTCCAAGGTCTGGAAAGCATTCTTCTCCCACCTAGATGTGACCATAACCCCCGTTTCACACCGCAAGCGTGAGCGGCGCTTGAGCAACGCGTCAGCGTTACTACACCGTCACTGCAGCTGCCTGAGCTCACAAGACAGTCCACGAATTATCGAGCAGCCATAGAACCCAAACAGCGACTTGCAGTTACACTGAGGTAATAACAGACACATTGGGTGATTTGTTTGCAATCAAATTATATGATTGTATTTTTTTAAACAGCTGTTCATATGTTCCCATATGGTAATGTTATAATAAAATACAATACAATTTAAAACATGTGCTTTTAATGTAAATTAATAAATCAATGATGTAGACAAGAATTTATTTTCCAAAATGTCTTTAATTAACTTGTAATGAAAAGGCAACACAAGAAACTCTAAACAGAAAAGGATAAATATCACAACAGAAGCATGAAGACTTTAAAATATCTTTAAAAGAATATCAAAATAGAACAATGTATTAAATTAGAGTCACAAACATCATATTTACAACAAAGTAGTAAAACTGCAAAGCTGCTATGACAAAATAAAATATTGAAAAACAAAGTAAATGTATTAAAAATGGTGATGTACTGGCGAAGATGGGTCTTCCATAGATGAAGCTTGTTGTTGGCCAGACCTTGTTGAATAGGGTTGGGAATCGTAAGAAATTTTCCGGTTCCGGTTCCGATTCCGGTTCCGCCAAACGATTCCGGTTCCGGTTCCGGTTCCCATTCAATAAAAATTATTAAAACAACTAATACAAATAGTACAGGGAAAATATACAATCCTTTTTGTGTTTTATTTCTGATACTTGTCAAATGAGTTTAACAGACTGGCAATGTCAACAAATTCAACATATTATTTAGCAACAAATTTTTCTGAAGGAAAATAAACATTTTTGCATTCTCAAGGATAATTTGGGACCTCTCCTATAGCTTATTGTATCTCCAGCAGTGGAATACCCTCTCAGAAGGGGTAGAATATGCTTGAACACACATGTAAGATCCAGACAAGTGAAACATAATATTTTTAAAATCGGTTTGAATGATTGATTCATAAAGACTTCACTTGTTTCATTACTGGATTAAACTGCTCTAGCAGTTAATAAACAGAAATGCATGCGTCTTGCGGAAGGACATTATAGCCGGAGCTACTTCTCTATGTTTATGTGTATGACGCGGCACGCGGGTGAGTCACGCAGGCACTGGGCTACTCCGCAGCGCTGCCGAACCAACCAGTGTAAAGTAGTCCGAGTCTAAACGCTTATTACAGCCTTACCGTGGTGATTCAGGATAAGACAAAAACACGGTTTGAAAAAAGGCATTCATGATGTAATCGCTCATTATATAGCTACATTTTGTAAATTCTGAAGCGAATTTTCGTTATTTGAAGCGAATTTCAAAAGGTGATTAACTCTGTTTTAGTTGCTGTACCGTAGACATCAGTGTTTATTCTCGAACTATAAACTTTTATCTCAGTACTTCTGTGATCATTTGAATATTTTTAACACAGAAATATCGATAGCGTTACTGTGTTGTTGAAAAGATTGAAAGTAAAGCTGTTTCATGTAGAACTGCTCTCTCTGGGTCAGTGACAGCGCAAACAGATTTGAATGTCCCGGTGTGAAGTTTTTGTCATTTAGGAATAAGATCGCGTGGGCGTTTGAATCGAGATAGTTTAAACTTTAAAGATTAATGGTGCAGCTCTACTGTCTTTATTCTCTCTCTCGCGCGCGCGCGCTCTCTCTCTGCGTTGATATCTGACGCAAAAAAAAACGTATACGAATAGCGCGAGGGACAGTCAGCATTCATTACAATTTTAATATTCACGTGGTGAGACGTCGCGATTACAGGATAAGCTCCCAGCACTTCGTCCACACATCACACCAGAACCGTTTTCGGAACCGAAACTCAGGAATTTCGCACGGTTCCGGTATTTTTGAAAAAACACTACCGGTTCTGGATAAGAACCGGTTCTCGGTGCCCAACCCTATTGTTGAAGAAGGTGTTGACTGTGCTAAGTGATGTGTCTGGATTTGCTGAGTGTGGCTTTGATGGTAAGTGGGGGTTGGGTGGTATTGATGAAATCCAGAACTGTGTGGCTGCTGACTGCTTGCAACACACTTTGGGTTGTAGTGTGACTTTGTTGCATGGTTTGTTCTTCTGCTTCTAGTTCTGACAGGTAAGTCAGTATCTGTACCTGTGCCCTTGTCTGGTTCCTGGGAAGTAGTCTTGCAAGTTTGGGTACTAAACTAAGGGTGAAGTAGTACATTTCGTCTCCTGGTTTGGGAATGGTGATGGTGTTGTGGTTGGTTGTGTTAAAATGTCCAAAAGCTGTTGCTCTGTTGCAGTTGGATAATTTGACGACCTCCTCTTCTGTCTTGTTGGCTGAGTCTCAGTAATTAGAGCTTGCACTCTGGGATGGGGTGTGGGTATGTTTGACCTCGGACTGGGCAGTGGTTGTGTGGAGGTGTCAGATCTTGAAATTGTAGAGAGTGTTTGGGTAGCAGATCTCTGTTGAGGTGGCACTGGCGAACTTGTCCTTGATAGTTCTGCTAATTCGGACTCCACATCATCTTCTGCAACAGTCATGTCCACAGGTCCATCTTCCAACTGCAGTGTGTTTCTGGAGCTACAACAAATAACTAGAAACACTATGAAAAACTATAAAATTTAAATTTAGCTTCATTAATAGTACCTTTTTTCAGTATGTAACAACTTTGATTATTTGATGTATCCAATTAACATAATTCAAAGCATATTTCACAACATCAATTTTCTTGACTGCATATGGCACAAGGCAGGCCCAGCTCAAAGGAGGAAGCTGGTAGTCAACGAGGTGCGAAAGCAGGATGAGGTGTATAAAGGCCATTTCCCAGGCCAAGCAGGGAGAGTGGATGAGATGGGAGAGTGTGGAACAACGCAAGATGGGCTGGCAAGACCTTTGGTCAATGGAAGAGAGTAGGATCACTTTCCTTATTAGGTCAACATATGATGTTCTCCCATCACCGCAGAACCTAAACCTCTGGGTAGGAGAGGATCCCTCTTGTCCTTTGTGTTCATCACCTGCCACATTAAGGCACATTTTGACAGGATGTAAGGTGGCTCTTAGCCAAGGTCGGTTTACTTGGCGCCATGACCAAGTACTGCAATGTTTGGTTTTAGCATTGGAAGGCAAGCGTAGTATGACCAATAAGTTGCCGCCTGTTCTAGCAAAACATTACACACACAAGACAATATTCCTCCGCCCAGACGAGCAACCACCAAGAAAAGGTGTTAACACCAATTCTCGCCCAGGACAACTGGAAGCTGCTAGGGACTGGAAGATGCTGGCTGATCTTGATCAACGGCTTATTTTTCCACCTGAAATTGCCACCACTAACCTACGACCAGACATTGTTTTGTGGTCTGGATCAGCACGCATCGTTCAACTGATAGAGTTGACAGTGCCATGGGAGGATGCTGTAGATGAGGCATATGAGAGGAAGAAACTGCGGTATGCTCATCTGGCCACTGAAGCAGAACAGCGAGGATGGAGAGTCCAGGTTTATCCAGTGGAAGTGGGTTGTCGAGGTTTTGTGGCACACTCTACAACCCGGTTCCTCAGAGACGTCGGATTCAGCGGCCAAGAGTTGCGTCGCACAGTAAAGAACTTATCTGAAGCAGCAGAAAGGAGCAGCAACTGGCTGTGGTTGAGACGGAAAGATTCTAGCTGGCTGCGTACAGGCCGCCACGCTACGGTTTCGTAGAATTCTTGAAAAACTTGAGTCTGTTGGTTTATTTGTATAGGTTGTATAGTATTAACAGTCATTATGTTCCTGTGTATATTGCGTGAATGACGGGTGGTTGGGCAGACATTGTGTTTTGCGGTAGGTGGTATGCCATACGGAACCGTTGCCACTGAAACTGCTTTAACGCACCAGTGGGGCTCGACAGCCTTAGTCAAACGGGTTGGCGCGTATGGTTGGGTTGCGGAGAGATTGTGGTTAGGTCTCAGCAGCAGGAGGGATGTAGAGGTCAGTAAGCTGGGCTGAGTTGAGTGGGGGATGGAGGGGGGTGACTCTGGGACGCCAGAGTCACTGTCGAGCCCTCTTGAGGTGTCGTGGGCTAGTCGACGAAACACTGAGGACGGAAGGTGCCCACTTGAAGACCCTAGAGATGTCCCCTACTCGGCTCAATCCAGACGGTTGTCGTGCTGGTCCACTAGGGAGACCACACTGTAGTTGCAGCCGTCGTGTGCTGACGCGCCAAGTACACTGCAGCCGTTAACGCCGGACAGAAGGGGAGTTACACCCTAAGAAGCGTAAATGGATGGAGAAGCATAGTTTACTGTAAAGCTACGTCTTAGTGTTGCTATCTTGGCGAAAGCTGAGTACAAATCAGCATGAAGTTTTAGCATCTACTCTCGTGTAATGGAAATCATGGGGAAGCAGAAAGGACATAACCTGTTCATATTTCCATTCTCTGCTGCTTCCACCAGCAGAGCCACTAGGAATTTTTTTTTGCTTCCTGTTCCTTGAAAAGGCATCCCTTAGCACCTTCCATCTCCTTTACACTCATTTACTGTTGGGAAAAGAAAAAACATTTTAATAACTACATACTTTCGTCTGTTTTTTCCCCCCCAGATTCCTAGGAACTGGGGAAAGCTTCACCAGCCTTGCCCTTCAATATCGTCTTGGGACAAGCACTGTTGCTGGGAGTGTGCATATGACTTGCAGGACAATTGAGAGGAAAATGATGGCAACGCAGTTTCCAAAGCCAGCAGAAGACATGTGGAGAATCATCGCCTCCAAATTTTGGTCTAAATGGAACTTTCCAAATTGCATCGGTGCCATTGATGGCAAACATGTCAACATAGTTGCACCTGCACAATCTGGGAGTTTATTTTTCAATTACAAGAAGACATTCTCTATTGTTCTGCTTGCACTGGTAGATGCAGACTACAAATTTACATTCGTCCAAGTGGGAGACTTTGGACGAGCCAGTGATGGTGGGGTTTATCAAAACTCATCTCTCGGAAGAGGCATGGAGGCAAAAACTTTGTCTCTGCCAGCAGATAACCCTTTACCAGGATCTGGTGCTCAGGGTCCCATGCCATATACCATGGTTTCAGATGCAGCATTCCCCTTGAAGACCTACATCATGCGACCATTTCCAGGGAACAACATTCCAAGATGGAGGCGCATTTTCAATTACAGGCTGTCTCGAGCCAGGATGGTAGTTGAGTGTGCCTTTGGTATTCTTTCATCAAGATGGAGAGTACTCCATACAAGGTTGAATGTCAATACGCTGTATTTAATATATCAAGAGGACTCACGAGTTGTGTATTTGCGCTAAATCCGCGCAGCTTTGGCTACACAAACTTCCCCAGCAAAGTGAGTAAACATAGAAACACTCGTGATTTGACAGCGTTACCCGCCAAAGTTAATTTTGGCGGGTGTTAATTTCAATCCCTGACGGTTGCACTCCTGTTTGTCAATGTCATTCTGTACAAAAGTTCACGCCAATAAATCAACAGAAATATTTCTGACTTGTGCGCATCTCAAGTGCCCTCTTTACGCTCGTTCTAATAATGCCTGTTAGTTGTCCGTGGATTTGCCTATATTTAGTGTTGAAAATGGAAACGTCTTTAGACATGGAAAATCGATTTTACAATCGATTCAATTTTTTTTTAATCGATTGTCATTTTTTATTTATTGTGATTGTATTGTACATAAATTCTTCTTTAAAATCACTTGTTCATCTCTCATTTATAGTAAAAACGTACTGAACTGGACAGTTAAGCAAATGATTGTAAGCAAATTAAAAATGATGAAATATTTATATTATATCATTTAATACGTAGCCTATATATAATTTAATAAAAGATTTTTAGGTTGATGTACACTACATTAGTCAAGTTGCTAGAAATTGTAAACTTTCCTCAAACGAAACAGAATATAAATATAAATATCAAATTTATGACTTACCATCTGCAGAAAAGCAATTTCATCCCACGCTTTTTCCTTAGATGATATGTCCTTGTAGTACCTATTTTTTGGGTCATAAAGCACTTTGTGCTTCTCGACCTCCACAATCAGCCTCGTATCATCCATTGCTGTACAGGTGTATGTCATCATCTGCCCGCGTGCTCTATTTTTTTTTATCATAACCATACTTTCAACCAAAGTGAATAATTAAAACAAGTTTAAATGGTTAAATCTTCTATAAATATTTTTTGTATCTTCGATTTATTTTCTCACATAGTTCAGTTCTTAAAACACATCACATGCTTATTCTGTGCATTTTGAGCACTTTTTTTGTGAAATAATTTTTATTTTGTCCATCAAAAGTGTGCTTTCACTTTAATTGAACGTGAGCAGCGCAGCAAAAATAGACTCGGCGCCGAAACCCCCGCTTCACGCGCTGCTCCTGCTCCCGGTGTGAATGCACTCATTGATTAACATGCACGCCGAAAAAAAATACGCGCTGCTCACGCGCCACTGATGCTTGCGGTGTGAAACGGCCGTCAGTCTCTCATCCGGATACATCCTGCACTGTTACAGATCAGCCAGGCTCTCACACCAGCCAATCACAGCGCACTCCCTCGCCTGAGTTCTAATCACACACACCTGCACCTCATCATCACCATCAAAAACATATTTTTATGAAAGAATGCAGCACAATCGTGAACATAAATGGACAACTTTAAAGGCTATTTTCTCAATGTTAAATTTTTTTTGCATCCTCAAAAAAATTATAATGATATATAATACATTATTATTATACATATAATTATAATGATTGATTTTCAATTTTTTCTACTTTTTGATGTTCTGTAAAAGTGTGCAGTTATATAATTAAAAGTGTGCACTTATAATTCACATGGTTGTGTTAATACAAATTTTGAAAAGTTGAAAGAATGGTGCAGAAACATTATTCTAACCTTAAAATAGCATTTTAACGTTAAAGAAAGTGGACATTTTAATGTTCTTGGAATGTTCCAAATAAACGTTCTTTGAATGTTGTATTGTTAGTAACATTTTGGGGGAAATGACGTTGCAGGAAAGTTATGGTAACCTTAAGATAACATTCCAGTAACGTTATGCTAACCTTAAGATAATGTTCCAGCAACGTTAAGCAAACTAGACATTTCCACGTTTTTAGAACATTTCAAATAACGTTCCCACAACCAAAATGGAACGTTTGGAAATCGTTCTCAGAACATAACTTTGTTAGCTGGGATCACTGTTCTCCTGTTCTGTTCTGTATGGCTTTGTGTTTATTGAAAAATAGAACGAAAGAAAAATAACTGAACAGCATTCACAATGGAATCTACACCTTTCACTGGGCTATAACTCCATATCTGTTTGTTGTCTACTTTATGAATGAAATGGTGATTCGGGACACCAGTAACAGTAAATTTTGCATAATTACAAGTAAATAACCCCCAACCAAACCCTAACCATGGCTGAGTATACCTAAGTAAACATAACAGGCAAATACATTAGATAAAAAATATATTTTATTACAGAACCAATAAAGTAAACATAAAAAACATATTTTGCTCTTAAAAACTTCAGCTCGTTTTCATCCTGAAAGTGGATCAGCTGCCTGGTTTCCTCATGCGTCGTTGTGTGATACAGGACAGTATAAAGCACGTATCGATGTCTCCAGGGTGACCACAACGTCCTCCTTTTACCGGACATGTCGCCTGGATTTCGGGATCGCTCAAAATGTCCGGGATTCGGCTTATTTTGCTTTCTGCCTTCACTATTCATTATGTTTACATGCACAAGGTGTTGTTTCAATCATACTGAGTTAATTCATTTAAATCGGTGAATCTGAATGTAACGTTAGTGTTTATCTAATATTCCCGTGTTTTCATCTCACTCACACGTATACGTGCCAGCTTTTCAGGTGATGCATTCAGGTTCAAACGGATCCCGACTGAGACGAAAACACGGGAATATTCGATAAACAGTACATTCAGATTCACCGATTTAAATGAATGAATTCAGTCCGATTGAAACAACATCTTATGATCTCGAAATGTGGGACTGATTGTGCAAATCAGCAATGTAACGATAGCATAGCCTAGCGTAGCAAACTAGCGATTTTTAAAAAAACTTCAAAAACGTTTCAATAAACAACATAGTTGCAAATATATATAGAACGTGCAAAACTAAGGGGAAGGGGAAGGGGGAAGGGGTAAGGGGAAGGGGTAAGACAGAATTGGGATTCAATAGTATAATATTATTATTAATAATAATATTACTCAGAGTAAGTACAATGTTATGGAAGCCCGTTTCCGCCACGTTGAGTAAAAAAATATAATTCTGTAAGTCATAATAATGAGAAAGTTTCTCATAATAATGACTTAATATCTCATTATATTGAGAAAGTTTCTCATAATAATGACTTAATATCTCATTATATTGAGAAAGTTTCTCATAATAATGAGAAAGTTTCTCATAATAATGACTTAGTATCTCATTATAATGAGAAAGTTTCTCATAATTATGACTTAATATCTCATTATATTGAGAAACTTTCTCATAATAATGACTTAAGTATCTCATAATAATGAGAAACTTTCTCGTAATTATGACTTAGCATCTCGTAATAATGAGAAACTTTCTCATAATAATGACTTAACATCTCATAATAATGAGAAACTTTCTCGTAATAATGACTTAACATCTCGTAATAATGAGAAACTTTCTCGTAATAATGACTTAACATCTCGTAATAATGAGAAACTTTCTCGTAATAATGAGAAACTTTCTCGTAATAATGACTTATTTTTCGCACTTCTACGCATGCGCAAAGCAGTGGAGCAGAAGGGAGTGCCATATGCTAGCGACATCCGCTGGTCAAAGCCGTGTAAATGCATCACAGCAAACATGGCACGCTCTGCAGTGAATAACAATAATGATAATGATATATGAGATGGGCTTCCATACTAGATAGTCTTTTAATCATTTGTATTATTCATTTGTATGTTTGTGTTTGTGTATGAACAAGCAGCAACACAAAAGGGTGATCCGTGGATTTCAAATAGACGGAGGAATGATAATACAGGCAGCACAGCTTTCCAAATCTGTTAAAGAACGCTTTATCTGGAAATCTGTGTTCACCATATATTTTCAAGCAGTTTTGTTTTTCCATAAGGGTCCGTTCATACAGAACGCGCCTTTTCATTGCGTTTCTAGGCAAACGCGCACTAGACGGACGTCACGCTCGCGTCTCGCGCATGACATGTCGTTCTAAAAACGGGGCGCTCAAATTGAAGAGAGGTTCAGCTTTTAAAAACAGGCCTCTCAAGACCTTGCGTTTTCCCCCCATTCCTCTGCCTAATGTGTAAATGTCCCAAAAGTCATAAAAGTACGGTATTGATATCTCTTCCAGGTGAACCTGCACATCCTACACGCATCCGCAAAATAGCCTACGTGTTATATTAACACAATATACCCATATATTTTATGAAGATGTCACACTTAAACTTAACGAATAAATGTAATATTCAATTTTTAATCTGATAGTTTTGTAAGTTAAAGTAACCCAATTTCCACCGGTGTGAACGAGCAGGCGTCCTTCGTTACCATGGTAACCGCCCTGCTTCTGCATTCCGCTTTCACACTTTTTGTGCGCATGGAAAAGTATGGAAGATATACTGATGATATTCAATTGATGTTATTTAATGATACTACAGATTGCACTTCGTAGATCACACTGACTTTAATGAAAACAACTGTTTCGCAGAGCGTGCCATGTTTGCTGTGATGCATTTACACGGCTTTGACCAGCGGATGTCGCTAGCGTGGCACTCCCTTCTGCTCCACTGCTTTGCGCATGTGTAGAAGTGCGATAAATAAGTCATTATTACGAGAAAGTTTCTCATTATTACGAGATACTAAGTCATTATTACGAGATACTAAGTCATTATTACGAGAAAGTTTCTCATTATTATGAGATGTTAAGTCATTATTACGAGAAAGTTTCTCATTATTATGAGATGCTAAGTCATTATTACGAGAAAGTTTCTCATTATTATGAGATGTTAAGTCATTATTACGAGAAAGTTTCTCATTATTACGAGATGCTAAGTCATTATTACGAGAAAGTTTCTCATTATTATGAGATACTTAAGTCATTATTATGAGAAAGTTTCTCAATATAATGAGATATTAAGTCATAATTATGAGAAACTTTCTCATTATAATGAAATACTAAGTCATTATTATGAGAAACTTTCTCAATATAATGAGATATTAAGTCATTATTATGAGAAACTTTCTCATTATTATGACTTACAGAATTGTTTTTTTTTTACTCAACGTGGCGGAAACGGGCTTCCATACAATGTAACTACGTCACCTTAAAATAAAGTGTAGCCAATAATTATTATTATTATTTCGGTGCATCACTATATATATGTATTACAATTGGATTTTTTTACCCTGCAGAGTTGGTAGTTATCCAGATGGGACTTGGTTGGGTGATCAAATAAGTGTTAGGTTTGTAACAGGTCCAAATTCAATGTTGTCACTCTGAAGCCTACAAACATTTCAAACAAGTAGGAGAGATATCTTGACAGAAACATTGGTCATAAAGAATCAATTATATGAAACAAAATATTTGTTGTATTCTTTTAACCAATTATTCACTTCAACATTATGCAACTTCATTAGAATGCTGTCACTTTGCACAAGGTACATACATCCTGCATAATATAATAGGCTATATGCAATATATAATGTCTTAATGTTGCGTGTCTTTGTCATTCTTAATTCAAAATGGATCATTTAACAATCTTCATTTCTGATAATTCCAGGTTGCTAGGGTCACTTAGGTTTGTTTTATGCATTAAACTCATGGCCACAAGAAAAGATGGATGTGTTTCCCTCAACTTAAAGAGTCTTGTTGTGGCCACGACATGTTATCACACTGACAGAAGTTCATGAAAATGTGCAATTTATAGATCTACCAAGATTTATAGGAATTACTCAGCTTTCACAGCAGTCTTTTAAAAAAATATTTTAAGATTGTTTAACATACTATACTAACAAAAGAACAGGTTTCTAAAAATACAGATTTAATTTTAAGAAACAGAATTGAAGAGTATTTATATGTAGTTTTCTTTTCTTTATTTCCCCCAAACATCAACACTCCACACCCCATTCCAGTTGCACCAGAGTACCACCATCAGATGGTTTTCCCATCAAAACATAAAAAGAAGAAGCCCTCCATACAGCAAGATGGCGCCAATCCGCCATTAATTTAAAGACGACGACGAAGAAGAACAACTTACAAGCTCCGAAGCACAGATTGTAAATAAACATTTAGTAAAGGTTTTACAGATCATTAATGAAACATCAGGAATATTGCGTTGTAAAAAAATGAGCATAATAAGTAGCTAGTGAACACGAGTGTGGCAGAACCCTGCAGAGTGAACACTGAGGAACAAAGAGGTTGGTGATCATTCTTGAGTCTCCATTAATTAACGTTACTGCTGGTAACATCAGAAACATCCGTAAGATCAGTTCACCAGATTTCTTAAAAATTAAAAAATAAATATCTCTGACCTTTGAAATAACATTAAAAAATGTACAGCTAATCGTTTTGCTAACTTGCACCAGATAAACTGTTCAAAATTGAATACCAGCGAAGTGGCCACTATTGTCAATATGACCAGTGGACATTAAATATATATAAAGCTATGACAATGTAATATGACCTCACGTCGCATGTGTCGCAGGCAATAACATTACGAGATCTAGTGAGATGCATTCAAATTCAGCGCAGAATCTGTTATCAGAGATATCATTTCCATTTCATTTCATTAGATCATTTATATTTATTTTGATCAGGTCAAACAGCGCTGACGTGGAAACCAGGAGAAACAAGAAGGCTTTCAGTCCACAATCAGCAATTCACCATGGATTTAACACTAACTGTGACCATAATGTGGCAGAAATAGTCAAATGCTTTCAAGTACTTCACATATCTTTTCCCAGCACCTCAAAACTCTAATATTATCATATTTAGGCTAAATGTTATTTTGAATGTGAATTTTTAAATAGTTTTAACGTGAACATTTTTGTTCAGCCTTGAAATAATATCCCCATTTATAAAACTAAAAGTTTCAAGATATAGGAAAACTCACACTTATATAAAAAATAAATAAAAAAAAAAGACTTAAAATCAGGGGCTGGCGCCACTGTCTGGCTCAGATGCTGCTGGCCTCAAATGTTGGTCTGGAGCCCTGTGGACTTCAACAAAACTGCACATTGTAATTAACATTCGTTTTCAAAACTGCGGAACTCACCGAGTGGTTAGTGGTGTTCGTTGATGTTCCAAAACAAGTAGCGTAGTGAAATACAGTTTCTGTCGTGATTTATTTAGCATTTTGTAAAATCGCATTGATTTCTGTTGGAGGACTCATTGCTCGTTGATATTACTGCGCTTGAACTCGACTGTGACCTTTTTTTACGGTCAATGCGCTAGACATTGTGTTCCGTACAGCGTTCCGACAAAGTGGTTGTCGCCATCAAGTGGTCGGGAGTGTGCTAACGCTTCAGACTCAAATTTCGCGCGGAAGTTTAAACACGGTTGTGAGGTATCTGAAAAAATAGTTCCACTATAGCAAATAACACAGATTAAAATCATACATTGCGCCGATATATTTGTTTTGGAACATCAACGAACACCACTAACCACTCGGTGAGTTGCACAGTTTTGAAAACGAACGTTAAGGGTTGTGTTAACACTAGAACTGCCGGAATTCCATAACTACTAGAACGACCATAGCGGTCATTCTGACCGTTCATACTTTGACGTTCATATGGCCGAACTGAACATAATTTTCATCATGTCATATCTACATTTGAACCTTTCTCTTTAAGTTTTCCAATGATGCTTTTAATTCCTGTCGTCATGTTATAACGTCATCGCCCTTAAAACATGCACAAAAGAAAGATTGCCCCGACAGGTCTAAGGAAATGTAAGGAAAGTTTTACGTCAAAAATATCTTTTTCACCACGTGAATAGACATGCAAAAAAGTTAGGAAACATCAAAGCTTCATACCGTTTAGTACAGCCCTGTTTGTTCAATAATCAATACAAAATCTAAAAATAAATGGATATACAATGTTACGATAGGTAATAATAAAGGGCTTATTTGAACGGCGCAAAAATACCTGCATCATTCACTAACGCTTACGCACAGTCCACACATACCACATTTTGTGTGCAGCTCCCACACACTACTTAGTGACATTTGGCACATGTCTCCTTGGTTTTATTTTTTTGCAGTTCCTCCTGTGCACTGCCTCGTTCTCTCCATCAGCTGCGGCTCCTGCCCAGGTCTTGGCTCTTACACCACCAGTTGTGTGGCTTTTGATTTCATGTGGTCGGAGCGAAGTTCGCTTGCCAGTCGCGTGAAGAAGTCCCTCTGAGAAACTTGCTCATTTGTGCACTTCTTGAACAATATGTGCGCGTTAATGGCGGGAAATGTAGCGGACTTATGATATCTATAATGCGTGCGGTCAAAATGACCGCCATGGCCATTCTAGGTAGAAATAGTCAGAGCTGTTTTGTGTTTTGTGATTTTAATAAAATAACAGTGTCAGAATAAAATATACACATATTTATGAAAAGTCAGAGTCCTACAGCCACATTGATTTTATTTTAACAAAGTTATTGGAGTGATCCAGCTCTCAGATTTAATCACAAATATCTTAATTCGTGTTCCGAAGATGAACGAAAGTCTTACGGGGTTGGAACAACATGAGGGTGAGCAATTACTGACAGAATTTTCATTTTTGGGTGAACACTAGAACTACCAAGGCAGTCATTTTGAGCGTTTTTAAATTTTACAGTGTGGCAGCGCAAGTCCACATCATGCTCTAATTTAACGTTACTGACCTCAGACGTAGCTCGCCGGTGTAATCTGTCAGCACGTGCTGGAACCGGCTTCAATGCATACTCCGACAGAGAAAAACTTTTTGCCATCTCCCGTTGTGCCTCATTGTATGTTACCGTGAATTGCGACTTGAAACTGCGTGGCTAACATTTCTTAACATGGAGCCTCTGTGAATTTGGGATTAGCACACCATCCAGGCGCGGGCAAAACAGACTAACGTTAGCTAGCTTGGGGTGGGGGAGGGGTGGGTGCAGGCCGATGCCAGGAAAATTGGCAAAAGTCGATTAAGTTAGCTGGTATCTTAAAGGCCATTATCTATAACGTTATACTTTGAAAAAAAATTGTGATATTTAAACGACTAGGTTACTTTTTCAGTCATTAATTACCACGCTTTTAGTCGAAACAGTAGGCAGAGTTACGTTACATTAAGTTAGGCTAACATATCTTTATTTTTACTTTCAACCAATAAAGTTGGAATGTTGGATAACTTGCAGCAATGCAAAACAATGTTCAACTGCTAACTGTTACAGCAACTCCTTGTAAAATGATTATTAACTTATACAAGTCTTACCTTTGGGAAAATGGCAGTCTCTGAAATGTTGACGATCCATGTGGCTGAAAATAGCTGGAGCGGAAGTGTAAGGTGATTAAATCCAAAGACCTCCCAATGAGTAACATTTACCAATTTTCAGCATCGTTGACTTTCCTGAAAAAATTTAATTAAATTCTACTTACCGATTCACAGCTGATTTTATTCAAACAAAACTGAGTAAAATGTTATTAATAAATAACTAGAATTTGTTGAAGTCAGCTCAGTGTGATTCCAAACTACAAATAGTCTTTTTTATTATGTATATGTTACTAATGTTTGATTATTAAATATTAATTGACGCCATTCCCAGTTTTTACAGTGTAGGCTTCTAAGGGACTGAGACTTGTTTTCCCGAAAAGTTATTAAAGACATCGTTAAAATAGTCCAAGTGACTACAGTGGCTCAATCTTCAGTTTATTAAGCGACGAGAATACTTTTTGTGCGCAAAAAAAACAAAAATATCGACTTTATTCAACAATTAATTTCCATCTCGGTCGGCCTCTCGTAGTAAAACTGCGTATCGCTTCTGTGGTGGACGTCACACACATCACACACATGACCAGCGTCGGCCAATAGTGAGCCTGTGTGTGACGTAGCAGTACGCTATCACACTACGTTAACTGACGAGGCCAACAGAGAAGGAAATTAGTATTTGAAATAAAGTCATTATTTTTGTTAGTTTTTGCGCACAAAAAGTGTTCTCGTCGCTTAATAAACTGATGATTGAGCCACTGTAGTCACTTGGACTATTTTAACGATGTCTTTAATAACTTTTCGGGGGAACAAGTTTCAATCCCTCAGAAGCCTATGGAGGAGTGATCCAGATCTCAGATTTAATCAAAAATATCTTAATTCGTGTTCCGAAGATGAACGAAAGTCTTACGGGGTTGGAACAACATGAGGGTGAGTAATTACTGACAGAATTTTCATTTTTGGGTGAACTAACCCTTTAAGGACATGTTTGTGAATGCCCATAGACAGCCACTCAAAGGCGATTCTAAAAGAGTCAAAAAGTCGAGACAGGACCCATCGTCAAAAATTCTGTGTCCACCACTCTAGTTCATTCAAAACAAACTAGAAAATAGACTCAAAGTGCTAAATACCGGAATTCTCCTTTAATGTTAACAAAAGAAAATACTTATAAAGTGTTACCAAAATAAATAAAATTTATTTAAATTAATTTCCCATATAAGTAGCCTACCTGCGTGCCATCTGTGCCAGGTCGGGAGAGCGGCGGTCCTCCAAAACTCGAGAGGGTTATTGCTCCTGGGGGTGTAGACTTCTGAGAGATAACCATCTAGCGGTTGAGCTTGTCCTCTGTCTTGCAAATGGATTATTCTCTTGGAGGATCTCATCGAACACATCAGACAGCGAGACGGTGTGCAGCTCATCTGTAGTACAAGCCCGTTTTCTCTCTGCGCTGTTTTCATGTCCTGCGCTGTGCATCACCTGACCGTCTCCATCACCTTGCGGCTTTTCCAAATACTCGGCCTGGCTCATTTCTTGTGTGTGCAGCGTTTTCCCCACATCCAAGTAATGATCTTTATATCGTGGATCAAGTACAGTCGCGATGCAGTACAGGGGTTCTGAGTCCGTCTGACTAAATCGTGTGCTGACAGTCTTTAAGAGCGCACTTTGTTATTTTCAGTCCGTAGTCTGTTTCAGCCTCTTTGTTTAAATGACGCTTTAGTGCTGCAAGTAAGGGTATAACGTCTGCCACAGATGCATCAGATGAGCTTATCTCTTTTGTTATCTGCTCAGAGGGGGCGAGAAGAGAGAGAACGTTCTCGATTAACACCCACTGGTATGCGGTGAATGTCGCGGGCAGATAATGATCTGCTATGTATGTAGCCAGGACTCACTTTTGCCCAAAAAGGCTTTCCAGCATATTATATGTCCCAGGGCTCCAGACTAACTTCTTTCACTAGGAGCACAGTGGCCCCCAACTGAAAATTTTAGGGGCACAACATGGGCACAACGGGCACACACCGTAAATCAACATGCTAACCAAATATTCATATTTCTACTAATTTTCACTGTATTACTAATAAATACTTACAATATGCTGTTTCAAAGCATTTTATTGTGCCCTTTTGAAGAAGTAAACCGACAGCACCATCGCTGTCATGACAGTACAAATATTAAACAAATATACCATACATTCAGAATAAAAAAAGTGCTTAGTTACAACTATGCTTGAGGCTAAGATTGTGTTTAACTAGCGTATTGTGTTTATACTGCAAAGTGTCTGCATTGTCTGCAAACTTTGTGTTCCCCGCAGTTCTGGGGTAGCGACTGCAACATTCACAGTTCATGGAGTTCGTCTCCTTATAGTACCTCAACCAGCTGAATTCTCGCAGCCAGTCTTCCTGAAAATGTTGGGTTCGGGCCTTCAAACCTGACTCTGAATCATCATCCGACTGTGACACTGTAGACTCTGGCACACTGGCCGCAGGTCGGAAGAACGAGTTGCTCAGACGCACATAGCAAGTTGTGATATTTGTGTCCGTCTCCTTCCCACAGACGTTTACGCGCGCTCGATTATCTCCCCCTCCACACATTAGCCACTTAGAGTAGCCATTACCTATTCTTCTCACACTCATTGGTCTGCCACACATTCCGGATTCATTGACACGCCCCTTCCACGTTTAACGTGTAAAAAAAAAAGGGCAAATTTACTGGATGTAAAATTCAGTCGCACACTCTCAAATTTTGGTTGCAAAATGCGAGCATTTGGTCGCAGTCTAGAACCCTGACTGTTCCACCTTGTGCTTACATCTTGTTGGAAACGTTTTTGTGGCGTTCCGAACTGTTCTTGGATAGATTGTAGGCGCGCATAGGCAAGCGGGGAATGTTTAAATTGGCCAACAATTTTCCTGCCTATCGCTATCACATCCGCTATACTGCGCTGACTCAACAATCCCTCGTTGACTGCCAGTTGAATTGTGTGTGCCTTTCAGATTGCTATCTTCCATGGTTTTAGCCATATTTCTTGCGTTGTCACTGACTTCCGCATACACTTTAGATCGGTCGATAAGCCAAGTGTCAAACATGTTGGCAAACGCCTCGGATATGGCTGCAGCTGTTTGGAAACCCCCTAAATTCTTGTGAGTGCAGCACAATCTTTTGTAGCTTGAAATCTGTGTCGATCCACAGCGCAGTTAAACTCCGCATACTGGGGGGGCTTACATCCGAGCTCCATATATCAGTCGTGAAGCTGAGGGCTGCAATATCTGTAGCCAAGAGCTCATGGACGTGAGCTGAAACGACGTTATACATCTCAGGTAAGCACATGTCTCAGAAATGCCGTCTACTAGGCATGGTGTAACGGGGCTCAATATGGTCTATAAGCCTGCAAAATCCAACATCCTCTACAACCGAGAATGGTTGATCATCCAATGCGGTTAATTCCATTATCCTTTTAGTAATGCCTTTTTATTAATGCTTTGGCACTGTCATTGGCAAACTTTTTTTGCCTTTTCTAAGAAGTCAGCCACAGGTGTGGGTGTCCTGGGACTGGGAGGAGCTACTTTCCTTTTCGCTGCTGCCGCTGTGTCTTTCTCGTACTCTGGAGTTCAGGGTGTCTTGATTTTAAATGATAAATTAAACTTGTAGTCCTGTAAGTTTTTGCAGATGCACCCCCTCTGGAAAATACAGCAGAACAGTGTCTGCAAACGGCCGTTTTTGCTTCTTTCATTCTGTGCATCCCTACCCAATAACTTTGTTTTGGTAAGCCTTTCTCTGTAAGAATGTCTAAAAATAAGCTGATCATTTGGTTTTCACAAGCGACAACAAATCTCAATGGCAAATGTTCGAGCAAAGTCTTATAAAAGATAAGTCTTAATAAAGACCTCAAATGTCTTATAAAGACCTCAGGGAACTTTCTCAACTTGTGTAAAAAGGGGCTTTCGCATTGAGGAACCTTTTGATAGTTTTGATAGAACTATTGCCGGAAGTACCCGGATTTTGGCGTGTTCGCACCGCAGGAACTAGGAACGATTTTAGTTCTAGGAACTCCTTTTGGAGGAACTAATTTAGCTCCTACTTTAGAGTAGTGTCTAACCAGCACCACCAGTGCTACAGGTGACGTTAGTGTTCGCTGATTGGCGGAACGCACGCGAAACACCAGCACTCGCAATTTTTATAAAGGCTGTGTAAACACCTACAGTCTATGGTAAACACAGATTACTGCCTGTATATTTAGAAATTATAATTAATTATTATAAATATAGTATACTCCAGAAATGAACTCTACAAACACGGAAAACAGTGATAGATGGGCCTCTTAACCTTTAAGGCTGCACTCCGCTACTGGTGATTTCTGAGATTTTGTATGAGTCAAATCATTCGCTTGTTTTGTTATTGTCAGAGTATCCAAAGCTCGTGTAAAGGATCGTCCGTCTTCTGAGCGGGGGCTGGAAGCAGCAGCTCATTTGCATTTAAAGAGGCGTGAACAAAAACGGCACGACAAATGTCACCTTTAATAAAGACCTCTATATTCAGTTTCTGGGTGAACATGCACAAGTGTCAGATGAATTCTGAGGCAGGGTCCACCTCGGCTGAAATCGCGTTCTGGGGCAAGGCGGTCAACATGTGAGAAGCGCCAGTAAACAAGAAAAAGTGAGGTTATGCTACAGATTAAAATATAGAAGTGCCTGTACTGTGAAGTGCCAGTACTACCGGCCCATTTTAAGCACTAATTAACATGAAAATTAAAACTACAGAATTAATTTGTCAGTTACTCTTATTTCATTCTGTTTGACATTTATCTCTTGAATTAAATTTTGACAATTCAATGTGTTCATTTTAGGTCCGATGGAGGTGAAAGAGGAATGTCAAGAAATAAATGAAGTGGAGGAGAAACATCAGTATCCGGAACCTCGCAATTTTAAACCTGAAGGAAAATCGTTGACTTTTGCGAATTATTATTTTCAGTTTTTGAAAAAAAGATCTCAAAGAAAAGAGGTACAACATTCTTTCACATGCAATCAGTGTGGAAACAATTTTCTTCATAAACAACTCCTCGTTGACCACATACGAATTCACTTGGGGTTGGAGCCCTTCACATGTGGCCAGTGTGGAAAGAGTTTTGTGCGTAAAGTACTCTTGAATGATCACATGAGAATCCACACTGGAGAGAACCCTTTCGCATGCCTTCAATGTGGAAAGAGTTTCTCTAATGATGGAGACCTTAAGCTTCACAAAGAAATTCATATTGGAGCGAAACCTTACAGCTGTGATCAGTGTGGAAAGAGTTTCAGACGTAAAGGACTTCTCAATGATCACATGAGACTTCACACTGGAGAAAAACCTTTCTTATGCGAGCAGTGTGGAAAGAGTTTCATTCGTAAAGCACTCCTGAATGATCACATGCGAAGTCACACCGGAGAGAAGCCTTACAGATGCTCTCAATGTGGGAAGGGTTTCTCACTTAGAGGAAACCTTAATTGTCACATGAGAATTCACACCGGTGAGAAGCCTTACAAATGTGATCAATGTGGGAAGAGTTTCAGATTTAAAGGAAAACTTAAGGATCACTATAGATTTCACACTGGAGCGACACCTTTCACATGCGATCAGTGTGGGAAGAGTTTCGCACAATCAGACAGCCTCACGTATCATCTGCGCTCTCATGCTGGAATAAAGCCGTTTAAATGTGATCAGTGCGGTAAAGGATTTATTTTGGGATCACGTTTAAAACAACACATGAAAGTTCATGCAAATGAGAGGCCTTACATTTGTTCTGTTTGTGGAAAGACCTTTTCACGTCTGGACTGTTTTAAAATGCACCATAAAGTTCATACTGGAGTGAAATCTCATGTGTGCTCTGAGTGTGGGAATAGCTTCGGCAGAGCCGGCGACTTGAAAATTCACCAAAGAATCCATACTGGAGAAAAACCGCACAAGTGTTCACATTGTGACAAGAGTTTCAATCAGTTAGGGCAGCTGAAAATACATGAGCGAGTGCACACTGGAGAGAAGCCATACCAGTGCCCTTCATGTGGAAAGAGTTTCAGGTCATTAAGTGCTCGACAGATTCATGTAAAGAAGCATTGTCCAAAATTGTCTAAGTGAGCTATCTGATCTACAACAATGAGCAGATGATGAGCGAAGATGAGCAGTTTCATTCAACGAATATTTGCTTTAAAAAAATCATCTGTATTGGTGAATATTTTGCTTGTTTAACAAATAGGAAAAAAAATTGTGGAGCAAAACTAATCTAAATAAAGTTATTTTGGTCATACTGATATTTTCACGGTTTCGTCTATTGCATTTTCCCAAACCTTGTCCTAAAGTTGTATTGCACTAAATGCTTTTAATGTTTCTCTGGTCTGATACACCCATTTCAAGTCTTGCAGTCTTCACTAATGGGCTGATGAGCAAATCGGGTTATACGAAGACGTACAAAATTGCAGTTTTGGGAATGTGACTTCTTAATATCCATAATCACAGTTCCTTAAACCTATGCACACACACTACAATAATCTTTGCCCAGTTGCACACTTAAAAGATTCAGTGGGTCGCATTCTCTAAAAACATGCACGTGAATTTCTCCTTAACCTTTCACATTCATTATTATCATCACTACAAGCTATTGAATCATGGGGTGTACTTAGTTCTTCACACATAGCTTCTCCATTTGGGCCTAGTTTTTGTTAAAGGCCCACTTAAGTGCCTTAAAGGATTATTAGTTCACTTTAAAAAAAACTTCTGCTGATAATTTACTCACCCCCATGTCATCCAAGATGTCCATGTCTTTCTTTCTTCAGTCGAAAAGAAATTAAGGTTTTTGATGAAAACATTCCAGGATTTTTCTCCATATAATGGACTTCAACAGGACCCAAACGGTTCAAGGTCCAAATGACAGTTTGACTGTCTCTGTTCCCCGAATTGGCCTAATTCCCCTAAACCCATTTAAGGGTAAAAACTTAATCGATGTTCAACGAATAAAAAACAGATATAATACAGATGACCAAATGAAAAAGCTCGGGTTGCTGAATATTCGATTCCTTACTTTAAAAGCACTTATTATTAATGATATGATTACAGATTATAACCCTAGACATGCTGTGTCTGACAGAAACCTGGCTAAAACCAGACGATTACATTACTTTAAATGAGTCCATCCCGCAAGATTACTGTTATAAACATGAACCTCGTCTGAAAGGCAAAGGGGGAGATGTTGCTGTTATTTATAGTAATATCTTCAGAATTACTGAGAAGTCTAGTTTCAAATTTAATTATTTTGAAGTGTTGGTGCTTAATGTAACAATATATAGTGTAAATGATAAATCGTGCTTGACATTTGTGCTAACTACTGTACACAGGCCACCAGGGCACCATATAGACTTTATCAAAGAATTTGCTGATTTTTTATCAGAGTTAGTATTGGCTGCAGATAAAGTACTAATAGTTGGTGATTTTAATATACATGTAGATAATGAAAATGATGCATTGGGATTGGCATTTAAAGACATTGTAAACTCAATTGAAGTTAGACAACACATGTCAGGACCTACTCATTGTCGTAATCATACTCTAGATCTAATACTATCACATGGAATAGATGTTGCTGCCATTTAAATTTTGCTGCAGAGCGATGACATCTCAGATCATTATCTAGTCTCATGTAAATTACATTTAGCCAAGGCTGCAAAGCCGACTCTGTGTTATAAATATTAGACCTATAGACTGTTAGACCTATAACTCCTGCCACTAAAGATTGCTTTATCAATAATCTTCCTCATCAGTTTCATCATCTCAGCATCCTGGATAGCTTAGAAGAACTCGATATTGCAACAGAAACTCTTTTGAGTGTCTCTTTTCCAGCACTTTAGACACAGTTGCGCTTAAAGAAGATTAAAGAAAATAGTCCAACGCCGTGGTACAATGAGCACACTCAGGCCCTTAAGAGAGCAGCCAGAAAAATAGAGCGCAACTGGAAGAAAACAAAACTAGAAATTTTTTGAATTTCGTGGAGAGAGAGCACAATTGCGTACAGAAATGCCTTAAACGCTGCTAGATCTGCTTATTTTTCAACTCACTTAGAAGAAAACAAACAAAACCCTAGGTATTTATTTGACACAGTGGCTAAACTAACAAGAAATAAAGCTTCTACTTCAGAAGTTTCCAAAGAGCACAGCAGTAATGACTTTATGAAACTTCTTTACTTACAAGATTGATAATATTAGAGAGAAAATTATAACTATGCAACCGTCTACTACTACAGTATCGAATCAGGCAGTGTATTGTGTCTCTGAGGAAAAATTCCATTTATTTGTTGCAATAGGAGAGGAAGAATTGTCTAAACTAGTTAAATCGTTTAAATCGACAACTTGTATGCTAGACCCTATACCGACTAAGCTACTGAAGGAGATGCTTCCAGATGTCATAGATCCTCTTCTTAATATCATTAATTCATCTTTGTCACTAGGATACAGTGTACCGAATACTTTTAAGCTGGCTAATATTAAACCTCTTATTAAAAAAACGCAACTTGATCCTAGAGAATTAGTCAATTACAGGCCGATCTCAAATCTACCTTTACTGTCAAAGATACTAGAAAAGGCAGTATCCTCACAACTGTGTTCCTTTCTAGAAAGAAATGATATTTGCGAGGATTTCCAGTCAGGATTTAGACCGTACCATAGTACTGAGACAGCTCTCATCAGAGTCACAAATGATTTGCTCTTATCATCCAATTGTGGTTGTATCTCTCTATCATACCTCCCAACACTTCCGTTTTTCACGGGTTTCTCACATTTTTTTAGCCCTTTCTCTCGGACCCCTCCCGATTTTAATTTGCATGGCCCAAACTCCTTTATAAATAATCAGACCAATATGTTTGTCTAATGTTGACCAGTTGCCAGATCTTGTATGAAACGCATCCTATTCACCCAATCCACACACCATATACAATGTTTAACCCGTTTGTCACCTCAACCTTGCAACCTATATTGCACAGTTACAACTGCGCAACCTACCAGTTGCAGAGTTGATCTCTTCGCAAGCTTCGGTGGAAAGTTCAGAGAAAGTTAGTTCAGAGCCGATGAAAATGGCAGGTGAAAGCAGTGTTCCCGCAAAGAAATCAAAATATAGCTGTAAATTTCAACAATGCTGGGTGCAACAACTTACATGCATCTTACCTAGTCATATCGACAACCTCCACGCTTTTTGTAAGGTGTGTCGCATTGATTTTAATGCAGCGCACTGTGGGAAAAATGACATCGCGCAGAAGAGGCACACAGGTGATTTCATCCTTCATCACTAAAGGACAGACAGAGGCAGAAAATGTGATGCAAGCTGAACTCAAGATGGCAATTTTGGTAGCACAGGAAAATGTTCCATTTGCGTTTTGTGAAATTTTCCATTTGCGTTTGTTCCATTTGCGTTTTGTGAAATTTTCCCTGCGAGTGTGGCAGGCATGTTCCCTGAATCCTGCTATCGCCAGGAAATATTCCTCTGGAAGGACCAAAACCACTCACCTCATCAAGGGTACGTTTATCTGATTAGTAATGCTAGATTTACAATGTGGTAAAGTTACCCTTCTGACAGGAAAGATGTTGATATACAGTGCAACGTTTTTACCACATGCTTAAAAAAAACCTAACATCTATTTTGATGTACTATTATTATATTCTATTCAGAATGTGAATGTGATACTGCTCCATAGGACTTTGATTATGAGGCGTTGCGTGTCTTAACCGAACCAGGAAAAAACAACAACTCTGCACTCAATTGGATAGACCTACAACCAATCAGAGCAACGCAGTAAGTGACGTATGTTGAGCGACTCATAGTTGTATCGAATCCTGTAGGATTATTTAATATTTAACTCTTTTTTGTTAAATTTCAGTTTTATTGATCATAAAAGCCATTATAACTGTATAAGTAGTGTAAGGGGTATAAGAAGCTATACGAGACAAGAAAAAAAAGTAAATGATTCAGACAAACATACAGCAGAATACAACGTTAAAATAGCCTAAATATAAAGTAATGAAACTTCACTTTGCCCTCAGCCAAAACGATTTGCCAGGGAACAAATTATAGATTAATGAGACCAAAGATCGCCCGTTAGATATACACAAGGCAAATTATATCTCATGTTTAACCACTAACGTTAGACTAGAGCCATCCGAGCCAGCGGCACACGTCAGAAGCACTAGCCGAGGTAAGGCTGTTCCAGGCGGGGTACATGAGCGCTGAGCACCCGGTAATCGCATCTCACAACCGAAAACGTCAGATCAAAATTTTAAATAGGCGCTATCTTTATAAATAAACCACAGATTTGAGCTTAACAACTACATTGTCGACTGAAAATCTATTAAAACTACATTTCGTGACACAATAACAGCAGTATTTTTAAATTTCGCGGCCTTTCTCCTCTGAATGTTACTATTACTAATTATATCATGACCAAATACAACCAGAAACAAATGTTTAGTCTTGTTTGTGAAAGGTTATTCCTCGAGACCTGTTTTCAATTGTGTGGTGGTGATTTGTACAGCCTCAATCAGCACACGAAACAGGCATTTTTCTCAATTCCCGGTATGAGAGGAATGGGAAAGTTGCTCAATAGGGCGTCTATGTATTTATTATGTCTATGGGAAGGACGGCAAACACATCTGGACGATCGACAAATGCCTTGATTGCAGTTCTCTGTTCGTTTTTTAAAATGAATGCGCTGTCGATTTCTTCTACAACAGACGCAATAGCGGAATCTATACATCTCAATTCTCCAGCTGCAGTCATCTTTGTGGTAAACCAGTTCAAATCAAGCGCTCTTTGATAACGTGATGATTACGTAACTGCAGATCATCTGTTCATCATCGTATAAATCCCGCCCTGGCAATTTGATTGGGCCGACCATTTCTGAACCGATCCTAATTACTCCTCAATGGATCGAGTCCAGACCGAACTTCCTGACCAAAAAATGTTGTGGGCGCGGTTTGGGATGGCATCCAGGCTACCAGAGCTTGATGATAAGGTCACAAACATCTGCCAGACTTAGCCATTTGGACTACAGTTTGATGAGTCAAACAACATGAAAAAAGAAAAATAATTTGTCATACTTACAAGAGTGTATGATAAGAATAATCTTGAGGTTGTCACCAAATTTATTGACATGCCGTCTGCAATGTGGGCACAGCAGATAGTCTGTATGAGGACCTGGCAACCTCATTGAGGTGAGTTTATTTACATGATGAGTACTGAGGTCTTAAGGCTCAGTTGAATGTGTTAGTATGTATGTTTACAACAAATGCTTTTGTCTAATTATCACAGTAATAGAGGAATCCCATGGGATAACCTGGTGGCCTTCAACTCTGACAACTGCAGCGTAATGCAAGGAAAGCACCATTCAATCATCACAAAATTAAAAGCTAGTCAACCTTATGTCCAGGATGTGGGTTGCATATGCCACCTTGCCCAACTTGCCACAGGCTGTGGCATCAAGGCTGTCAAGGCCCCAGTCGAGGATTTACTTGTTGGTGTATATGGGCACTTTGACAAAAGGTGAGTATAAAAGAGGAAAAGTTTGACTGTCTGGTCTTGGTCATTTTATTTAGAGTATGATGGCTAGGTTGATTTTTTATTACAATAATTGTGGTCATAATTGTTGCATGTGCCATATTGCATAACATTGGCACTATCAGAAAGGAGAGGACCCCTGTGGTGGGGGTGCAGCCTGATGATGACCAGCCTGATGATGGCCAGTGCACTTGGACCAACCTCGTGGCAGAGCTGCACGGGACAGAATTGTGGAACACCATTTTTGACTGTGTAATAAAAGACAAGACAAATATGCTTAGTTCCTGGAGTTTTATTTAAACAATTCTTTATAAAGAAAAGCCAGCAAGTCATCTTTTGCCTGCAATAAGAGATAGTTATGTAAAGTCAGCAATACTACTGTAAGGCTGGAAATTGGAAGAATTGGTTAAAGAATGACCACTGATCTATGAAACAAAGAACCTTGTGGGAAAATTAACATTTGACTCCCTCCCCCTCTTCCTTTGGGACAAGTCTCACTTCATCTGCATTCTCTCTGTCTCAGTAACACTTAACTCACACAAGAATATATGGTTTTAATGTGAATGATTAAGAAATGTGTTTAGTATCATTTTAAAGGTCTCAGTGCGACTGGTACAATGGTCTCATTCCCAAAGAGTAAAACACAAGGTACTAAGGTTTTAAGAGTTTAGAGATAACTGACACACAAAGAAAGGCAAATGGTCTTTTTCCCCTCACCCAAAGAGGTGTAACTTCTTAATGCAAATTAGCAGGTTTTCCATGTGAAAACATTCTAGCTATTTAATGGACTGCAGTGAGAAACTCGAGGCCTTTCTGTAATTCTGAGAGCCCGTGAGGTTGAGTCTCAAATGTATTTCTTAAAATGTTGGGTTTGCATTTCTCTTATCCTAGAGCATTCGATGTTATTGTATTGATTATCTTTGAACTGATTGTGAAATTGGCATGATACTTTACCCGACATAATAAATTGTTACATTTGATTATTCTAACTGATTTTGACATTGTTCATTTAGCTAATGGTTAAAAGGAATAGTCAAACACTCGCTCAAATTTAATGATGCACAGATATCATTAAAACCCTTTTATATATGGAGTCAGATGAAATAACGAGTTAATACATATGAGAAAGTGTATTGCATTTAATCCAAAATCCCTTTAGCCTGGAAAGGACGGAACATGCGCGAGACCTTCGCCGCTGATCGAATGCCGCCATTGGTTCGATTTAGCGAGGACTTACACTACTATGTGTCAAATGGTGTATTAGCACTTACTCTGAAGGTCCTTTTGAAGCAACTCTGTCTCTAGTGTAATTTTTCTCTTTTTCAAGTTGTCGAGTTCAATTTCTCTTAATTTGTGTTTTTTCAGGTCAAAATACTCGATTTTTGGTTGAAGATGCCGTTTATATAGGGAACGGATGTCACCCTGTGTCATTTTGTGAGAGAAAAAGAAAGGGTCAAAACATGCCTCATGCAACAAAAGTAAAAAGTACAAATACAACACTGTCCACCTCTGTATCAGTTCTTTGTGCAGACTCTGGTAACACTTTATTTGAAGGGGTGTGCATAAGACTGACATGACACTGTCATAAACATGACATAACACCTGTCATGAACATGAAGGAGCCTTTATGAATGTTCATGACTGTTGTCATTAAGTGTCATTCGGTAAATTATGACACTTTTAATGCAAAGTTGACATTGTTTAAAATGTCTTTGTTATGACAACTTGACATTACCCAAGACAAAAATGTCTTGATTATGACAACTTGACATTAACCAAGAAATCATAACCTGTCAACCTGTCACAACTTTGGCCGTCATGACACCATTATAACTGTGTCATGAATATTTGACTTGTCCTCAAGTAAAGTGGAACACATTGTACTAGTTATAAAGATGTCATTAAGGGTTATTACACTGTAAAATGCTGTAAGTTTGATAATTAGACCTGTTATGACATATTTGTGACAGGTTGATAGGTTATGATTTCTTGGTTAATGTCAAGTTGTCATAACAAAGACATTTCTGTCTTTGTTAATGCCAAGTTGTCATAATCAAGACATTTTTGTCTTGGGTAATGTCAAGTTGTCATAACAAAGACATTTTTGTCTTTGTTAATGTCAAGTTGTCATAACAAAGACATTTTAAACAATGTCAACTTTGCATTAAAAGTGTCATAATTTACCGAATGACACTTAATGACAACAGTCATAAACATTCATAAAGACTCCTTCATGTTCATGACAGGTGTTATGTCATGTTTATGACAGTGTCATGTCAGTCTTATGCACACCCCTTCAAATAAAGTGTTACCCAGACTCTTCTGCAAGCCTTTCTCTGGGTGTGGACTCCTGCAACTCATATTGCAGACAGAAAGAATAGGTACACAAGTATATACAAATTAGTGTAAAGTTATTTAAGCACTTACAGGTTCTTCCTCCAAAGGACAGTCATCTGAGAGGGTTTCTTCACTGTCCTGTGCAATGGAAATAATTGGGTATTACAAAGTGTTGCACTTTCTTCCCTTTATGCAAGTTAGAAAAAGTACACAACTTACTGCATATGCTTCAGCCACCACTTGCTTGGGAACAGGTAAAAGTGTTGGTGTATTATGCAAAACTGCACAAAAGAGGGGGAAAACATTGTCATTACAATTAACTACACTGAAAAAAATATGTGATCAATAACTCATGGCAACATATTTTATATTAACTAAAAGTTTAGAAGTTTTCACTTTCACAAACGGTTGAAATGACTGTACCAGCCATTTGGATTATACTTAATTTACAGTTTTTCTCCACTGGTTTGGCTCATTTCTTGAAACAGAAATTACATTCTCAAAACAACATGGACAAACCTCCAAACCCAAGGGCGCAGATGGCACTGGGGACGGGGGGGACATGACCCCCCCAGATTTATAGTGACCCGATCCGTCCCGTCACCCCCCACCCACCCCCCCCCCCCCCCCGAAAGGCGACAAAAATCGGTAAAACAGAGGATTAACCAGTGTTTTCGCTATGTACATTAGCCAAAGTAGTGTCCCGGTCCGCCGCTGCTTCAGAATCGGGTCGGGGCAGACGCAGGTTGACACACAATTATAATCTACACCGGTCACCATTACTTTGTACCCACGTTCTCACTACACGCTGTTCTGTTGTCAATAAACACACGATGCCATCATGCCACTGACGTTTACACTCTCTCTCTCTCTCTCTCTCTCTCTCTCTGTGTGTGTGTGTGTGTGTGTGTGCGCGACTCCTCCTGAGTGACGTCACCGGGGTCCTATGAGCTGGTAGCTGCCTCAATCGTGCCTGTGTAGGAGTGGACCGGTAACCATAGTGATCATATACAATCTATGACTGAGTGATTTTCCGTGATTTTCTGAACTGAGCAAAAAATAGACTGTAAATGCCACATAAAGGCAATGAAGAGACAAAAAACTATCACCTCGTTTTTTCAAAAACCAAACAATGTAAGTATCCTATGCCTGTTGACTTTCCCAGATGTGGCAGATTAGATTTGTTAGGGACTAGCTAGTCTGACAATAAGGCTTTTGCACTTACTAAACACAGCAAAATGTGGAGACCATACCTATGCATTTAGGTGAGTGGACAGAGGCATATAATGAATGAACACAAAAAGAATGGTTGGATAAATCAAACAATTTATTGTCGTCAGGAAATAATGTTTTATCTTATCATTTAACCCATTGTACTGTATAAATTGACTGAGGTATGTTCACTGTCATGTAAGCCACTATAAAAATAATTATAATAAGTCAATTTGTGTGGTGCAAGGTTTATGCAAACAACAAATAAAGGCCTACATAAAATTTTGACATCCTCTTATAGCAGGAAATCATGTTTTTTTTTATTGTACGGAGGATATAGATTCTTAAATTAATGGCTATGAAAAACATTTCTTAATATGTCATACATCATTTGAAAGATATTTCTAATCTATAAATTGCAACAAACTTGTAATTAACACTTAAATTTAAAATTTTTAGTTATTAGACATTTTTGAAATAGTAGTTTTAGCCATTAATTCTCAGGAATATGTTGTATTTCACATTGTTGTGAAATTATATAGTGGTATAGAGGGTTAATTGAAATTATAAGATTTAAAATGTTGCCCTCCTGGCCTGCTGGCAATTTCTGATGACAGTAAGGCAGGCCCTAGTCAGTCAGGTGAGGATCTGCAGGAGGGCAGCCACAGTAGAAAAAGACAGCATGAGGAAGGAGAGACAGTAGAATTACAGACAGAAGACGCAGGGACAGAACAACAAGGAGGGACAGGAGGCAACACAGAGGGAGAGGATGTTGACATGATAATGACATATACAAAGGAAAATCAACCTGACCCTAAAGTTTTGCAAAAACAAGTGATGAAAGACCGGACACTGACATTCCAAAAATCATGGTATGAGAAGTATCCTTGGCTGCATGTTAGTATGAGTACAGATGGTGTTCTGTGTTTTCATTGCTCTAAGTACTTCAAGACAGGGAAACCAGCACAAGCCAAGAGTATAGACCCAGCTTTTGTCAGTACTGGATTTAAAAACTGGAAAAAAGCACTTGAAAAATGTTCCATGCATGAGAAATCAGAGGGTTACAACATTGCTGTTACAACTGCTGCCTATGAAAACAGGCCAGTTACTACACAGTTGAGCAGTGGAGTCAGTACACAGCAGGCAGAAAACAGAGCTAGCCTGTTAAAAATAATAGGGGGTGAGATGTTTCTGGCGAGGCAGGGATTGGCCTTTAGGGGGCATGAACATCATAAAGGTAACCTTGACCAGCTTTTAAAATACAAAGCTGAAGATGATCAATCATTCACTCGGTGGTTATCTGCAAAGAGGGGGGTGCACACATCCTGGGATTGTCAAAATGAGCGTATAAATTTGATGAGTTCATCGATTATCAGGACAATTGCAGATGAGATCCGGTCCCTTCCAGTGTTTCAGTATTCGATAATTATGGATGGGACAAGAGATATCTCTGGTGTTGAGCAGGAGGCGCTGTGCCTACGTTATGTTGACACTGATTTGCTGGTGCACAAAGACTTTATAGGGTTGTATGAAACAACTTCTACAACAGGTGAAAACCTTGCCAGAATCATTTTGGACGTTCTGTTGAGACTGAATTTGCCAATATCTGGCCTCAGAGGTCAAGCATATGATGGGGCTTCAAATATGTCTGGAAAGTACTCAGGTGCCCAGGCTGTTATTCAGCGAGCACAGCCACTAGCGCCATATATACATTGTGGAGCACACTGTGTTAATTTAATTACACAACAGGCTTGCTCAGCCTCCAGTGTCGTGTGAAATGCACTTGACTGGATACATGAACTTGGTAAATTTTTTGGGCAGTCTGGTAAGCTGAAAGACAAGTTTAAAGCCATAGTTGCAGCTGAAGGGGAAGGGCCAGCCCTGTCCATCAGGCCTTTATGTCCCACTAGGTGGACTGTACGCTCACCTGCTATCCGTGCTGTTCTCAGACAATATGGGATGGTACTAAATGCACTGGATGAGATGGCTGCAAGTAATTCTGGATCTGCAAGCCGGGCAGAGGGCTTACGTGTTCGACTGCAACAGGGTAATGTTGTACTGGGACTTCTGCTTGCTTTAGATGTGATCAGTGAACTAGAGGTTCTAAATGCATCTCTCCAGAAAAAGACTCAGACAGTGGAGGGCATGCTCTCTGCAGTCTCTCTTGTCCAAGAAAGCTTGAACTCCAAAAGAAACACTGAACACTTTGAGGCAGTCTTTAAGGAGGCAGGAGACATGTGTGACAATCTGTCTCTAGAGTCCATTGTTCCACCACGCACACATAGGCCCCCTAGAGATATTCTGGGCAGGCTCCTGCATACACACCTGGATCAGCTGTGGATTTTTACAGAGTAGAGTTCTACCGTGTCCTTGACACAGTAGATGCACAAACTACTGAGAAGTTTATGCAACCAGGCATTCAAACTTTAAAAGAACTGGAAAACTCACTCCTGACTCCGATTACAAATAATGCAGCAGTTTGTAAATATCCTGAACTGAACGAGGAAGTCTTGAAAGTCCAATTAGCTATGTTTAAAAACAAGTACAAGGTCAGCACAACTGCAGATGCTGTGCATGTTTTGAGAGAAATGCCCCCTGAAGTCAGGGGCCTATTTGATCAGGTAGAGACATTAGTAAGATTGTTGATGGTGGTGCCCATGTCATCTGCTGAGGCAGAGCGCAGTTTTAGTGGGTTACGCAGGTTGAAAAATTGGTTGCGATCAACCATGACACAAAAAAGACTCAATGGCATTGCTGTGTGCCATATTCACCAAGAGAGGCTTGACAGACTGGACAGACAAGAAATTGCCCAGCAGTATGTTCAGGGTAATGAAAGGAGGAGAGATGTTTTTGGGTCCTTCATTGAGTAAATTTGTTTGGCTGCACTAGACCGAATTTCTCATACTCCGTATAGCCTACTTACTTATTTTTATTTATGTAAATATGTTGTTGTTATTTTATTTTATTATTATTATTTGCACATAGGTTCTTTGCTTTTTTGTTCATAATGACTTTGTATGCTGAGATAAGCAAATGTTTAAATAAAACATACTTTGCTGAAGACATTAAGTTTTGGTGGGTGATTGGCATACTAGTCAAATAACAGTCTGATCATGCATTGCTAGTGGTGATCAGGTAGGCATTTGTTTACCTTTGTTCATTGTTGTTTATCCATGATTTCAAATAAGAATCCCCCAATGGCTTTTTAGTGCAAATCATTAGCCCAAATTACACAAAGTAACTACTTGAGCACTAGTTAAAGCCCAAATTACGCAAAATAACGAATTGAGTTTAAATAATTTGCTGACAGCTTGGTCCCCCCCAGTTAAAAAATCCTATCTGCGCCACTGCCCTGACCCAAACCCCAGACCAGTTACAATGCAGCTCTATCAGGACAAGGGCACACAATTAAGTGAACTTTAGCCAACTAAAGTGTCTGAAAAGTCTTGAGGGTTGCACCTGACAGGGCCTGTGAGATTGCATGTGCCATATTACACACCATTGCACCATCAGAAAAAAAAAGAAAAAAAAAACATTTCATTAATGTTTAATAAAAGACAAGACAAATATGCTTAGAATTCTTTGAGTTTTATTTTATTGTTCTTTGTAAAGAAAAGCCAATTATAATCATCTTTTCCCTGCAATGAGATATTATGCAAGTCAGCAATAGTACTCTGTGTGAAATAATATATTAGCACTTACTCTGAAGTTCCTTTGAAGCAACTCTATTTCTAGTGCCAGTTTTTTTCTTTAAGTTGTCAAGTATTTTCAAAATACTCTATTTTCTAGGGGTAGGGGTAAACCTGTCAACACATGCCTTATGCATAAAACATTAAAAGGAAAAGTATAACACTGGCCACCTCTGTATCACTGCTTTGGTCAGACTCTTATTTTGTAGGCCTTCTGTAGATGTGGACTCCTGCAACTCATATTGCATTCAGAAATAATTGGTACTTAAGTGTAAATTAAGTAAAGTTATTTATGCACTTAAAGATACATGACAGGGTTTCTTCACTGTCCTGTGCATTGGGGAAAAATGGGCATTACAAAGTGTTGTAGCCTACTTTCTTCCCTTTTGATGTAACATTAGTAAAAGTCTTACTGCACATGCTTCAGCCACTTTCTTGGGAACAGATAAAAGTGTTGGTGTATTGTTTAAAACTGCACAAAAGAGGAAAACATAATTGCATTACAATGACACTGGGGGAAATGTGATCAATACCTCATGGCAACATATTTTTTTACATTAACTACATGTAGTTTCACACATGTAGACTTTCACAAGTCAAAGCAATTCATTACTACTCAAGGTTTAACAGTTGATATGACTGGACAGCCATTTGGATTATAGGCCTACTTAATTTAATGCAGCAACAAATTATTTTACAGTGTACTAGGATCATTTAAAGTTAATTGACAAAGTTGCTGCTCCTGCCTCTGGCTGTGGGTCTGAGGAAGAGCTGAACTCAGGGATGCCCTCCACAACCCAAGGGCCAGCTCTTCTGCCGGGGTATAACGGGGGTGCATGACCACCACCTGTTTGTTTTTCTTTTCTTTTCTTTTTTTCTCATCCTTTTTCTTGGTTGCTTTTATAAACAGGCAAACATTTATTAACAGTGTCTTTTTAAAAGAGATTAGTATAAGTACAAATTACCATAGAATATTCTAGTACTTCACTTTTACTTGTTCCCATGTTCTAGTAGTGGGTGGTGACTCTGACATTACTATGAACAAAGTTATTAATATTTAGAAATTATTAAAATATAAAATATATACGGTAATAAGTGATAAAAACATCTAACATGGTCACTACAAACTTAATTTGTCTGCTACTTTTTGCCAGCCCTCTCTCCTGGCTTTTGCACATTTGAGGTGAACATTTTTTATTACGTTTTTAAATTCTGCATATCCTTCAAGCAATAACTCTTGCTTTGCTGCGGTGAAAAACTGCGCACGCTCTTTGGCCACGGTGAGCAGCCAATAGCAGCGTTGCTGATCAATGTTTCTACTATCGATACATATCCCCTTTTAACCCAGCGCATGAACGCGCAATTATCTCAGATAACTCAATCCAGCGATACTAATCATAACCGGCAGGAGTGTTCGAAGAACCTAATTAGCCGGATCATGATGAGCACGATTATATTATCTTGGATGTCTCGTTTGATCTCGGATGTTTTAAGCAACGTACGAAGAACGGGCCCCAGATCTGTCTCAGCTGCTGCCTGAACCCAAACAAACAGATGAACTAGACGAACTAACTAGCACTATGAGCACCATTCTCTCTAGAACATTGGATATCGTTGCACCCATTAGATTAAAAAAGGTCAGAGAGAAAAGTATAGCACCATGGTACAATAATACTACATATGTTTTAAAGAGAGAAACCCGTAATTTAGAGCGTAAATGGAAAAAAACTAATTTAGAGGTCTTTAGAATCGCGTGGAAAGACAGTATGTCACGTTATAAAAAGGCCCTAAAAACGGCCAGCGCTGAGCACCTCGGCAAATTAATAGAAAACAACCAAAACAATCCAAGGTTTTTATTTAATACCGTGGCTAGACTAACAAATAAACAGACGTCGTCTGAACAAAATACCTTGTTACAGTTTAGTAGTAATGATTTCATGAACTTCTTAACCGAGAAAATTGAAAGCATCAGAACCACAATTGTAAACGTTCAATCTTTGCTCGCGCCTTATAATTCAGCCGCAATTATCACCCCGCAAGAACAATTACAATGCTTTACAACTATAGAACAAAAAGAGTTAAATAAACGTATCACTTCATCTAAAACAACAACATGTTTATTAGATCCTATACCACCTAAACTACTGAAAGAAGTGTTACCTATAGTGGAAGAGCCTCTTCTCAATATTATTAACTCATCTTTATCTTTAGGTCATGTTCCAAGAATGTTCAAGCTGGCAGTTATAAAACCTCTTATTAAGAAACCACAATTAGATCCAAATAACCTAGCAAATTACAGACCCATTTCAAATCCATTTATGTCTAAAATACTAGAAAAAGTTGTGTCCGCTCAACTGGGCTCTTTCTTGCAAGAAAATGAAAAGTTTCAGTCTGGATTCAGGCCACATCATAGCACTGAAACTGCGCTTGTTAGAATCACAAATGATTTACTTTTAGCTTCGGACCAAGGCTGTATCTCAATACTAGTTTTACTTGATCTTAGTGCTGCGTTCGATACTATAGATCAGTGATCCCCAACCCCCGGTCCCCGGACCGGTGCCGGTCCGTGGACCCGTAGTACCGGGCCTTGAAATATTCCCTGAATAAATTTTTTTTTTTTTTTTTTGAATAATAATTTTTTTTTTTTAAGTGCTATGACATGTCATGTTATGTTATTTAATCCAAAACATAAACAGTAAATAGATAAAAATGTGTTTCTTTGAGCGCGTTCATTCCGATTGCTTAGCAACGCGTCGTATCTGAATGGACTGCAAAAAAAGATAGGCTACCGGTAAACTGGAGCACTTTGCTAGCACTTTATTCAACTCAAAGAAACGTATCCTATATGATATTAATCAGATATATACAAAATAAACATAACATTACAAATTATAACTGCACAAAATTACGAGAATGCACAAGTGAATTTGAACTACGTGCCATTCAGAATGACTCATGTTGTGGACGCGCTCTTCCTGGAGCAACGCGACACAGCAACTAAACCCAAATAAAAACATTGTTCTCTTTATAATGTTATATAATATGACAGTAGGCTACCAACAGTCATTATTAGTCGTGCAGTGTCGTTTGAGCTGCGAGCGCTGAAGCTGAAGAGTATCACCATACACTTTACTACATTAATTTTTAACCAAATGCATCCTATATGTCGTGAGATAAATCAGATATAGATAGGCCTACACAAAATAAACACAATATTACAACTTACATTTGCACAAAACAAAAGGCTGCGAATGCACACGCAAACTTATAGTCATGATAGTGTAATGAACCGGCGCGCTCTCTTTACATGTTTCGCGGTTGAGCAGCACGCACGCGCATGAACCTGCTTATCGTCGATTAAACGTTAACATCCCTATTTTGCACCAAAACACCAAAGCAAATTCCTTGTATGTGAAAACTTGGTACATGCCAATAGAAGTAAATTCAATGTAAAATTCAATGTAAAATACAATTTGCCATTTCTGCCACCTGCTGAGTGAGTGCTGTGTGAGTTGCTTTTGAAGTAGACCTAATTGTATGGGAGAAAAGGGAAACATTTTGTGAACCGGTCTGAAAGTTTAAAAAGATTGGTATATTCATATAAGTAGCCTTTGTTGCCACCTAGTTCATTATATGTAAAGAAATTATAGGCTGTTACTGTTTTACACAGTGATATGTTCCGAATCCAAACGATACATCTTAAAATTGAGGCATTAAAATTGACAACTGGTCCCTGGAATTTTTTTTATGAATTTGCTGGTCCCTGGCACAAAAAAGGTTGGGAACCCCTGCTATAGATCACACAATACTCTTAGATCGACTACAAAATTATACTGGTGTTCAAGGACAAGCATTAAGCTGGTTCAGGTCATACTTATCTGACCGCTACCATTTCGTCTATTTAAATGGAGAAAAATCTATCATAACTCTGGCAAACTATGGAGTGCCGCAGGGATCTGTGTTAGGCCCTCTATTATTCTCAATATATATGCTGCCACTTGGTAATATTATAAGGAAACATGTAATTAGTTTCCATTGTTATGCTGATGACACTCAAATATATATTTCATCACGGCCAGATGAATACGCTAAATTATCCAAATTGACAGATTGTGTTAAAGATATAAAAGATTGGATGACGCGTAATTTTCTTTTATTAAATCCAGACAAGACAGAGGTAATACTTATCGGTTCTAAAAACCGTCCACAAAACCTCTCACAACACAACTTTAACATAGTAGGATGCCCTGTTACTTTATCCACTACAGTAAAAGACCTGGGTGTCATATTAGACTGCAACCTGTCTTTTGAAAAGCATATTTCATATGTTACAAAAACAGCCTTTTTCCACCTTAGAAACATTGCTAAGCTACGTAATATGCTATCAATCTCTGATGCAGAAAAGTTAGTTCATGCATTCATGACCTCGAGACTAGATTACTGTAATGCTTTATTAGCTGGTTGTCCTGCACCTTCAATAAACAAGCTACAGTTAGTCCAAAATGCAGCCGCTAGAGTTCTTACTAGATCAAGAAAATATGATCATATAACACCGATTTTATCATCACTTCATTGGTTACCTATAAAGTTCCGTATTAATTACAAGGTATTGCTTCTGACTTATAAAGCTCTAAATGGTTTAGCTCCAGTCTATTTAACGGATCTTCTATCGCCCTATAATCCATCGCGCTCTTTAAGATCACTAAATTCGAGGCTTCTGGTCATACCTAGGATATCCAGATCCACCAAAGGAAGGAGAGCATTTTCACATTTAGCTCCGAAGCTCTGGAATAGCCTTCCTGATATTGTTCGTTGCTCAGACTCGCTCTCCCAGTTTAAAACTAGACTAAAGACGCATCTATTCACCCAGGCATTCATATACATTTTTTTATCTTACAGTTACTGTAAATCCGGCCTCTAGTTCATAAACGCCAGAAGAGAACTGGCCCCCGACTGAGCCTGGGTTCTCCCAAGGTTTTTTTTTCCTCCATTGGGTCACCTGATGGAGTTTTACGACACCATTAGGTCACTTGATGGAGTTTTCCGGTTCCTTGCCACTGTTGCCTTTGGCTTGCTAAGTTGGGGATACTCAAATTAAATAACCAATCATTAATACCATTGATCAGCTCTACCAAACGTGGATGTCTTTTTTCCAGTAATAAACAAACATTGTTATGTTGTTGATTGATACTGTGAAGCTGCTTTGATACAATCTGTATTGTGAAAAGCGCTATATAAATATATTTGACTTGACTTGACTTGACTTGACTATCACTTTTTCCATCAAATTGGACGTTAGAAACGTTCCATCAACGTTTTCCTAAATTGGATGTTAGAGCTATTGGTCTATAACTTTTAGTGTTTGTTGGATCTTTTCCAGACTTTATTATTGGAAGTACAAGTTCACTGGTACATATAAAACAAATTGTTTTGAGAAAACCATGTTGCTATTTTAAAGCAGTGTTAGCTGTAGTCCATTATCATGTTTTGGTAAGCTAATAGTAATTAACTTGTAGTTATATTAAGTAGTAAATATAAGCAATTCTGTTTTAAAAGTGGTCTAAACTTTGTCATTTTTTTCTTTCCCTTTTAGGTTGCTGGTTCCAAAATGATCTGGAAGTGTAAGTTCACCTCCAGTTGAAATATAGTTATTTAAACACTACAGGCTGCCGCACAGACACTATTCCAGAATCAGCCCTCTTCCATGCCTCTACACTGATTGCATTTGTACATTTCAGACACTTAATGCACTGAGTACTCATTTGTCAAGATATCATATAGCACAACCTAGCAGTTGTACAGAGCACAGTTAGGAGCCTGTGATATTTAAAAGCCCTTTATGCACATTTCAGCAACCCTTTTCTGAATCAGAGGTTTTCAGTCATCTCAGAAAGCATTTGAAAAATCATGAAACAGTAACGTGCCCATACAAGGATTGTAGCTACAGAACAAATGTGTACTTGTCATTCAATTCTCATAAAAGTAGAGAACACCAAGCATGTGTTGCATCAGACTTTCAAACTGATATTCTCAGTCAGGATCCCCATAATCTTTAAGTCAAGTCAAGTCAAGTATATTTATATAGCGCTTTTTTACAATACAGATTGTATCAAAGCAGCTTCACAGTATCAATCAAAACAACATAACAATGTTCGACCTCCACGTTTGGTAGGGTTGATCAATGGTATTAATGATTGGTTAATTAATTTGAATATCCCTAACTGAGCAAGCTAAAGGTAACAGTATTTAAGCCAGTATTTCTGAGGTAACTAGAGATTTGCATGAAGAATGAAAAAAGTAAGATTTACTTACTGCAAAGAAATGGTCACAGAAGCAGAACCTACACTGAGTGAAGTGGTTGCCGCTGTCACGGACTGCAATGTTCTGTCTACATCAACCTCTAAAGGTGCCGAGTTGAATTCATCCAAGCGCAGAAAAATCTTTATTGAGCACAACTATCCTTATGTAATGCCAGTGGAGTATCAGTTGGAGTAACCAGGACATACCAGCATGTATGTTCCTATCCTTTCAATGATTCAAGAGTTGTTTAAAAACACAGACATTCTTATCAAGATTACTGAAACAAATACTGCATCTGGTCAATATATCATGCTTCAATGGCTCTCATTTTCTTGAAAATGAGTTACTGTCAACAGGGGATCTCATCCTACCACTCCAGCTATATACTGGTGAGCGTGAAATTTGCAATCCGCTTGGCACATCACGTAAAATTCACAAACTTTGTGCTGTATATTGGGTCCTCGCTAATGTGCCACCAAAATACAGATTAGCAATACATGCTATACAGCTAGCAATACTGGTAAAAGTGACTGACCTCAGTAAGAATGGATATAAATGGTAAATGGACTGCATTTATATAGTGCTTTCACAGACCCAATGGCCACCAAAGCGCTTTACATTTTGCCTCACATTCACCCATTCACTCACTCATTCATACACTGATGCAGTTCATATGCAGTTGTACTTGCTCCATTGCCATGATACGCCAACACATGATGGCATATCATCTTCCTGCATAATTTTTCAAGCCAAAAACATCCAGGGCTGCCTCTGTTCTGGTTTCAGCTCTACCAGAGGTTTCTCAAGTACACATTAGACAACAAACAACTAGTGACACAATTTACAAGACTTCAAATGTGACCATTGATGGCAGACTATGTCTGCGTCCGAAATCGCGTACTATGTGAGTAGGTACTACATTTAAATAAGAACGTACTTCGCGACCGTTAAAAAAGTAAGTTCTATATAGTATGAATACGGGTAGTATGAATGAGTCCGGACATACTACATGCTCCATGTTGTTGTCGCGTGACATACGCTGTCATAACAGTGCGAAAATTTAAAGAGCCCATTCCACTGACTGCACCAACTTCGCGCTGTTTTTAGTTCTGCTTTCTGGTTTCATCTGCGTTTTTACGTCGTCCGAGCCGACAATCAAGAGGAGGCGTCGGTCAGCTGCTCGCAGATCACGCCTTTTGTGGAGTTTCTCAAATAACATTTATATACCTAATAAATTTTACCTCATAAAACACACACACAACCCCTATGAACAATGACAGATGTTGATTTTTGGCAAGGAAAAAGCCATTTATTTGCTTGTAATATTACTAAACATGAATGAATCAATAGAGATACGCATGTGTGTCTGTGTTTATCTCTACAGCCCATAGCTAACGTTACAGCCGCGTCTCCGGTTTCCGCCATTTTCAAATATAATGACAACAACTCCTCTCCCGTGGCATCATGGGATAGTAAAGTGTCCATCGTATGCGCACTTCAGAATCTCGCCGGAAGTAGTAGGTCATCCGGGTACTTTTCGCCTACTGTTTTTCGAATTCTATGATTTCGGACATACTACTCTGCTCGCGTACTGTTTTTCGCATACTATATAGTAGGGAAGTTTTCGATTTCGGACGCAGCCTATGTCTGTGGAATGTTTCTGTCTGTAGGAGTCATAGGTGGACTGTCTAAATTTAGCAAAATAGAACAGATCTTCCTTGTGAATCAGAATGTATCTTTTCTGTGTTGTGATTATGACTCATGGTATGTAGAACATCTACGGTCCTATGAGCTGTCAACTGCAGACACGAGCCTGGCGATCCACCCGCATTCTGGTCTGAACAAGATAGACGGCTCACTGCTGCTGACCCCCAAGCGGTTCATTCAAGTGAGACAGAACTGAGTTCAGGTAATAATGAATGGTTCTTTTATTTATCAGTTATTGTGTCTTTATTCACTCTCTGTGGAATTAAGCAATTTATAAGCTGTATATGGTACTCTTTAACAACCTGATTTTGTCTTTTCATTAGCACAATGGCAGCTGCATCCCCACAACCAATGATTATTCGAGTTATTGAGACAGACCAGGCCATTGAGGAATTGCCACAAAAAGCTGTTGTGCACATCTCACTTTCACAAGACTCCAGATGCGTCATCTCCAGAGCGTCTCAGCAGGTGGCCTCCAGGTCCTTTTCCAGTACCCATATTTGCATTAACAAGAGACCAAAAGCACAACATTTTAGAAAAGCTTGCATCTAATCTATATGGTTTTAAGGCTTACCCAAGTGATAAAGAGATCGCAATAGCTGCTGTCTTGTAGCCAATCATCCCTGCTTAAAGGAAGCAGGATCTGAGACTGGCTGGAACGTACGGCTGGAAAAACAGCATCAAGTTTAAAATGGGCAATTACAGGAACAAGATGAGATGGGCTGTATGTAAGGAGCTCACTGTTAATGTTGGAAAAAGAAGTACAAGTAATCCTGAAATTGAACCTTCCAACATTAAAAGACCCAAGCGAGCAGAAGTAAACTTCCTACCCAACTTTCCCCAAGGAAAGATTCATTCAAGCCTTGAGCTGTAGAGGCAGACAATTGTTGAAGAAGTCAAGAAGATTGAGAAGAGCCTGCCCCTCATTAGAAAGATAATGGAGACCACATTTCCCCTACACTGACAGACCATAGTGATGTCGTGCCCACCAGTGAACGAGCTCATGGACCTCTGGCCTGCTCTCAAAATAGAGTCTGAGGTAATATGGATCAGCTCTCTCTTTTAAAGTGAAAATTGTGATTCTTACTCATTTGGCCGCTATTTTCTGCTTTCTGATTGTGTGCTAGATTCTTCAAATTCATCTTTTTTAAGTGTTGTTGCTGTATCCTCCTCCTGCTGTAATTTCAATGTAGTCATATGCAGAGTTCCAGCGGATTACGAATCAGAACCTTCCCAACACATTCTATGCTGAGCTTGACCGCCATCTTCCTCGACTGATGACCTTATTCAGACACAAGGCATCAAAAACTGAGACGACAACAGATGCTCTGGCTGAAATTTAAAAAATCCACGATGAACAGGTAAATAGATTATTACACATTTCATAGTTGGAACATTAAACAGGTTCAATGATTCAAATGAGCTTTGTGATTTGTGCAGTTAGTCCACTTTGTGTTTGCTATTTCTGATTGCATTAAAGATGTGAACAGGTTATTTGTGGACATATGTTCTCATTGAACTGTTTAAAATCAGCTTTGTTCAGTAAACTGTTCAGTATATACAATTCTGTTTGTTTTTATCTGAATAGGAAATCCATGACATCCACACCAAGCGCACTACCGTTCTCCACGCCCTTCCTGTGTATCTGCGCGAGGACGTTTCTGGATTTTTCAGAACCTGCACAGTGAGTCTCCTTAAGTCACTAACTACTGTGTATTATGTAAACAGGTCATCAAAATACTAAAATATTATAGGGCTTACCTTTGTTTAGTCTACCCATACAGGTTTCGTGTATGGTCTTGTTTTCTTTTTCCTCACTAAAAAGGAACTGTATTGGCGTTTTGTTCAATGATCAGTAAAACATTTTCTTGTAAATGTCCTTTAGCTTGGTTTCAGTCTATCTCACATCACTTAGATTCTCTGGTAATTTGGCTGATTCATGTGTGCAGAACATGAATCTTGTGTTTTTCCCCTCTTACAATGAGACCCAGGTATCCCTTGTAAAAGAGGTATTGGATTTCAATGGGACTTGTTACTCTGTTCCATGTGTTAGTTTGTGATTATCTCTTTTTCATTAATTCAGGACAAGTCTGATGAGCCAGAGCTTGATGGTGTTGCAGTGGGCCTCCTTACTGTCATCAGTGACCATGACACAAGTCCAGTAATCTTTGGTAATCTTCTGGTAATCTTTGGACTGATCTATGCACTACACCTCAGCTATCCCAAAGCACTTACCAACACTTTTGAATTCACTCAAAAGATTTTACTTGGAAGACGGCGGTAGGGTAAAAGACTAGTTCATTATATTATAAATATTATATTATATCATTGCATCATAAAGGGCTAGTTCAAAGTTATCTCCTTTTGTCTAAATAATTCCTCAAAAAGTTACAGCACTACTTTGCAGGTGTTCAGCCAATAGGCCCAAGCTACACAATATGCCTTTGTTCTCATTAATATAATGCAAAAGTAACGCTAATGTTTTGTATGTTTGAATGTTTTTCTCAACCATTGTGGGCTGTGCAAGATGACCCACATTTCACTGTGCATTTTTGAGTTTTAAGTGAAATTGTTTTAAAAAAGTCTACAGAATTGGTGTAACTTCATCCAAATTGCTGCCCAGTTGCCTTACTCAGGAATAAGCCAGGAAGCCAAAAGCACACAGTGTTTTTTCTTTTATAGCTGTAACGAAATATAACTTATTCATTATTTATTATTGTTTTTGATTACTCCGATTATTTTCCTGACTATCTGATTAGTTGTCTGGTCAATATCAGAAATTCGTGATAAATATCTATTTCTTAGGGCCTTAAGTGACCAGGAACACATTTGGAAGGCTAATCAGAGAATTTTTCTTCTTAAAAATCTCTCAAATTTATGAATAAAATTAGTTTGCAAATAATCAGTTAATCTACTTCTTGCAGCTCTACAATTTATTTAAGTATATTTTAAAATACTTTTTTTTGTTCTGTTTATTTTAATTGATACATTTTTATTATGTATATTTCAATTTCATTTTAACGTTGCAGTGTGCTAAAAGGAAGCGGGCAAGAAAATACTGTTCAATAGCAGACGTTCATGAGTTTTAGATATTAAGTTACCGGTAGTTAAATTCTAAGAGTCACATGTTTTTAAGTAAACAAATGCAACATATTTGACTAATGTGTACTTAAAAAAATGACAAAAAACATTGAGTTTGGTTAACATAAAATGGTGTTGTTGTGTACTTATTTTTTAAAGTTCTGTGAACTCATTCCTGTGGTTTGAAAACTCGAAACTTTAAATCATAACTGAAAATAATTGAGTTGCTTCAACAGAAAACTAAGTCATATTAACTGCAAATATTTGAGTTGAGTTAAATGAGCACTTTAATTTAACTGTTATCAAAAGTTACAAGTAGCAAGTCATCCAACCTTTTAAGTCCTGGAAAATTTTGACTTGTTAGTTCTGGTAACTTATTCGGGTATATAGTGTATCTTTCCTTCTTTCCATATTCTAATAAATGAACCATACTTTTACAACACTTATTAATCTATGCCCTGCCGTATTTTGTTTTTTGTTTTTTTATAGGTGAATCCATGACCCCAAGCAAGTGGATGTTGTCAGTCGAAAGGAAAGTTGTCCTGGGCCCATATTCAGAGGCATTTGCTCAGGGCCTGGCAGCATTGTTTGCGAACTATTACAACTTAAATATGGCTTATCAGGATGATGCTGCATGCACACTGGAATTTATTCAGATGTATTTTAGATAAAATCTTACTCAAATTTTCTTGACTTTTTTTTAGGTTTTCAATTTCGGATTGAACTTCCATCGGACTTCCATTCCAGCAAACATTCGCTCTTTTTTCGTTGTAGACTAGTTAAGAATAATCAATTAGCATTCTGATTCAATTAGCAAGAGTAGAGAGTATAGCAGTTAAGAAGTATAGCACAAAACATTGCAAATATACAACTGCAGGAAATAAACAAATATGCAAATAATTTAAATACTACAATGCAAAACCATATAAAAAAAATAATAAAAAATAAAAGAAATTATAATAACTAAAATATCAGAAAAAATAAATCAATGAAAGATAATAAAAAAGAATAATAATAATAGAATAATAATTTGACTGTCCCAACTTTTTTGGAGTGTGCTGCAGCCATCAAAATCTAAACTTGTTTATTTATTAAATATTAAGTTGGTCAGTGAAAATATTGTAAGTTTTTTTTAATAAAATTGAAAGAGAATTGACATCACAGATTCTTGATTTTATTGCAATTTACAAAATGTGGTTGCACTCCAATACAGTACAACTCTACCTTATCTTAAATATCTTAAGGAGATCATTTAACAGCTCCATAATCACGGCAGGCTCCCTGTAGACAATCACACTGTTACACTAATGGACTTTGAATGGCTTGCCATTTAAACAAAAGTATTCCAATTGAATTGATACAAGAGACTCTGACCTGAAGTTCATGATTGAGGTTCAAGTATTCTTGCCATTTTTATGGATGTGGCAAATTAAAGGTAGGCACAGTTCAGACCATTTCTTTTGTTTATGACTGAAGGTCAGTCACACTTTAGGGATGCGTACCCTGTATAGTTGATATTTAAAAGATTAGTTCACCTCAAAATGAAAATTTCCTGATAATTTACTCACCCCAATGCCATCCAAGATGTTCATGTCTTTCTTCAGTGGAAAAGAAATTAATTTTTTTGAGGAAAACATTTCAGGATTTTTCTCCACACAATGGACTTCAAGTCCAAATCAATCCAGTTTCAAAGGGCTCTGAAGTGCTTAAAATGGCTGTGCACGGTCCCAGCTGAGGAATAGGGTCATATCTAGCGAAACGATCTGTCATTTAAAAAAAAAAAGTATATACTTTTTAACCACAATTGATCGTCTTGTGCAGTCGAATTAAAAACATTACAAGCTTACCGTTTTAAAACGAGCTACGGCAAGCAGATTGTTTTGAACACTGGCTGAATATGTACTTGCGTAAATAATTATTTTGGATAATTTTTAACCCAAAAAAAGATTGCAGCTTTAAATTGGCTTTATCCTTTTCTTTTATATATTCTAAACCATACCATCACTGGAATGTTTATATATTTCCCCTTACCAGACATTTTCTTTAACATATTCCACACTTCACTTAAACTAGTCTCTTGTCCAATCGTTGTGCAATATTTCCTCCAGTATGCTCTTTTCGCCGTTTTAATTGTTCTCCTACAACTTGCTTTTAGTCTCTGGTATTCTACTACATTTTCCATTTTAAGACTTTTCTTTAATGTTTTGAATGCTTGATTTCTTATTTCAATTGCCTTTATCAAAAAGTTGATATTGAGCACTATATTGGTCATCACATGCATAATATGGCATCCCCCATTTAAAATTATATAAAATTAAAATATATATATATAAATTATATACTAGTAACTGAAGATTCATTCATGTGGCACCTTTATTTTCTGCAAGTTATCAGATGATCTTAATGTAGTAGGTTGTCAAACTTAGTCTTGAGATATTTTCTTTAAGAAGAAATGCCCTTAATGTCGTTTTATTTATAATTTCATTCAGATCTGCAATGTGATATTGGAGTATCTAGTCCAACTTTTCTTTAGCCTACATTGTAACTGATTTCTTATTCCCCTTCACTCCCACATGAACATACAAATACTGTACATCTACATTTGTATAAAGTCAACACCATATCCCGTCGTTTCAGACTGTGGCATAAGACTAAATAGGGGCCTTTGTTGTCTAGCATATGAGGAAAACTATGACACAAATGTTGTGGTTAAATAGTAGAGCAATATTGTCCGTTCAGCAGTTCTAGTTTAAAAAAAATTAAAAGATCCATCAATTCGTTTTTCAAATAACTTGCCAACATGGTTGCAGGGATTCTGATTGATCAATGTAAAGTGAGAATATATCTACACCCTTATCTTTCAACCTATAACTGTATTTATTATTAAAATAAATGACTACATCATCTTCGTGGTGATTCTTCAAATTTTAACACTTTGCATTTCTATTAATTACTTTTTCAAAATGTTTAGATTTTGTTGCTGCATTACTGTTCCAGAGTTTGTCTGACACCATGAAAACCTCCCACAGAAATATTACATTTACAACTATGACTGAAAGCAATTTAAGTCACTTAAATATTCATTAAGTATTTTACACAAATGTTGATCATATTTAATCAACTGGCCAAGTGAAAAAATAATTTATAGCAGGCTTTATAGCAGTTTTTTTGTATTTATTTTTTTAAATAAAGTATTTTTCAAAATATATATTTAATAGTCTTTTCTCACCTTTATGTTATAGCCATGCAGAGGACTGGACACTCCTGATTCATACAGCAACACCAGAGGACATTTACAGGAAATCATATGCATCAGTTTATTATAGAGGCAGTCAAAGAACAATCAGAATTCAGTGTAAAAAAAAAAAAAGCAAGGTTCATAACCGAAAAGACAAACACAAAGATGAAAGCTTGAACAAGTCCTGTTTCACACAGCAGTGGTTCGAGGAGTACGCTTCTAATGTAGCAGTATGTGCAAAACTTGTCACAGTGAAACATGTTCCCTATTTTTATCAGAAAAACACGAAATTGAGAACAATGGACCCAGATAAGAGTATTGTATACTTCTTCAGAAATCATAAAAAAATAAATAAAATAAAAAACATTTTACTAAAAGACAAACAAAAAAGCCCTGTAAAATCAGTGAATTTTTCGCAAATTCAATTCTTTTTTGGTTTCAAAAAAAAAAAAAAAAATTCAACTAATTTTTAGGGTCCTATGAAATCCGTTTAGTTCTTCCCAAAATTAGTTAATATCTGGATTCCGCTTTAATGGTTAAATTAATAAAATCAAAAAGCAATTCTAATCAATTGAATACAAAAAAAAACTTTACCAATTGAATAATTTAGTAAAAAAATAAAAAGTACAATAGAACCTATTGAATCAGTTGTATTTTTTCCCCCAAAATCTGTTTTTTTTCTTTCTCACTGTAATTTGTATGGATTTCGTTTTAATGGTCAAGTTACATTTTAGTAATCATTTAATTGAGGTCATAAAACTAAACAATTTATTAAAAGGTTCGCAAAAACTTTTTTCAGGGCCCTATGAAAACCATTTGACTTTTTCCAGAATTGGTTTTCCGCTTTTTGTTTATCTGGATTCTGCTTTTATGCTTCAATTAAATTAATAATTAAGAAACATTTCTAATTAATTGAATTTATAAAACTTGAACAATTTACTAACATTTCTACAGTAATAGGAGGACCTTATGAAATCAGCTGGAATTTGTTCCCAAATTAAAAATGTTTCTCTATTTTAATTGTTCTGGATTCCATTTCAATGGTTAAATTAAATTTTAGTAATCATGTCCGATAACTGTTATTGTCTCAAAAAAAAAGAGAAAGATCTGCATTTCTTTATCCTATTACATTTTAATTTTAGGAGTGCTGATCTTTCCATTTTTTCTTGAAATTACTGCAATTTACATGGATCAACGCACCTGATTCAGTAGAGCGCAATGATTTCATCTTTCTTAATAACTGAAGTTATAAAACTCTTACAATTTTAAAATCAATTCATAATTAATGGTTTTAATAAAAAAATGGTTTTAATCAACAAGCATGTCTAATCAATTAAATTCATAAGACTTTAAAGCTGCAGTTCGTAACTTTTGGCGCTCTAGTGGTTTATAAACAGAACTGCATGTGTCTTGCAGCCGGATCTACTTCTCTGTTTCAGTCTATGACGAGTCACACGGGTACTGGACCAGTCTAAAATAGTCCCAGTATAAACATTTATTATAGGTGTACCGTAGTGATTCAGGATAAGACAAAAACACCGTTTGGAAAATGGATTCATGATGCTGCAGCTTTAAACATTTAAAAAAAAATTTTTTTTTTCAAGAAACTGTGTTGTCTTGAAAACGTGTAGTTCATGAAACTGAGGCGCTCATTCACACAGAGACACGCGGAACATGCAGATTTCAATAGCAGTCTTTTTGTGTGTTCATCTGTATATTCACAGACACTGGCGTTTTTTTTAAGTGTACAGCAATACTTTGATTTATTCACCCAAAATTTGCCAAATTCTTTAGACATTCCACGTTATATGATCAATTTCATTTTTATAACTCAATTCCCAGATTCTCTCCAAGTATTTCGCATCACAGAAATCACAGGGCCCTAAAAAAAAACAATTTCATCGAAACATGGAAGTGTTTGGACCTGAGGATGAACTTTTCTCACTGTAACAACTTTGGACAATGCTGTTTTTTATGCATCTGTAGATTACTTGATGTGGCGAAACACTTGCCACACTGCGGGCATTTGTAGGGTTTCTCTCCGGTATGAACCCTCTCGTGGTCTTTCATGTGTCCTGAATGAGTGAAGCTCTTCCCACACGTCAGGCAGTGAAACAGATTCTCTCCAGTATGGATTCTTTCATGTGCTTTCAGGGACCCCGAAACTTTAAAGCTCTTATCGCAGTACGAGCACTTGTACGGCGATATCCCAGTGTGAGTGTTTTGGTGTTGCTCCAAGTAGTTGGCTCTGCTAAAGGCCTTGCCACACTCAAAGCACACATGATCTTTCATACCGGTGTGAGTTTTGTAGTGGTCTTTTAAATTGTGGACCCATACAAAGCTCTTGTCACAGAAAGAACAGGTGTAGGGCCGCTCGTTCGCGTGCACCTTCAGGTGTCTCTTTAGCTGCGATGCGAAGAAAAAAGTCTGGCTGCACTGCTCGCAGCTGAAGGGCCTTTCCCCGAAGTGATACAGCAGGTGTTTCTTGAGGAGCGCCGCCCCAGAGAAGCTCTTGCCACACTGAGAGCAGGGGTGCAGCTTCTCTCCGGAGTGTAGTTTGGTGTGACTCATGAGGTTTCCTTGGTTTGTGAAGCTCTTCCCGCACTGCTGACAGGTGAACGGCTTCTCTCCGGTGTGAACTCTCAGGTGACTCTTCAAATGGCCTTTTTGTATGAAGCTCTTCCCGCACTGCAGGCACTTGAACGGCTTCTCCGCGGTGTGAATCCTGACATGATCGGTAAGGTGTCCTCTTTGAGTGAAGCTCTTGCCACACTGGTCACACCGGTAAGGCCGTTCTCCGGTGTGACATCTGATGTGATCCTTAAGGTGTCCGTTGTGACTGAAACTCTTGTCGCAGTAACGGCACACGAACGACTTCTCTCCGTTGTGAACCCTCATGTGATCGCTCAGCTGTTTCTTACATGTGAAACTCTTCGCACACTCGTGGCATGTGAACGGCTTCTCTCCAGAGTGAACTCTCGTGTGATCGTTAACGTTACCTTTATTTTCTCCACTTATGAAATGAGGTTCCTGATGCTGATGTTTCCACTCCGCTTCAGTCAGTTCTTGACTTTCCTCTTTCACCTCCACCAGGACTAAAGTGGACATAGTAAAAAAAAAATTAAAAAGGGGACAAATGTAAACAACAGAAGTCAACATGTTACACATCTGGTCAGTACTAGATACTGCTCGATACAGCTAAAATAACTGGAAGCGATTGACAACGAAAGCCTTGCAAATTAAAGATAAAGAATCTTAGCTTGAGTTAAAAATGAGGCGGAAACAGTGCAGCGGATGCAGTTTTATTCTAGGCTTTACGTGGGAAACTTTATTTTATGCCATCATGCAGCAAAGCTGCGTTGCAAAGTTGAAAAAATAAAAATGTAAAACGTTAAAATTATAGAGATCACAAAATGTTTACATTAACCCCGATTATGCTTAATAAACCAACAACGCACGTGACCTTGTAAACGCATTAACCCATTTTCCTTTATCGGAGAAAGGTCATGAATGTTTTAAGCATAAACTGATCGACTCGTTTTGATTTTTGCCCCTTACGTTGATTTCGCCCAGCATGTCAATGTTAGCCTGATTTCTGTCGTCTTGTTGAAGTGTGCATGCGTGATATGTTACAGGAACTTAAAAATGAAAATTAAATGAATCATTTACTCACCCTCAAGTTGTTTCAAACCTGTATGCATTTCTTCTTTCTTTCACAACTGTTTGGTTACCGACATTCTTCAATTTATCTTTTACAGATTCACAGGTTTAAAACAACTTGAGGGTGAGAAAATGACAGAATTTAAATTAAGTGAACTACTCCATTAATGTAGATTTAAGTGCATCCAGACAGAGTGAGCGTTTTGCAGTAAGGGAGGAGGAAATATCGCAAACTGAGACTCAGTTTCAGTATAAAAAGTATAAAAGTGCTCTCATCTTTTGCAGCAGCAGAAGAACTGGTTCAGTCAATATGCTGCATCTGTAATGGGAGGATATATATGAGCCGTATGTTTACAGCTGGCATGTTGCAATACTCTTCTTCAGTTTTTAATGCTTTGTTTAATTGCAGACGACACATCTGAGTCGAAGCATTTCATTTACGCAAATTATTATATTTTGATGTCACTACCGGGAAATAACCTGATTTATTAATAAATGGGTTTGCATGTAAACCCGGACAATAGGTTATTTCAATAAGTTATCAGCGTTAGTGGTGGGCGATACTGCTAAATTTTGTATCGATCCGATACCAAATACATATAGGGTCAGTATTGCCGATACCGATACCAATACGATACTTTTTACTTAAAAAAATACTTTTGTGCAGGGGAGAGCAGTATGTCATTATTTCTGAGGTGAATGAATGATCAATTCTTTAGGCAATATTTTTTTATTAATGTATTGAAGTGCACACAATTATTAGTTATTAGGGACTGTACAATGAATGCTTTACCGACTTTAAAAAAAATAAAAATAAAATAAAGAATAACAAAAATCTCTCAATTTTTTCTGGTTTTAAAAGCAAATGAAATAAAGTGAAATAAAGTGCACACAATTATTACTGAAGAGCAAACAAAGAACAAATATACCTGTGCAAAATAAATACATTCCCTGCTCTCGGCCATCCTGATCTCTCATTCAATTACATTCGCTGCTCCTCGGCGCGTTGTGTCAGTGAGTCACGTGACGACACAACAACGAATCACAGCAGAGCAGCAGGAGGGGGAGGAGGAGCAAATGGATGTGAAAGCAGCGTTTGCTCAGGATTGTAGAAGACACGAGCAAAGTATAGTGAACGTAGAGGAGAGATATTTAAATTAAAATAATTACAATTGTATCGATCTGATACCAATATCAGTGTTGGCATCGATACTATCGATATTTAGATCGATCCGCCCACCCCTAATCAGTGTACCAGTGTGCATGTACACAAGCTCAATGAATATAACTGGGAATCATGCGACAAACGGTGACATGTTTCATCTCTTTTTTACAACCTTCTGTCTTTTTGGTCACTTGTCTGATTTTGATCTAATAAAGGTCCAGAGATCTGAAAACTTTGAGGATATCATTACATTTCCATACATCTGCCCTTTCCAATAGGTACTGATACTGATCCTCTAATACAAATAATTAAAAGTACCGATACCAAGTTATTTTTTGACTACTGATTTTATTTATTTACTACTGAAGCTAATAATTGTGTAGTTATGAACTATTTCTCATACACCTCTCCTTTCACATCAGTTTCACAGGCATCATAGGTATTAGGGGTGTCGAAATTAATCGTTTCTACGATGCATCGCGATGCAGACGGTATCGGTTCAGTAATAGACCATAACCGATTATAATGTATGCTTTTCTGACGTCATTTGTCGCGTTTGTGCTTTGTCGCAGTAGCATACAAATGGCAGAGGGAGGTGAGACGCGAGTGCGAGTAATAAAAAATGCTCCAACTACTTTAAAAGCCTACATCTGGGCACATTTGTCTTTTATGAACAAACCTGGTAAGCACGACCTGGAGAAGACACGCGCTGTGTGCGCTCATGTCACGCACAAATAGAATATGCAGGAGGTATACCACAAACTTGATAAACCACATTAGCCGTTTTCACCCGAGCTGTTAACGCTGGCAGTCTGCTTTAGAGTAAGCGAATGAGATCCAACTCCGAATCCACAGATCATTCACCCGCCCCAATAATTTTCTCTGATTAAGTATCTGCACCCGATGGTCAAATTACAATTATTCTGTGTTGTTACGCGTAATTTTAAAGAAATGATCGTCACCTTCAACAGTGGACTCGCCGACGGTTGATGCGTGCATCTCACTGATGAATGAGCGCTGCTTTTAAATGAACATTTATTTAAGAAAATGAAATTCTGTCAAATCAATTTTGTTTTAATGGCATAAGTCAAGTCAAGTCGAGTATATTTATAGCGCTTTTCACAATATAGATTGTATCAAAGCAGCTTCACAGTATCAATCAAAACAACAATGTTCGTTTCTTAGTGGAAAAGACATCCACGTTTGGTAGAGCTGATCAATGGTATTAATGATTGATTAATTAATTTGAATATCCCCATAAACAGACTTTAGTCCCATGAAACTTAAACTGGAATGTCACTGTTTGTCACCGCGACTTCCCGAACAGGCGAACACGCACGCACACATAACTTTTGAAGTCAAATTGAAAATTGAGGATGCGGTGTGCATCGTAATGAGATATCAAATTGAACTGAATCGATGACATGATAATCGTAATCGAACCCAACCGTGAGACCAGTGTAGGTTCACACCCCTAATAGGTATATATACGGTTGGCATCATGACGGAAAAAAAGAGGAGTGTTGGAGTCATTTCACTGCCGTGAATGAAAACATTGAACTGCGATGTATGTAGAAAAGCATTTCGCTACCGTGGCAACACCAATAATTTATATAAACAAATCAAAACACACGAAAAAGCAGAGTCAGAGCTGCTAAAAACAAAGAGGAGTGAAATCCTTCAGACAGACTGCTGGCACTGAGACAGATCACTGTCATTTCAGCTTCAGAGAGGCAAAGAATATCCAGGTAGCTTCAGTGGTGACCGTATTATTTTAGTCATATCGGATCTTCAGCATTAATGTTCATTTTGGATTTAATGTTCAAACAAGTGTATTTCACCCTGAATTGGTCATCATATTTGTTACTTAGGCAGACTGATTAAATAGGGCCCTATATTTTATTCCGTTTTATTTTTTCCCAAATTCCGTTTTTTCCGTTTTAATTTTTGCAAATTCCGTTTTTTCAGTTTTAATTTTGGGAAATTCTGGGGTTTTGAAGGAAACGACAATATGTGGCGGCCAGTGTTGATTCTGTGGCGCACCGCCATGAATTAGTCTATGTGTGGGAAACACTTCACAAAAGTCACGTGCAAATTGCTCGGCGTCGAGTTTCTTAACTTTTTCGCAGACGAAAGCAGAGCCGTGGAGAGCCGCATCACCATGCTTTCATTGTTTTGATGCCGTCATTGGAGCTGAAATGACTGGAGGGGTTGTGTCGCCCAGATTTGCTTCCCCCAGTCTGTATTTTCCCCAGACAGACGTTCTTCTCCCACACAAAAACAGAATTTCATTCCAAATATGTAAAATTCCGCGTTAACACTAGATTCCGCGTTAATTGGCCAATTCCGCGATTCCGTGATTACGGAAATTATAGGGCCCTAATTAAATATAGACCATGTATTCAGACAAAAAATAATATATTCAGCCCACTGAAACATGTTATCTAAATTAATAATTTCACTGGAATTTAAATCTATATATACACACCTCAAACCTGAAAAATTTAAATGGCTGAATATTCCTTTTGTGTTACCCGTGAAAAGGACACTATAGGATTCCTATATTTAAACTACATGTAGATAGGCTTATGGCTAGATTAAATTATTTTGTTATTTCACCATGTGATTCCCCAAGAGCTATGGATATTACAAGGAGCCTTGCAGAAATGATTGCAAAAGACCTGCAACCTCTTGTCACGATCCACGCTACAGGATTACAAGTAGGAAGAATTTCATGGAAGGGAAAATATGAATGAGTGCCACTAAAGTGAAAAAAAATCTCTAGATGGTGCAGACAGTGTCGTACTCACAATAGACATGTGGACATCAAGAGCCACAGAGGCTTATTTATGTCTCATTATTGATGAGAACTGGCAAACGTAAGCATATGTCCCAGAAACCAGTCGTTTTTCAGGACAAAATTTGCTCAATTAAAAAGTCACTGATGAATGGGGCATAACAGACAAAGTTCAGGCTGTTATCACAGATAATGATGACAATATTGTTCCAAAGTTTTTGCAAAGCAGGTTAGGCACATTATCCATGTTCTGCACACACCCGTAACTATAGTAGTTCCAGACTCCACTGAGGCTCTCCCTGATCTCCTCCACATCCAGCAGAGATGCAGTGCTGTTGTAGCTTTCTTTCAGCACAGCACAAGAGCTGCAGAGAATCTCAAACAACTGAAGTTTCCAGAACACAAACTGATTCAATCAGTTGAAAGACCTCACTGTGCTTAAGTGAGGAAGATTGGTCCACAGTCACTTTCTTCATTGATGCCCTGAAACCATTTAACAAGAGAGATATCAACTGAAAAACATGTTTCAGTTTCAAAAGTGATTGCCCTGGAGTCACCACTTCTGAGATCAACTCCATCTTATGAGAGCCAAGGTAGCAAGTAGAGTTGTCAAAAAAGTAAAGACTTCGGTACCGAAATTTTTAAATTGTGACACTTTGAGCGGAATCGTAAACGCCTCAGATTGGCCATTGCGTTCATGTGCTTATCGGATGGGTCTGTGATTGGCTACAATGATCAACACACATAAGTGTTTTTAAAAACGGTAGCGTTTAAAAAGAACAAGTGGACCGGTCCGCCGATAGATGCCTGCTTTCAAACACTCCCGTGTGTATATGTGTAAGCGCTCGGTGAAGAGCGTCATTGATGTATGTTTATAACATGTTTTTGAAGCGCTGATCATTGTAGCCAATCACAGACATATCCGATGAGCACGTGAACACAATGGCCAATCAGAGGTGTTTGCGATTCCGCTCATCAGCGGCACATTTTTTTAATTTCAGAACTGATTTGGCTGCTGGGATGTCGGCACAATGCCAGGGTCGTTTCAGACGTATCAAAACCTTTTATGGTCTTGCTGTCAGTGCCTACCTGGATGCCAGATTTAAAAACCTTGGATTCCGCGACATGGCAAATGTTGAATCTCTGAAAGGACGGCTCATCACTGAAATTCAGTTAATGAACCAGACCCCAGCCTCTTCACATCAGCTCCTGAGTCAAGCTCAAGCCAAGCCTCAGCAATGGCTACCACAACTACCTCAAGCTCCTCTGCAGCACAAGGTGGGATACGGTCAGAGTTTGACTCCAAAGTCCTTGCATCCAAGCAGTATCTGGCACTGATGCCTTAAAGGGCCCCTATTATGATGTTTCCTAATGTTGTTTTGGAGTCTCCTACAACAGGTTTGCATGCATCAAACATCAAAAATCAGTTTCATTTTCTCATAATATACAGGTCCTTCTAAAAAATTTAGCATATTGTGATAAAGTTCATTATTTTCCATAATGTAATGATAAAAATTAAACTTTCATATATTTTAGATTCATTGCACACCAACTGAAATATTTCAGGTCTTTTATTGTTTTAATACTGATGATTTTGGGATACAGCTCATGAAAACCCAAAATTCCAAAAAATCTAAAAAAATTAGCATATTATGAAAAGGTTCTCTAAACGAGCTATTAACCTAATCATCTGAATCAACTAATTAACTCTAAACACCTGCAAAAGATTCCTGAGGCTTTTAAAAACTCCCAGCCTGTATCATTACTCAAAACCGCAATCATGGGTAAGACTGCCGACCTGACTGCTGTCCAGAAGGCCATCATTGACACCCTCAAGCAAGTGGGTAAGACACAGAAATAAATTTCTGAACAAATAGGCTGTTCCCAGAGTGCTGTATCAAGGCACCTCAGTGGGAAGTCTGTGGGAAGGAAAAAGTGTGGCAAAAAACGCTGCACAACGAGAAGAGGTGACCGGACCCTGAGGAAGATTGTGGAGAAGGACCGATTCCAGACCTTGGGGGTAGGGATGCACTGAAATGAAAATTCTTGGCCGAAACCGAAAACCGAAAAAGAGGAATTCAAGGCCGAAAACCGAAACACCGAAAGAAATTATGCCAATTATTAATACCAGTGCATTTATGGCAATGACTGTGTACTAAATTCAAGGCATTGAAGTCAAGGCATTGCAATTGCCTAAATTAATATTAAAGTTTCAACATTTTAAATAAATCAATTACAAATTATGCAAATGTTTATTTAGCACATTGCAACAATGCACAGTATAAAATAAAATTCTAACTAAAATGTTTAACTTGACCCCACTCATGTACATTAAATAATAATGTAAAGGCCTACTGGTCTGCTTACTTTAGTGCAAGATTAAATGTTCTCTCATAAAAACAAAATGCATTTAGGTCTAGTGCATTTTAAATTTTTCTCTGTAGGACTACTACAAGAAAATGCATTCAGAACAAGTGCAAAGTCTGCTATCAAAACAAAGACTGCCATAGCCCATATGTTAACTGTAGAATTCTATCTATCGATTCTATCGAACCCTGGTGCGTTTGCGTGCATATTACGTCATCGCAAACGTGCACGGCGCATGATAGAAAACAAAAAGAAAAGAAAATAGAACATGGGTCATTTATATTGTGTTTTTTTATTAATTCGCTGATTTACAATACAGGTTTACTCTGTGTGTGTCGCATAAGGAGGCCTTCTGCTGCTTGCAGACGGACTCTTTTGAGGAGACGGTGGATTTCCACATTTGTTGCCCTGATTCCACGAGCAATGCGCGAATACACTGCCGGGTCACTGACGCTCGTAATTCATCAACACTATCATCCCATACAAGTGTTTTATTAAACAGAATACATCACAAACAAAAAGCTAAAACCTATGCGCAGATCACTTTACTTCCTGAACAAGTGCGCACCTGAGTCCGTGTTGTTTGCACATTCACGCGAGCCGCGCCACGGTTCGGGAATCGGGAGCAGCCGAACTCAGACCACCTCATCCAGGTAGTCTCGGGTTTTTCATGTGAACCGTGCCCTGTTCCGAACTGCCAGTGTGAAAGCCCCCTGAAGTACGTCCACACCGCAGACATGTTGCTTCAGACAAGCACGTGCAGGTCGCGGTTTCTGTTTGCGTCATCACAACATTTCGGCCGTATTGTTTCGGTGATAAAAGTCTTTCGGCCAAAAACCGAAAATGCTCTTTTGGGCCATTTTCGGCCGAAAATTTTCGGTGGCCGAATATTCGGTGCATCCCTACTTGGGGGACCTGCGGAAGCAGTGGACTGAGTCTGGAGTAGAAACATCCAGAGCCACCGTGCACAGGCGTGTGCAGGAAATGGGCTACAGGTGCCGCATTCCCCAGGTCAAGACACTTTTGAACCAGAAACAGCGGCAGAAGCGCCTGACCTGGGCTACAGAGAAGCAGCACTGGACTGTTGCTCAGTGGTCCAAAGTACTTTTTTCGGATGAAAGCAAATTTTGCATGTCATTCGGAAATCAAGGTGCCAGAGTCTGGAGGAAGACTGGGGAGAAGGAAATGCCAAAATGCCTGAAGTCCAGTGTCAAGTACCCACAGTCAGTGATGGTCTGGGGTGCCATGTCAGCTGCTGGTGTTGGTCCACTGTGTTTTATCAAGGGCAGGGTCAATGCAGCTAGCTATCAGGAGATTTTGGAGCACTTCATGCTTCCATCTGCTGAAAAGCTTTATGGAGATGAAGATTTTCATTTTTCAGCACGACCTGGCACCTGCTCACAGTGCCAAAACCACTGGTAAATGGTTTACTGTGCTCAATTGGCCTGCCAACTCTCCTGACCTGAACCCCATAGAGAATCTGTGGGATATTGTGAAGAGAAAGTTGAGAGACGCAAGACCCAACACTCTGGATGAGCTTAAGGCCGCTATCGAAGCATCCTGGGCCTCCATAACACCTCAGCAGTGCCACAGGCTGATTGCCTCCATGCCACACCGCATTGAAGCAGTCATTTCTGCAAAAGGATTCCCGACCAAGTATTGAGTGCATAACTGAACATAATTATTTGAAGGTTGACTTTTTTTGTATTAAAAACACTTCTTTTATTGGTTGGATGAAATATGCTAATTTTTTGAGATAGGAATTTTGGGTTTTCATGAGCTGTATGCCAAAATCATCAGTATTAAAACAATAAAAGACCTGAAATATTTCAGTTGGTGTGCAATGAATCTAAAATATATGAAAGTTTCATTTTTATCATTACATTATGGAAAATAATGAACTTTATCACAATATGCTAATTTTTTTAGAAGGACCTGTATATACACACAATGTATATGTGTGTGTGCTGGGAAGAATTGCAGAAAATATGTGCTAGAGATAAATAGGAAGGAGTTGTGTGCTATCAAAATTGCATATTGCGGTACCGGGGGCAACGGGGCTTATCGCCTTTTATGTCCTTTCACTTCAAAGAGTGTGAGCGCAACCTAACTATGCAGCATATCCCCGTAATCAGACAGAACTCCGCTAAAAAGTCATGCTATCCATTTTCGCCATGACACAACACATCAAACACGAAGCAACTGAGTAATTTTATTGTAAAACACACCGTCTCTCTGAACCACGTCCATGCCAGTAGTCACAGCTTTTAGCATAATCTCTCTAATGTTGATCTATCAATACAAACGACCACTCAAATGATTCAGGAGGCTCCACAGAATTCAACAGTCTAACTCACATCACTGTACGACAAAAACTCACGAAGTAAACAGTCAGTGAACAACAGAAAAAAAACGTTTATTTACACATTTACCACTATGAATTGTGTCTTCGATTGCTGTCTTGTGATAAAAAAAATTGTACAATGCCATATCAACTGTGTTTGCGGTTACTCCGATGCCTCTGTGTCACTTTGAGATGATTCCGGACAGTCTGCAGCTATTTCCTGCTTTGGTAACAGACTGTGCATGAGGAGTGGGGTTGACCCTGCTAGTCTTACGCAATGCATGTGTCGGCTCCTGGTTGGCTAGTGGTGTTGTTTGCACGGATTTTGCGAAATGCCATCGATTCTATTGGTTCTGACGATACGATAGAGGTGTCAATCATCCAAATTGACCAATCGGTTGCCGAGATATGGATGCGCGTAAGACGTTCGCCGTCATGACGCAGCGCGCACAGCCAATACGAAGTGTCGCTCTGCGGAAGCATAGTAGCACAAACAGCGGAGCGCGCAGCTGATTGCACACCTGAACACACTCGTGGATTATTATATTGATTATCGAGCCATTCTTTTTCGTTTCTCTGAGAAATAATGGCACAGAGGAAATGGCAGAAGATGATGTCGGTCGCCGAAGTACTGGAAATGATCCAGGCGGACGATGAAGCTCCGGTCAGTGCTGTTGACTCTTCATCTGAGGATGAAGATCTGTTTGTTGCTGAGGGCATTTCGGACGACAGTGACCCCGATTATAAACTTCCAACATCAGAAAGGTATGTGAAATACGTTTTGTTATAATTTACTGTTGGTATCAAATTACGGAGCTGTTTCACTGTTATTAGTGTAAAATGCCCGTTTTTCTAGTTAGCCTATTCCCTTACAATGAATGAATGAATACACAAACTCAAACTGGCTTGTTTGCTTACTTTCCTAGTGCAAACATGTTTACCACACACTCAAACTGGATTGTTTGTTTACTTTCCCAGTACAAACAAAATGTACTAGTGTTAACAGTTACTGTGGGTTATTTCTCTAAACTTCTATAAAAATGTCTAGGGTTTTCAGTTACAGTGGGTTATGTTACTAGAGTTTTCGGTTACAGTGAATCATTTCTGTTCAAATTCAGTGTCAGTCCATGAATATATCTTTAGTTTTACTTCCTCCTTTGTTTCACAGTGATGATGAAGATTATGAGGGGTCTTCATCTTCTGCTGCCTCTGCACCAGCCCACCCCCCCCAGCCAGGGCCATCAACACCTCTGCCCCAGCTATCAGGACCACGCCGCACCACCCGACGAGCTTCTGCACCTCAACTACAGACAAGGCCATCAACACCTCAACCACAGCCATCAAGCACATCCCCCACCTCATCTGATTCTGATGTGCCTCAAGAAAGCCTTCCAAAAAGAAAGGGGAAAGCACTGCAGAAGTCTGCAAGACCTAAGCGCGGTCGGAGTAGGTCTGCCACTTCAAGAGACCAAGAGCAGTCGTGGCACAATAGAAAGGAGAAGGAAAACAAACCTGACCCACCCAGGTTCATGCCAGCCAGGACCCCAGGCCCCACCTTTGATACGACAGCATCATGGTCTCCCCTCACACTGTTCCAGCTTTTTTTCAGTGCATCTGTGGTCAGGACAATTATTGACAATACAAATTCCAATGCTGCGAAGCGACTACAGGCTGGGATGAAGTTTGTATGGAAGGCGCTAACAGCACAGGAATTTTACATGTTCATGGCCATCATAATTTATACAGGCCTCGTTCAGGTGCATCTCAGATCCGACTACTGGCGGAAGGCATGGCCATACAACTTCCACTTCCCAGGTGAAAAGATGTCACGGGGCCACTTTGAAGCCATCTTGTGGTCCCTGCATTTGAGTAACCCAGAAGAAGACGAGGATAATGAGGGGAAGAGGAACACGGATCAGTATGACAGGCTTTTCAAGATCAAGCCTCTCTACACTGAGATAGTGACTGCCTGCCAAGCCAACTTCCATCCATATAAAAACATTTGCATCGATGAGAGGATGGTCTCATCCAAGGCCCGCAGCAGCATGAAACAGTACATGAAGATGAAGGACAAACCCACAAAGTGGGGTTACAAACTCTTTGTGCTGGCTGATGCATCAACTGCATACACATGGAATTTTTTTGTGTACGCCGGCAAGAGTGTGGACACCACAGGCCATGGTCTCAGTTACGCTTCAGTCATGGACCTTTTGCCATTTCCACTGCTTGGTGGGGGCTATAATTTGTTTGTTGATAATTTTTATAGTAGCCCTGCCCTGTTTCTGGACTTGTACACGAAACACATTGGTTGTTGTGGGACCATCAGACAAAATCATATTGGTTTTCCACACACAATACAAAATGACCTCCACAAAAAGGCTGCCCGGGGAGATATGCGGTGGATAAGAGATGGCAAACTTCTTTTTGTAAAGTGGATGGATACCCGGGAGGTGACCATGTGCTCCACTATCCATGAAGCTTTTATTGGACACAATGTCAAGAGGAAGGTGAAAGAGGCTGGTGTGTGGAAAACAAAGTCCATCCCTATTCCAGACACTGTTGTGGACTACAACAAGAACATGGGTGTTGTTGATGTATCTGATGCCTTGATAGGCTATTACACTGTGCACCATAAGACAATGAAGTGGTACAAGACTTTCTTTTACCATTTTATTGACATCGCGGTGGTGAACAGTTTCCTTCTTCACAAGGAGCTGTTCAAGATGAGGAACGAGCCCACACTAACGAAGCCTCTCGCACAGAAAACGTTTAGAGAGAGGTTGGCTGCAGAAATGTTGAGCTTTGCTGAGGCCTCAGCAGCTGCTCCACCACCACCACCACCACCACCACCACCACCACCGTCCACCTGCATGCCTATGTAGCCTATTATGGGGGTGATGCCACACAAGCACGGCGGTACTGCAGGAGATGCCAGGAGGCTGGCATCCAAAGAGTAAAAACCCCCATATATTGCCGGAAGTGTCAGGTCCCTCTGTGCCTCACCTCAAAGAAAAACTGTTTCCAGGAGTGGAATGACAGCCATAAGTGGTATTAGGAGAACAGATATAGCTATTGCTAGTGTTTTGTTTTTGTTTTTTTTCTTCTCCAGTTTATTTATACTGAGTTTTGTTGTTTTCAGTTTGTTCTGAATAAATCTGCTCCATTTGGAGTCAATCTTTTTTTGCATGGGGAAACTATATTGAGGTCTGGTTGATTTTTCAAAACAAAGCCAAAACTTTTGTTTTTAGATGGAATAAATAGCTATAGTGACATGTAAGTGAAATCAAATGAGTTTTACAGTTTGGTACCTGAGAAATTTCAAATGGCACAGATGGTGCCAAAATGTGCCCAAATAAGCTCCAAAGATTTGGAGAGTTCGCCTAGATATGCCTCTAATAAATCATGTATAACTCTGCTATGCTAGACTCTTATAACATCAAACTATGAGCAGATGATGTTAAGATGATATTTTTTTGTTTTCTACAGTTTTTAGGCTTCAAACAGCAAGCATTATACATAGGGGATTTTCCCTATAAAATGTGTTATTTTTTTAGGCGAGAATTAAATATTTTATTTATGCTGTTTTCCATCTGAGATTACTCTTCAATAATAATAATAGATAAACTTTTACTTACAATGTATTTATATCCCATAGCTTCTGATCTATCAAACGATACCAGAATCATGTATGTGGGTCTTATGGTTGAAAAGTTATACCTGTTTGATTTAGGGTATGCTATTTTTAGCCATTTTTTTATTTTTTTCAAATTAGGGGGCGGTGCTTAACAGGTTAAGGCCGCTATCGAAGCATCCTGGGCCTCCATAACACCTCAGCAGTGCCACAGGCTGATTGACTCCATGCCACACCACATTGAAGCAGTCATTTCTGCAAAAGGATTCCCGACCAAGTATTGAGTGCATAACTGAACAATTATTTGAAGGTTGACTTTTTTTGTATTAAAAACACTTCTTTTATTGGTCAGATGAAATATGCTAATTTTTGGAGATAGGAATTTTGGGTTTTCATGAGCTGTATGCCAAAATCATCAGTATTAAAACAATAAAAGACCTGAAATATTTCAGTTGGTGTGCAATGAATCTAAAATATATGAAAGTTTAATTTTTATCATTACATTATGGAAAATAATGAACTATCACAATATGCTAATTTTTTGAGAAGGACCTGTACATTTGCACATCACCAGATTTTCAATGATTCTCAAACGACTCGCCAAATTAATCAATCTCTCTAAATCCCTCCTTTCCGCGAGCTACTCTGCTCTGATTGGCCAGACAGCTCAGTCTGTTGTGATTGGTTTATCGCGTAATTCCCATTGCCATAACACCGACAGCTCTGCGTGTCCTGAGTTCCTTCACCGTAAACTAAACACAGTAACGAACAATGACGTTGATTTTACCATATCAATCCGAGCGCGAGTCCGATGATGAAACACTAGAAGAACCATTCATTCAACCCGAACCTCCATCGCAGGGACGACTCGAGCAGGATTCAGGTTTCAGTGATTCACTACTCAGTTTGAGGTAACGTACATTATGAGATGTTGCCATTCCTCATCAGCATTAACAAGTGCATGTCCATCAACCGATTATTTTACTTGTACTCATTTATTTACAGAGTATGTTTCTAATATGTTGCGGTGAACACGTGGAAACTGTATCAATAACATGTAGGCTATGCAATGTATACATTAGCCGAGCTCTAGCGTGAATGACTGATGTAACAAACATTGGTAAAACAAATCTTGCTCCTTAATCTTTCCTCAAAGTAGTGAGAACGACAGACAATGTGCATTAATAGACAGTTTTATGTAATAGTGGCCCACAGCTGATTAGCTCACTACGATATTTGAGAAGCAGTCGTCAGTAAAATAAAGGTAACAGGAAAAGTTTATGATTATACTGCTGTAGTATCATGGTAAAGATTAATTTTAACCACAGATTCTTCACATGCTCGTCCTTGGGCAGTGGAAAAAAATTTCTTTATCGTCACATTGTGTCACACAGCGTCTCCTCGACATGATCTCTCCAGTATCCACATTATCAGCTGCCGGTTTGAGGTTTAAGTTTCCCTGGTGCGCACGCAATAAGTGGGCGGTAATTAGGGATGTGAATTTTTGCCAAAAATGCCATTCGAAAATCGAGGAGCAAAAGTCGATTATCGTTCGAAAATCGGAAAAAAAAAGAAGAAAAAAAACTGCACACTCACAATGACAGAAAGGGAGGCCAATTTCATCTTTAGCGATTTGTCAAACAAACTTTATTATTCGAACAATTAACATGTTTTCGTCGTTTTTTTTAACATACCGGTACATAGAAGAAAAAAACAATATAGCTGCTATAGCACGACAGTCCGTTTATGCATCGCCAAACCAGATGCTCGTTAGGTAAAAAAAATAATGTCATAATGATTTTATGCAAACCTGCCTTGTTACTGCAAAAGCCTACTTTTTAAACAAATTAGTTTCAATCAAAACTATTCGTGTGCCACTGCGCAATACACACACACATTACCGCGGGTGTTCATTTCAAAAACTGTGGACAATGGTATATTTAATGTAACGTTAGCCTATAAATGAATGTCCACAAAACGGATAATGTCATCATAGTCTACTTGTAGTGCTATTGTCGAGTAATAATCTGTTTGGTTGTAAAATGTATTACCTGAATGAAATGAACTCGAATGTATCGTCCTGTGGAATCATTCATTCACAGACATACGAAGATGTTCAACTAGATCTTAATCGCTGGCAAAATATATGATGCATTTACAGATTTGCTTTCACTAGACTAAACTGTAGGTCCACGGCCACTTCATCCAACGCTTTTGATGTTCTTAAATCTTCCTGTTACGACTCCGAGTCGAGTGTGAATTGAAAGCGCTTCAGACGATTCAGTGCGCGAGGAACTGAACAGATCATTCAAACTGATTCGCGAACCGATTTAGACAGATCTGCCCAACTTGTTTGATGAAGTCTTTGAACAGAATCGACTCAAAAGTGATTCATTTGTGAATGGAGCATCGCTCATGCCCATAAAAAAGATACACCGCGCTTGGAATAAACTACGCATTTAACAACATGTATTGCATTAAAATAAAGTAACGAGAGGTACGTCGCCCAACGTAGTGAAGTAAATGTAGCCTACTTTGTTACTACCATAGACAGACAGTAAAGGTTATCTATACTATATTGGGTGCAGAGTTAACGGTCACGACAATGCTCTTCTTCTGTTGTTTGTTTACACTATGTATGATACGCTGGTATCCTAGATTGCGCAGGAGGGGGTTTCATTCATGTTAGTGACACCTGTGTCCCTGACAGGAAAATACCCTGCTGCGCGATCTGTGACAGTAGGTGCGCCGTCAATTATGTCACATTGGTATTGCGCGAAAATATAACGATATTCGAATAAGCAATTTTATGATCGAATTTCGAACGCAGTTCGACTATTCGAAGATCGCGACTCATCCCTAGCGGTAATGTTTCGTCTTGACGTCACGAGCACGACGAAGCGGCTTATGACTCGTTTGAAAATCAATTAATTTCATAGACTCAGAGTCGTCTCTTACTTTTGAAAGACAATAACTTTATATGCGGTGCACTTTCAGATTTAAAACTTTGCAGGATATTTTTATTCACAGCTATACATGACACTACATGAAAGGTCATTTTCAAAAATCCATAATAGGGGCCCTTTAATAGAAATGTGCCGGTACTCAGAAGAAAAGCTAATACCACGGGATCAAGACCCACTACTTTGGGGCATAATTAATGAGCCAACGTTCCTCTGTCTTAGCAAGCTCGACACAAAACACCCGGGAGTCACTGCTTCATCTGTTCCTGCAGGAAGGATTTTCTCGAAGGCAGGACAGTTAGTAAACCAGAGAAGAAGTGCAATTCAAGGGAAAATATAAACATGTTATTATTTCTGAACAAAAAACGATTAACTCAGTGGTAACAGGGTGACAGGGCATAAAATGGGTCTCAGGGAACATTTCCTTGGACACAGGAGAGATTTGGAGTTAAAGCCAAAGATTGAGAATTATACAGGTTTGCAGTACTTTATTATTATTACTATTATTTAGTTATTTGCACTTTATTTTGTTTTTCCACAAACAAGTGTGTGCACTTTGTTTATAAACTATGCAGAGAAGTGTAATGAAGTATTTTTAGTTTGTTCTATTATTGTGCCTTAAATAATTAAGAAGTTAAAACATTTGTTCAGTAATATTGTGCATTTTGTTATTTTTTTAAAAACCAGAGTAGTAATAGGCCTACTGGTAAAGGGAGAAATTATGTTTTGTTACTATATTATTGTTTTATTCTATTATTATTTTTATAATAGTATTCTGTTTTTCTGTTCTTAATCTGTTATTATTACTATTCTCCAATAATAATTTGGTGCAAAATTCATGTTTGCGAATTCAGCTTATTACAGTAATACATTTTTTTATTTGGCTATGTTTTTATTATGTACACTACACGATTAATTGCAAGGACATTAAGAGCACAAACCACAAAATCTTTTAGTGGTCATTAAAATACTCCCAAATAAACGTTGAGGTCACACAGATTAAATTCCCAGCCTTGCTTTTAAAGGTAAAAAAGTATAGATTTAACAGTATTGCCCAATGCCCACCCCTACTTTCCAACAGACACCAGAACGCACAGTAATCCCAGACAACTTAAAGGCATTATGCATTCAACATAATTTATTTTTTTTTTAGGCAACTGCAGTACTTATAAATTATTTATCAGTGCATATCAATTAAAAAAAGAAACAGATCACGTGCCTCATATTCTTTCATCACAATAACTTCCCGTTGCTCTTGCAACAACATCTGTCTTTTTTTTCGATGTAGTGTTGGCACGAGGTCGGGACTACATTTTTTAAAACAAAATAAGGTCCTCCTTCGAAATCAGGTCTCTGTTTGGACCCTAACCAATCCCATTGGCTCAAAATAATTTAAATAGGTATGATAAATTCAGTTTGAACAACGTTATAATGACCATTGCCTTACATACCAGCGTAACATAAAGATACCCAATTAGCCTGATATGTATGTATGTATGTATGTGTGTATATATATATATATAATTAATCAAATGTTCCTGAAGATCTTGTGTAGCTGGTCCAGGTGTATTTAATAAGGGGTGGAGCTGAACTTTGCAAGAAAGTATATCTCCAGCACAAGTAACACCCCTGACCTGAGATTATTTAACAACAGCACCGCAGATCTTCTTCCTACAGCCGAGATATGTAAAGAAGCGTGTGATGATTTGATGAAAACAAACACCAACCTCTTTGTTCATCAGTATCTTCATCTTTCACGCTGCATTGTTCTGGATCACTCATGTCCACAATCTCTACTTTAATATACTCCATCATTACAATATTATCACACATATTTGAGTTGTTAAACCCGGAGTTCTCCACGCTCATTTTGAGTCTTCTTCAAGTTTAAGGCGATGGGAATCGCTGCATTATTGAAACGTCTCGATCCAAACTCGCTTCCTCTACTCCTCTTCTTATTATTATTTTTCTTCTTCTTCTTTCTCTTCTTCTTCTTTTGAATTTAATGGCGGTTGGAAAACCAGCTTTGGCGCATCTCCGCCGTCTACTGGGCCGGAGTGAGAAGCGTCGCTGTAGAAGGAAAGAAAACTTCCTAATCAAAATTGTTTCGTTTGGTATTCTTATAAAGCTGTGTTCACTCTTAAATTATTGCTCAGTAAGGTTTTTTGTTTGTTTTGTTTTTATCATTATAACAATTTTATTCATACAGAAAGATAGTTTTCTTTATTATAATCAACACATTTTAGAAGAACATGTTAGATTGTTTCTGGTGATCCTAATTTGTATGTTTGGGTCAATATCACTGTAGGGTGCCTTTTGGTGTCCTGAACATAAATAACTAATTTTCCATTATAACTTAACATACAAATGGCTATGAAAGGGTGTGTTATATAAGGCTAAGTTTTTTTATTCATTGCAGTAGCATTATTTGGCTCTTTAGATACATTTTCAAGATTTTCTAAAGTTTTGTATAAGAGGATGTATGTTATTTTGCTATGTCCCAGGCACTGCTCATCAAATTTAAATGAGAATAAAATAGTCAAATCATATTTATTTTTTTATTTATTTTTTCCTATTAATATTTAGTTTAATAAGATATTACTCAAATTGAGTGTATTGATCAGTTTATAAAAAAAACAATATTTTTATTTAATAAAATAGAAGAGTTTGTCCATGTCCCTTAAATGGTTGTCCACCCTGTCGTATTGTGGATTCTGCCCCTTTAAGAATAGGCCACCCCCATTAGTGACATCAGGACAACAGATTTTTGTATCTCTAAAGTGGCGGGAAATTCAACTGCTGAGGTGAGTAGCTGCTGATTTTACAACTAACAAATTTTCTTCATATGAGTTTGCTTACTTGGTTTGCCAAAGCTTAACATGTCCACCCTGTCGGCATAAAATATACTGGAAGTGATTCAAATACAATAATTTCCAAATATGTACGTTTTAATATACCAAATTCTCTTCAACAACCAGACTAACTATTTACCTAGTCACAGTTTGTTGTAAGCTAATATGCTAATTGAAGCTCAAAATGTCCACCCTGTCGTAGTTCCAAAATGTCCACCCTGTCGGCCACGTAGACTCGATAGGGTGGACATACACATGACAGGGTGGACATAGCATTCATTTGCATTTAATTTTGCAATTAATAGAAATGTTATATTACATTTTATGGAAACATTTAATATAATATAACAAGATAATATTTTGTTATATAAAAAAACATAAAATCATTGCTGTTCTCAGGACATGCCTCTGAGTGCGGCAGAAAGTGCACGGCAATACAGAAAACGCCGGGATGCAAACCCTGAACAAAGAGATGCGTACCTTAAGAAAGAAAGGGATAGATGGAGGAAAGATAGAGATACAGGGAAGAAGAAAGTTATTAATGACCTCACAGAGAGAGGAAAACGTTTACAAAGGAAAAAATGGAAGCAGGCAAAGAAAGCGGCCAGAGCAAAAGCCAGGACAATAGTGGAGTTGCAGACTCCAACTCCAGAACCACTGGAGCTGGACTGTCCACTACAGCTAGGTCCCTCAAGGTTAGTATAAATGTAATATGGGAATAATATAAAAGAAGCATAACTCTTAGCCAAATAATGAAATAAGCCTAATCAACAGTGATTGGCCTAAAAACCTAACAGTAATTTATGTATTCTAGGCAACACATTCAAGGAAAAAGGATTCGAGAAAGAAGAAAGAAGAAAATTATGAAAGAAATGAAAGAGTTGAAAGCGAAACTGGCAAAGGAAAAGAGAAAAGGAGAAAGATACAAAAAGAGGTACCAGAGGATGAAGAGACAAGAACCCTCAGTGTCTCCTCACTCAAAAGTCAGGGAACTGATAAGAGGCCAAAAAGTTAGGTCACCCATTAAGAGAGCCCTGCTATTTCACACCACCCTGGTTGAGAACATCAGGCAAAAATACAGACACGCAAAAACTGAAAGAGAAAGACAACTGATTGCCAGGGTGACTTCTGGAAGAATTTTAAATAAGTACAAACTGCAGAAGTACACACAAATGGCATTTGGTTACTCCAAAAAAAGAAATGCAACCCTCAGTGTGGATCTTTGTGCAACCGTGAAGAGAAAAGAAAGTGGTGCAGCTCTGGAGATCAAGAGGAAAGTGAGGTCTTTTTATCTCCGTGACGATGTTAGCTGTATGACACCAGGCTGCAAACAAACAATCACACGACAAAAGAAAAAAAAGCAAAAAAGATTACTCACAGACACATTAAAAATTCTACACAGAAAATTTTTGTCTGAGGAACATGGCCAACTTTCATACAGCACGTTTTGCCGGTTTAGGCCATTTTGGGTTGTTACACCCACAGAGGCTGACCGCAACACGTGTTTGTGCAAAACACATGAGAACACACAACTCATGGCAAATGTCCTCCACAGTCGTGGTATATTGTCTACCAAAAGTATAGAAGATATGGCAGATTCAATTGTGTGTGCTTCAAAGAGAAAGGCATGTGCTTACAGTGAGTGTAGGGAGTGCCTCCTCAATGCATATCAAACCATTAAACAACCTGGGGAAGCAGAGGTTTGTGTAGCACAATGGACTACAGAAAGGATCCATAGAGAAGACAAATCCTCCATGATTACAGTCAAAAGAGATCTCGTAACAACCGAGTCTGACCTGGTTAGCCAATTTCAAGAAAGGCTCAGCAGATTTAAGCAACACATCTTCAACATCAGATGGCAATATGCAGCCTACAGGCAAATCAGGGAGACCCTAAAAACAGATGAGTGCATGCTGCACATTGATTTTAGTGAAAATTACTTGTGCAAATACAGCCAAGAAATTCAAGCAGTCCATTTTGGAGGATCGCACCAACAGGCAACTCTTCATACAGGGGTACTTTACACTGCTGAAGACCAGTCACCTCTCGCCTTCGGCTCCATTTCTCCAAGTCGACGACATGACCCTACAGCTATTTGGGCCCACCTTGACCCAGTACTTGGTATGATAAGGCAAAGGTTCCCTGAAGTTAAAAAACTTCACTTCTTCAGCGACGGGCCAGCCACTCAATATCGACAGAAAGGGAATTTCTACCTACTTTCCACAGAACCATATAAACTAGGGTTTGAAAATATCAACTGGAATTATTTTGAGGCAGGACACGGCAAGGGGGCACCAGATGGTGTTGGTGGGGCTCTGAAGAGATCAGCAGACAGAGCCATCAAACATGGAGAGGACATCCCAAATGCCTTAATCCTGTATGAAAGACTGAAATCAAACAACTCTTCAGTGGAGTTATTTTACATCAGTGAAGATGATGTTGAATCAAAGCCAGAGGTAAGAAAATAACCTAAATGTATACCTTACTTTTTTACAATTACCAACGTGTATATATACATACTTATTCATACGTATCTGCTGAAAGAAAATTCAGAGTATGTATACATACAAAATTAATAGTGGATAAAATGAACAGAGCCAGGATTCAAAGTATTGGTTGTAGAACAGCCTAGATGGTATACATCATACATACAACATTATTGTTAAAAGTATTATGTCATTCAATTCTCAAGTTCATACCATCTCTCTTCTCATCACACATCAGATACCTGCCATTGCTCCAATAAAAGGAACAATGAGGGTGCATCAGGTGCTAAGTGTTTCACCAGGCAAACTGAAATACCGGGACATCACATGTCTCTGCAAGAGAGAGGCAGGTATGTTGGATTGTCCCTGTTACCAGTTAATGGAGGCAACTGTAAGTAAAGAACATAACCCTGCCCCTGCATTTGATGGCACAACTGAAACCAGATGGCGTCCACAATTCATTGAGGCGAAACACATTGGAGAATGGTGTGTGGTGAATTATGACGATGAAGCCTATCCTGGCATTATCATTAATGTGGAGGAGCACAACATTATGGTTAAGTGCATGCACCGTAATGGGATAAATAAATTCTTCTGGCCTAGTCCCAGAGAAGATATTACCTGGTATGCAGACCAACAGATTCTCTGTCTAATTACAGAGCCACAGGGTCTCAATAAACGCTCTGTACATATAGACAAGGCTTCATGGAGGTATATCGAAGAGCAGTTTAGATTGTAAAGAATCTGTTCTTTAAAATGACTTATTGCTAGTGTTATTGTTTGTTAATGTATATCCAGAGTTCTTTTCAGAAGTGTGTTTCTCTGTTACGTGGTGTTTACATTAGGTTTTTAGTTAATGTAAAACCCAATAGAACCACACTGGAATACATTCAGGCCAGGGTCAACTGAAAGATTGAATCGTGTTCTGAACACAAATGTATAATATTTTTTCTAAATATCAGTTTGGGGCAAGTTGTTCCACGTGTTGTAAATGTTACAAATTGACAGAATTTATTTACTACAAAATTTCTTGGCCACAAATAAAAAACTAATTGTCACATTTAATGTACTTGCTTTTTCATGTTTTGTTATTATCATTTTCCTTATGTTTACATTTTGCTGAAAAGACGGGCAGGTTTTTGAACTCCCTGCCTGTTTCATCTCAACCAGAGAGGCCATTCTATATTCTCAGTTATATCAATGTGATTGAGAATGTAATTATATATTTATTTTTTTAAGTTGAATAAATGTTTCATTGTCATATTTTGTCATGCTTTTTGTGTTCTGCTTTATGCGTCCACTCCGTCGTGTGCTTGTCCACCCTGTCGTGGGCTCGTCCACCCTGTCGTGGGCTCGTCCACCCTGTCATCTTGGTATTTTAAATAATATTTAAAATAATAATTTAATCATACCTATATAATCCATTGTGCTAGGTGTGGGGGCAATAACATGCAAACAAAAAACTGCATCAAAATAATCAAATATTTCTCCAAATAAGAAAAAATACATGTGTGAATTGTATGAGTTTCTTTAAAAACACATGGTTTACATAAAATCTTTTATGTATTTATAATTTGAAAGCAAACAAATAACACTGTTTAGGAAAGGGACATAATACCTTTCAGAAAGTATCATTTGTATCTTAATAATGCAATGAAAACATATTTAACAGTAATTTAAATGTCCACGACAGGGTGGACATATCTATGCTTTATGCTCTAAAAAATGGCCCATAATTACAAAAATAAATTTGTGGGAGCTCAGATAATATATTTATTATAGTATTTGAGTGTCTACTATTATGACATGACATAAAGCGAATGGTAAATTAAAATCAAAATGTGTGAGTATTGTGAGGGTTGAAAGGCACTCTATGGTGATATTGACCCGTTTACCAATTTTTAAAAAAGCGGTTGATTCAAATATGTGTGTCCAATACGGGGCTGTGAAATTACAGTGCCATTCCTTATCTTGCCACAAACTTCTCTCACATTTAGACTAGGCCTACTTGTTCATTTCAGGGACGGGCACAGGAATTTTGAAGGTGTTATTTTAGTTTATATAAATTTTAAATTATTATTATTTAATTTTTTATTTGAAAATAAATAATCTGGATTGAATTGACAGATGGGGAAAAACTTGCTTCTAATAAAAAAACGCTTTTTTAACCTTTTGGCTTCCCATTCATTCAGTTGTGCTTCTTGCTCGTATTCAGTTCTGATGGTACGTATGGTAACTCAGCAACTGCGCATGACTTGTAGTATGATTGCGTAAAGGGAACAGGAATTCCGGTAGGGAACAGAGGCCGTTTCTCAATATGCGTTCTTGTCTGTACTTGTGTTCTTGTGGACTTGTGAAACGTCATCAGTCGCTGCCCAAGTACTGTCCCAATTCAAAGTTCACATCTAGCCAAGTCCAGTTCAAATCCCCGGATGTGTTCTTGATCCGCCCCTTTTACCGAGGATGCATCGAGTGGTGACTTGTGCGGACTTGAGACAGCCATGTATCCCAGAATGCATCACGCACCAACCAGCAAGCGTCAATACCAGAGGAGAAAACCCGCGTAATATCAAAATACTACTGTTATTGTGTCATGAAATGTAATTTTAAGAGTGTTTCAGGCGAGAATGTAGTTGTTTAAAGCTCAAATATGTGGTTTGTTTATAAAGATAGCGCCTATTTGAAAAATTTATCTTACGCTTTCGGAGTTGTAAGATCCAGGTGATCACCGGGTGTTCAGCGCTCATTAACCCCGACTGGAACAGCTTTTCCCCGGCTAGTGCTTCTGGCGTGTGCCGCTGGCTCTGGTGTCTCTAGTGGATAAACATGACGTATATTCGTCTTGTGTCGATCTTTGGTCTCACTCATTAATCTATTTGTTCCATGGCAAATTGTTTTGACTGAGGGAAAAGTGAAGTTTCATAACTTTATATATTTAGGCTATTTAACTTTAACTTTGTAGCCTAATTGTTTGCTTAATTTCTCATTGTAAGTTAGCTTCTTATACCTTTTACTTATACCTTTACCTACTGGATATTATTGATCATTAAAAATTACATTTAACAAAAAAGAGACAGGGTTGTGTAATTTTATTTTATATACTAGATATATTTGTTATATTTATTTTAACATTCTCTTCACTATATGTAAAATAAAATTACACAACCCTGTCTCTCTTTGACAAATGTCAATAAAAATCAAGAATGTTTCATATTTTTAAAATGAAATAAAAAAGAAGCAGGTTTGTGTTTTAATATTTAATGTTGTTATAAATATGCAGTGAAGATAATTAATGTATGCGTTGCCTGAACCACAATTGTGTGGCCATTTAGGCTAATATGTTTAAGATTTTTTTTTTTTATTTTTTCATTTAAAGAGGCAGAATGGTGTTTTATAAAATATTTCGTTTTATTGTTGACGAAAAGAGGCAGAGTTGTAGCATATTTCGTTTGATTGTTGCCTAAATACACAATTTCGTATGGTATTTCATCACTAAATTCACTTCTGAGAACATTTGATGCGAGAAATAACTGATTTCAAATATTGGCATTTTTACGAAAATATATGGCGAGTCGTAAATATTTGGGTTCTGCAGACGGCGTCTGTCCGGGCGTATTGCGCAATACCCGCAAGAACACATCGTCTCAAACTGTCAGCAGCGTTCTGTGAGCTCGTCACCTTGTAAGTTCATTCTTCCAAGAACAACTAGCAAGAGCGTTCTCCCCAAGAACACAAGTCCGTTCTTTGCATTCTTGGTTTTGAGAAACACCCAGAGTTTGGTTCTTTCTGCCAACCAGTTCGCGGCCACGCCCATATCGTGACGTCACATTTGACTCCGGCGAACATTGCTATATGCATAATAAAATAAAACATAAAAAAAAATCTATATTTCATCTGCATGTCCTCTTGTGACCATCAGAAAACCATGACCATGAACATTTTTATTTTAAAATCTTTGAGAAAGGGCCTTTGAGCTCCTTGTAAAAACAGACTGTTTATGATGACAATTAGATAAAATTGATATAAAAGGCAATTCAGTGGTTTGATGAAGAACATATTTCAATAGCCAGGTGTCTCCTCTTTTATTTCAGCAAATTGCTTTTTTAAAAGTCAATCTAGGCTGCAGTGTATCCTACATTTTCTGTTCTGTTTTTTCAGTATGCCACGAGACATATGGAATGCCAAAGCTGACTTAATTAAAAATAAATAAATACATAAATAAATATACGAAGAAATGTAAAAAAGCAAAAATACAAAAATAAATACATAAATAAATATACAAAGAAATGTAAAAAAGTACAAATAAATGAGTATTTATACTTTTATTTCCTTATTTATGTATAATTGTATTTTTTCACACATTTATTTATTTATACATTTATTAATTTATTTATTTCCACATTCATTTATGTATTTACGTTTTTATGTCTACATTTATTTATTTTCACATTTATTTATTTCTACATTTATTTATTTCCACATTTATTTATTTCTACATTTATTTATTTCCACATTTATTTATTTCTACATTTATTTATTTCTACATTTCTTTCTCCGTATGCTAATGAGGGGGGCGGGTTTTAACTCAGACATCAGCAATCGAGCTCAGAGTGGCAGTGCTGAAGCTTTGAGGCCACAGTGACACCTTGTGGTGTGTGACCAAACGAAACGCAAGAGGTGTGCGGACAATATCACATTTTAAGTCATGTATATCACCCTAACTGTATGTTTGGGTTAACACACATAGCACACATGAACAGAAACTGCACTTCAACGGGTCTGATAGCAGACACAAAATTAAGATTTTTACTTTTAATGACTTAATGACTTTTGTTCATTTTATTTTACTGATAGCCATAGTGCCTTATTCTTATAATAACTGAGTAGTTTATCAATTAATATTACGAACTTGACATATATGATGATGTATAGCCTACCTATTTAATAAGGTTTGGGTAGGTATAAAATAAATTTATAGGGGGAAATATCACCACGACCATATTTGAATGGGCATGATGATGCTTCTGTGCTCCAATGCATGGCGTGAGATGCGTGGCTCACTGCATTTACATGACACCCTTTTGTTTGATTTAAGAATAATTCAACATTGATGACTTGTGTGATTAATCAGTATCTAAGAGCAGCATCTATGAAATATGGGTTGCGTTTTAAGCATTTGAATTGTCACCTGTTATGCATACGAAATTAGGAAACGCGTATGTAAACCGCGTATTGAGTCAAACTCATTGATCAATATGCTTGTGTAGGAGTCAGTGAAATGTGCGCTGGTTTCTCTCCGCGTTCTGCGCTGGTGTGCGAGTCTCATTGACAATAAACGCAAGCTCTTATCAGCCCTATCCACCGCGTTTACATTGTTATTATTAGTGGATACTTTCATGCGCTTTCATGTCCAAGTGTCTGCTATCAGACTCGTTGAAGTGCAGTTTCTGTTCATGTGTGCTATGTGTGTTATCCCTATATAGCCTACCCTACATACAGTTAGGGTGATATACACTCACCGGCCACTTTATTAGGTACACCTGTCCAACTGCTCGTTAACACTTAATCTCTAAGCAGCCAATCACATGGCGGCAACTCAGTGCATTTAGGCATGTAGACATGGTCAAGACAATCTCCTGCAGTTCAAACCGAGCATCAGTATGGGGAAGAAAGGTGATTTGAGTGACTTTGAACGTGGCATGATTGTTGGTGCCAGAAGGGCTGGTCTGAGTATTTCAGAAACTGCTAATCTACTGGGATTTTCACGCACAACCATCTCTAAGGTTTACAGAGAATGGTCCGAAAAAGAAAAAACATCCAGTGAGCGGCAGTTCTGTGGGCGGAAATGCCTTGTTGATGCCAGAGGTCAGAGGAGAATGGCCAGACTGGTTCGAGCTGATAGAAGGGCAACAGTGACTCAAATAACCACCCGTTACAACCAAGGTGGGCAGAAGAGCATCTCTGAACGCACAGTACGTCGAACTTTGAGGCAGATGGGCTACAGCAGCAGAAGACCACACCGGGTGCCACTCCTTTCAGCTAAGAACAGGAAACTGAGGCTACAATTTGCACAAGCTCATCGAAATTGGACAATAGAAGATTGGAAAAACGTTGCCTGGTCTGATGAGTCTCGATTTCTGCTGCGACATTCGGATGGTAGGGTCAGAATTTGGCGTCTACAACATGAAAGCATGGATCCATCCTGCCTTGTATCAACGGTTCAGGCTGGTGGTGGTGGTGTCATGGTGTGGGGAATATTTTCTTGGCACTCTTTGGGCCCCTTGGTACCAATTGAGCATCGTTGCAACGCCACAGCCTACCTGAGTATTGTTGCTGACCATGTCCATCCCTTTATGACCACAATGTACCCAACTTCTGATGGCTACTTTCAGCAGGATAATGCGCCATGTCATAAAGCTGGAATCATCTCAGACTGGTTTCTTGAACATGACAATGAGTTCGCTGTACTCAAATGGCCTCCACAGTCACCAGATCTCAATCCAATAGAGCATCTTTGGGATGTGGTGGAACGGGAGATTCGCATCATGGATGTGCAGCCGACAAATCTGCGGCAACTGTGTGATGCCATCATGTCAATATGGACCAAACTCCCTGAGGAATGCTTCCAGCACCTTGTTGAATCTATGCCACGAAGAATTGAGGCAGTTCTGAAGGCAAAAGGGGGTCCAACCCGTTACTAGCATGGGGTACCTAATAAAGTGGCCGGTGAGTGTACATGACTTAAAATGTGATATTGTCCGCACACCTCTTGCGTTTCGTTTACCACAAGGTGTCACTGTGGCCTCAAAGTTTCAGCACTGCCACTCTGAGCTCGATTGCTGATGTCTGAGTTAAAACACGCCCCCCTCATTAGCATACGGAGAAATAAATATAGAAATAAATAAATGTGGAAATAAATAAATGTAGAAATAAATAAATGTGAAAATAAATAAATGTAGACATAAAAACATAAATACATAAATGAATGTGGAAATAAATAAAAGTGGAAATAAATAAATTAATAAATGTATAAATAAATTAAAAAATAAATGTGTGAAAAAATACAATTATACATAAATAAGGAAATTAAAGTATAAATACTCATTTATTTGTACTTTTTTACATTTCTTTGTATATTTATTTATGTATTTATTTATGCATTTTTGCTTTTTTACATTTCTTCGTATATTTATTTATGTATTTATTTATTTTTAATTAAGTCAGCTTTGGCATTCCATAGAGACAGGGGTGTTGCTGTAGTGAGCAATGACGGCAGGACAGGAAGGTCTGTGGCAAAACAGTATTCAATTTGCCAAACAACCCTCTCCCGCTTTATTAAAGAGAGAGAGAGAGGCTAAGTCCAGGAGAGGAGATGAGGACAGGTTACTGGACCCCGAGGAGGGTCTTCTCAGTCCAACAGGAAGATAGTCTTGCAGAATACCTAAAAGGAGCAGCTGATCTTTTCTAATGGTCTCAGCACTAAAGAGATAAGCATGAGAAAGGTATTAAAGCAGAGTCTAGGCTTAAAGGGAGGGCTGGTAGCAGGGCTCGACTGGGACGAAAAATCAGCCCTGGCATTTTGGCCCAGACCGGCCCACTACATATGATCATAAACACAACCGATCTTTGCACGCCCTTGAATATGTATACCAACTCCTATTCCTTAAAACCACTAATGCCATGTAATGAGTGAGTAGGAATGAGCAAGAGTTAACAGATGAAATAACTACTAATTGTAAAATACACATTCCTTGCGTTTCTTCTTCATCACTCTGACTATTTAAAAAGATACACACTGACACTGCACGCTCGCTCAGAGCCCAGAGGGGGAGGAGTTTAAAGATGTGATCGGACCAGCCCAGTCCAAGAACAGAACCAATGGGCCGCTGATCTACGTGTTTCATGGGCAGATCTGTGAGAAAGAAATAATTGTTCAATGCATTACACTGGCACAAAGATCACAGCGCCACCAATTAAGCAAAACTAAACGAATGGGCCGCTGATGTACGAGTTTTATGGGCCATTTTCATCCGCGATGGCCTGCCTGGATGAATTGGAGCCGCCAGTAAATCAGGCTGGATGATGGAGGACCATTTCCTTCAGTTCCTTAAACATTTCCACCACCACACGAGGGCCTCGTTGGATGCCATAGTCCTCTTGATCCTTAATAATCATTCCTCCCATCTTTCTGTAAGAGGAATAGATTTCTGCAGAGAAAATGGTATTGTCATGCTATCGTTTCCACCCCAATGCTCCCACAAATTACAGCCACTGGATCGTACCGTTTATGGCCCCCTAAAACATCATGTCAACACATTTTGCGATACCTGGATGAGAAGTCATTCCTGGAGTTGTTATGTTGGCCCTCCCATTGGCTGGAACAATGGCTTTAGCAGCACTGGAATTTGTCCTTATAACCGTGATGAATTCAAAGACAGTGACTTTGCACCATCTTTGGTGACAGACCGGCACCACCAGTTCGTCCAGAGCAAGCTGGGTTCTCACCTCAGACTGTTAGACCTCAGCCCAGAGCAGGACCACAGAAGATAACGCAAGCAAAAAAAACACACTGGAAACAAGCCAACAAACCAAAACCGAGAAAAAGCATACAGAGAAGGACAGTGGCTCTGAGAAAGAAGAAGATTTTTGCATTGTCTGTTTGGAGAGCTACTCCAGACCGAGAGAGGGGTGGCAGTGCGAGTATGGGCTCATGAAGCCTACACTGATGCTTTACATTTACATGTGCCATGTGAGTCAGATGGGGAATTGTGAATACTTGATGCTATGAAATAATCAGTTTGTGTGCTTTTGGTGGTGTTATGAAATTGTGACTGCCTGTTACTAAACAGTTGTAACTTTAATATTTTGCCTTTAAAATATTGTTATTAAAGGGTCATGAAACCCCAATCCAAATTTTCTGAGATTTTAACAGAGGTATGTGTGTTGAACACCATTGAAGACAATGTTAGCATCTGTTAGATTTAATAGTATGATTAAAATGGTTAAATTTTAGTTTTCTTCCGCTTTTTTCGTCTTCCGGGTTTAAAATCTTCATCGTGTCTGACGTGGCAGTGCACTGTGAGTGCGTTGATGACTCATCGGTGTCTCATAATTATTAATGAGACTAAGTTTTCATATCCTATGAGAAGACAAGTCTCTTAATTATTCATGACACCGCGTGGATCTTTCCAAGTTGCATGACATGTCAAACTGTGATATCGCGAAGTAGATGAGAGAGACAAACATGGGACGCTACAAGTGTTTGTTTTCCATGTGCAAAAGTCCAAGTGGGTTGAATATGTTTCCCTGGTGCTGCCAGGGCTAGACTCTGGCTCTGGGCGGTTGGTTTGCTATCAACCACGGACACATCTAAACTATAGTGTGTGCCGCAAACATTAGCTTCGAGAACTGGAGAATGGTGGACTTCGCCTTGTTGACAACCAATGCAGTTTGCGTCTTGCGAGTGATTCGGTACCGAGTCCCGAGGACTTTTCTATCCCTTCAGAGGTATGTGTGTGTGTGTGTGTCTAAAATGAGAAGTCCTCCACGGTCCGTGTACGTTTTGATAGTTTGTTTTTTCGTTTGAACCACAAAACAAAATAACGAGAAACCACCTTTTTTTCGTTTGTCGTTTCAAACCAAAAACAAAGAAACGGTAAAAAAAGAGCCGTTCTCCCGTTTTTGGTTCTGAATCCAAAAACGAAAAATAACAAAACCAAAATCAAATAACGGTCCGATTTTGGTTTTTTGAAATTCCTTTTTCCATTTTTCCGTTTTAAGATCTACATTAAAACATAGACAGATTGGCCACGTGACCCGGAAGTAATAGTAAATATGGCCTATCAAAATAAAAGCCAAGCTTTTAGGAGTGGCCCTCCCTTCTTCTCACAGCCACCCACGCCCATTTAAGTTGCATTTTTCAAAAAGATTGTGAGCTAGATTTGAGCTGAAAGAGGGGGGTTTCATGACCCTTTAAAGGATTAGTTCACTTTAAAAAAAACTTTTGCTGATAATTTACTCACCCCCATGTCATCCAAGATGTCCATGTCTTTCTTTCTTCAGTCGAAAAGAAATTAAGGTTTTTGATGAAAACATTCCTGGATTTTTCTCCATATAATGGACTTCAACGGACCCAAACGGTTCAAGGTCCAAATGACAGTTTCAGTGCAGCTTCAAAGGGCTTTAAACGACACCAGACGATGAATAAGGGTCTTATCTAGCGAACCGATCGGCCATTTCAAAAATAAATAAAAAAGTTTAAGTTTTATAAGCACAAATGCTCGCCTTGCTCTGTTCTGTGATGAGCGTTCGTGATGTCACGTAATACGCAATTACGTTGAAAAGGTTGTTAAAAAAAAAAAAATCCTGAAATGTTTTCCTCAAAAAAATTAAAAATTAATTAAATTAAAAATTAATTAAAAATTAATTTCTTTTCCACTGAAATTTTTCATTTTGAGGTGACCTAATCTTTATATCACCTATACAGGGCACACATGCCTAAAGTGTGACTGACCTTCAGTCATAAACAAAAGAAATGGTCTGAACTGTGCCTACCTTTAATTTGCCACATCCATAAAAATGGCAAGAAAACTTGAACCTCAATCATGAACTTCAGGTCAGAGTCTCTTGTATCAATTCAATTGGAATACTTTTGTTTAAATGGCAAGCCATTCAAAGTCCATTAGTGTAACAGTGTGAATACATGTGGGTTCACAGTTTCCGGGTTAATGCCCACAAGTCCTCTGTGAAAAAAAAACCCACACAACATCCAATTATCAAAAAAAACAACAACAACAAAAACAGTATACACTTAAACAATAAAATACAAAATTTGTCAGAGAACTCATAAATTACATTTCATTTCAATTAATGAATAGTTAGGGTCATATTTAATTTGATCAGAAATGTAAATATAAAAATATTTAGCCTTCCATGTTTAGAATAAACAAAATGTACAGATTACATCATTATTATACGGATTATGTGCAGAATTTATAAATTGAGCTCTATGCTGGGTTTCCTCATGTTCAGCATTTTAAAAAGCGCATTTCTAAAAATGTGGGAGAACATGTAAATCACTGTGCACCGCAATCTACCGCATTGTCTACAGGGAGCCTGCCGTGATTATGGAGCTGTTAAATGATCTCCTTAAGATATTTAAGAGAAGGTAGAGTTGTACTGTATTGGAGTGCAACCACATTTAGTAAATTGCAATAAAATCAAGAATCTGTGATGTCAATTCTCTTTCAATTTTATTTAAAAAAACTTACAATATTTTCACTGACCTTGAAGTTGGGACAGTCAAATTATTATTCTATTATTATTATTCTTTTTAATTATCTTTCATTGATTTATTTTTTCTGATATTTTAGTTATTATAATTTCTTTTATTTTTTATTATTATTTTTTTTTATATGGTTTTGCATTGTAGTATTTAAATTATTTGCATATTTGTTTATTTCCTGCAGTTGTATATTTGCAATGTTTTGTGCTATACTTCTTAACTGCTATACTCTCTACACTTGCTAATTGAATCAGAATGCTAATTGATTATTCTTAACTAGTCTACAACGAAAAAAGAGCGAATGTTTGCTGGAATGGAAGTCCGATGGAAGTTCAATCCTAAATTGAAAACCTAAAAAAAAGTCAAGAAAATTTGAGTAAGATTTTATCTAAAATACATCTGAATAAATTCCAGTGTGCATGCAGCATCATCCTGATAAGCCATATTTAAGTTGTAATAGGTCGCAAACAATGCTGTCAGGCCCTGAGCAAATGCCTCTGAATATGGGCCCAGGACAACTTTCCTTTCGACTGACAACATCCACTTGCTTGGGGTCATGGATTCACCTATAAAAAAACAACAAAAAATACGGCAGGGCATAGATTAATAAGTGTTGTAAAAGTATGGTTCATTTATTAGAATATGGAAAGAAGGAAAGATACACTATATACCCGAATAAGTTACCAGAACTAACAAGTCAAAATTTTCCAGGACTTAAAAGGTTGGATGACTTGCTACTTGTAACTTTTGATAACAGTTAAATTAAAGTGCTCATTTAGCTCAACTCAAATATTTGCAGTTAATATGACTTAGTTTTCTGTTGAAGCAACTCAATTATTTTCAGTTATGATTTAAAGTTTCGAGTTTTCAAACCACAGGAATGAGTTCACAGAACTTTAAAAAATAAGTACACAACAAGACCATTTTATGCTAACCAAACTCAATGTTTTTTGTCATTTTTTTAAGTACACATTAGTCAAATATGTTGCATTTGTTTACTTAAAAACATGTGACTCTTAGAATTTAACTACCGGTAACTTAATATCTAAAAGTCATGAACGTCTGCTATTGAACAGTATTTTCTTGCCCGCTCCCTTTTAGCACACTGCAACGTTAATATGAAATTGAAATATACATAATAAAAATGTATCAATTAAAATAAACAGAACAAAAAAAAGTATTTTAAAATATACTTAAATAAATTGTAGAGCTGTAAGAAGTAGATTACCTGATTATTTGCAAACTAATTTTATTCATAAATTTGTATGGAAGCCCGTTTCCGCCACGTTGAGTAAAAAAATATAATTCTGTAAGTCATAATAATGAGAAAGTTTCTCATAATAACGACTTAATATCTCATTATATTGAGAAAGTTTCTCATAATAATGACTTAGTATCTCATTATAATGAGAAAGTTTCTCATAATTATGACTTAATATCTCATTATATCGAGAAACTTTCTCATAATAATGACTTAAGTATCTCATAATAATGAGAAACTTTTTTCGTAATTATGACTTAGCATCTCGTAATAATGAGAAAGTTTCTCGTAATAATGACTTAACATCTCGTAATAATGAGAAACTTTCTCATAATAATGAGAAACTTTCTCATAATAATGACTTAACATCTCATAATAATGAGAAACTTTCTCGTAATTATGACTTAGCATCTCGTAATAATGAGAAACTTTCTCGTAATAATGACTTAACATCTCGTAATAATGAGAAACTTTCTCATAATAATGAGAAACTTTCTCGTAATAATGACTTAACATCTCGTAATAATGAGAAACTTTCTCATAATAATGAGAAACTTTCTCGTAATAATGACTTATTTTTCGCACTTCTACGCATGCGCAAAGCAGTGGAGCAGAAAGGAGTGCCACGCTAGCGACATCCGCTGGTCAAAGCCGTGTAAATGCATCACAGCAAACATGGCACGCTCTGCAGTGAATAACAATAATGATAAATTATCAGTATATGAGATGGGCTTCCATACTAGGTAGTCTTTTATTCATTTGAATTATTCATTTGTATTTTTGTGTATGAACATGCAGCAACAGGGTGATCCGTGGATTTAAAATAGATGGAGGAATGATAAGACCGCACACCTTTCCAAATCTGTTAAAGAACGCTTTATCTGGAAATCTGTGTTCATCATATTTTCAAGCAGTTTTTTTCCCATAAGGGTCCGTTCATACAGAACGCGCTTTTTCATTGCGTTTCTAGGCAAACGCGGACTAGACGGACGTCGCGCTCGATCGCGTCTCGCGCATGACGGCGTTCTAAAAACGCGGAGCTCAATTGAAAAGAGGTTTAGCTTTTAAAAACACGCCTCTCAAGACCTTGCGTTTCCCCCCCCATTCCACTGCCCACTTGTGTGTAAATGTCCCAAAAGATATAAAAGTATTGATATCTTCCAGGTGAACCTGCACATACACGCATCCGCAAATAATAGCCTACGTGTTAACACATAGCCTACCCATATATTTTATGAAGATGTCACACTTAAACTTAACGAATAAATGTAATATTCCAATTTTAATCTGATAGTTTTGTAAGTTAAAGTAACCCAATTTCCATCGGTGTGCACAAGCAGGCGTGCTTTGTAACCGACCTGCTTCTGCATTCCGCTTTCACACCTTTTTGTGCACATGGAAAAGTATGGAAGATATACTGATGATTTCCAATTGATGTTATTTAATGATACTACATATTGCACTTCGTAGATCACAATGACTTTAATGAAAACATCTGTTTCGCAGAGCGTGCCATGTTTGCTGTGATGCATTTACACGGCTTTGACCAGCGGATGTCGCTAGCATGGCACTCCCTTCTGCTCCACTGCTTTGCGCATGCGTAGAAGTGCGAGAAATAAGTCATTATTACGAGAAAGTTTCTCATTATTACGAGATACTAAGTCATTATTACGATAAAGTTTCTCATTATTATGAGATACTAAGTCATTATTACGAGAAAGTTTCTCATTATTATGAGATGTTAAGTCATTATTTCGAGAAAGTTTCTCATTATTACGAGATACTAAGTCATTATTACGAGAAAGTTTCTCGTTATTATGAGATGTTAAGTCATTATTTCGAGAAAGTTTCTCGTTATTACGAGATGTTAAGTCATTATTTCGAGAAAGTTTCTCATTATTACGAGATGTTAAGTCATTATTACGAGAAAGTTTCTCATTATTACGAGATGTTAAGTCATTATTACGAGAAAATTTATCATTATTTTAAGATAATTAAGTCATTATTATGAGAAAGTTTCTCATAATTATGACTTATCTCATTATATTGAGAAAGTTTCTCATTATAATGAGATACTAAGTCATTATTATGAGAAACTTTCTCAATATAATGAGATATTAAGTCATAATTATGAGAAAGTTTCTCATTATTATGACTTACAGAATTATATTTTTTTTACTCAAAGTGGCGGAAACGGGCTTCCAAAAATTTGAGATATTTTTAAGAAGAAAAATTCTCTGATTAGCCTTCCAAATGTGTTCCTGGTCACTTAAGGCCCTAAGAAATAGATATTTATCACGAATTTCTGATATTGACCAGACAACTAATCAGATAGTCAGGAAAATAATCAGAGTAATCAAAAACAATAATAAATAATATCAAAATGAAGTTATATTTCGTTACAGCTATAAAAGAAAAAACACTCTGTGCTTTTGGCTTCCTGGCTTATTCCTGAGTAAGGCAACTGGGCAGCAATTTGGATGAAGTTACACCAATTCTATAGACTTTTTAAAAACAATTTCACTTAAAACTCGAAAATGCACAGTGAAATGTGGGTCATCTTGCACAGCCCACAATGGTTGAGAAAAACATTCAAACATACAAAACATTAGCGTTACTTTTGCATTACATTAATGAGAACAAAGGCATATTGCGTAGCTTGGGCCTATTGGCTGAACACCTGTGTAATGGCGATCTGAGCCGTTTTTCTTTCTTCGCCATTTCTATAAGGGTGTAGCACAAAGGATTTGACGCGTGAATCCATAATTTGTCTTGTAAACTTTACTTTTCGTTGTCAGGTTACATTTTAAGAGAACTCAAATAAACACACAAAACAAACAAAAAAAAAGATTATACTTATTCACGTTCCAATAACATGAATTCGATCCTTTTCACGGTCAAAAGACTGTCTAGCTCCCACCCTTTCTTCTTCCTTTTCCTTCTTCCAATTATTACACGTACGTAGCACGTAAAACTAAATCAAATCTCGCGATACCATACAAATAACACAAAATATGCCTTTATCAAAAACCATAATCACTCTTAATATAAGGAAAAATATTACAAAATTATTAATGTAGTTATGGCACTAACATTCCGGCCCCTAATTGTCTATGCCGAAAGCATAACAATTATCTTGTTCAATATTTGAATAGTGTAATAACAATATTTCCTTTTCTTTTAAACAGTTCTTTTAGAAAATTCGAATTTTCAATGAAATTTCCATTCACAGTCTTTATGAAACTCTTATTCTTCTTCTGCTTCTTGCAATAAGCAAAGTTTTGTTATCGGCCTTTCTAACTGACAAGTTTTTGTCTGAACACAAGCACGTCGGACAGTACCAGAAGCATCTGATGTGGTCCTGAGAATTCTTCCCATAATCCAAGAATTTCTTGGAGCAGAATTATCCACAATGAGAACAATGTCTCCAGGTACCATGTTTCTTTTCAATTTCTGCCACTTCTGTCGTTCTTGAAGTAACGGCAGATATTCCTTAGTCCATCTGAACCAAAAGAGGTCTGCCATGTACTGAATTTGCCTCCACCTTCTACGTGAGTAACAGTCTTCTTTCACAAAAACTCCTGGTGGCATGGTTGGTTGTTTTTTCATAAGCAACAGATGATTCGGAGTCAGAGGCTCCAGGTCATTTGGGTCATCTGATGCTTTAGTAATCGGTCGATCGTTTATAATGGCTTCGACTTCACACAAGACTGTGTGAAGCCCCTCATCGTCTAACATCTGTTGATTCAACACGGAATTCAAAATCTTTCGAACTGTGCGGATCTGTCTTTCCCACACTCCTCCTTGATGCGATGCTGCTGGGGTATTGAAGATCCACTTGATTCCTTTTTGGACAAGAACTTCAGCTATTTTGGAATTATTTAATTCTTGAATAGCTTCTTTAAGCTCTCTTTCAGCACCAACGAAGTTCGTCCCATTGTCCGATCGAATTGTAGACACCTGTCCTCTTCTGCAGATGAAGCGTCGTATGGCGTTTATGCATGATGAGGTATCAAGACTGTTGGCCACCTCAATATGAACTGCTCTTATGTTCAGACACGTAAACAACACTCCATACCTCTTTACAATGGTGCGTCCTCGTTTTACTGAGAAAGGACCAAAATAATCCACACCTGTATGCGTAAAGGGAGGATTATCTGGCAACACACGATCTCTTGGCAGATCTGCCATTTTCTGTTCGTTGACTTTGGCATTTAATCTTCTGCACACTGTGCATTTAGAAATCAGCTTCCGTATGGCTGTACTGGCAGCAGCAACCCAAAATTTGTTTCGCAGTTTTGCAAGGATTTGATTTCTGCCACTATGGCCTGTGTTTTTATGTATATCCTTCAGAATCAAGGACGTTACATGCTGTTTTTTATCAAGAATTGCTGGATGCTTCGCAGATTCTGGCATTGCGGACTGATTTAAACGACCACCTACTCGTATTATGCTCGTGGGTCCAGTTTGTACAGTGGACTACTTCTTTTGACATGGTTACTGCTTTGCAAAGATTTGAATTCGTCAGGGAATGTCTGTCTTTGACTGTAACGAATCAAACTCAGTTCTGCATTTTCCACATCTTCTACTGAAAGAGGTTTTTTGGTCAGTGTCTGTTTCATCTTGAACATTTGAGCTTGCAAATGTGCTTGTTGTCTGTTTGGATTATTTTCAGTTTGACTTATGGTAGCTTGAATTTCACGTCTCTTGTTTGATAGGTGTTGGAGTATTTCCTTCAGCCTCAACATCCAAGCGATTGCTCTCTTCAATCTGTACCATTCTGAATAGTACTCAATCAGTTTATCCAAAGGTTTCGCTTTTCCTGTAGCACTGACACAATTTACTACAGCTGATTTTTTCAATTCCACTTCCATTGCACCTGCCTGATCTGGTCGCCAAGGCCATTCACTTTCAGGTTTGCAAAGGAATTCTGGTCCTTTGACCCAATTTTCCTTTTTCAAGAAGTTTTCCACTTTGATGCCTCTAGAGGCCATGTCTGCTGGGTTTAGCAAGGTGTTGACATACCTCCACTGTGAGGGCTCAGAAGCTTCTCTGATGAAGGAAACCCTATTGGCAACAAACGTTTTAAAACGTGAGGCTTCATTCTCAATGCATTGCAGCACTGTGAGGCTATCAGTCCAGAACATAGAGTCTTTGAGTTGTAACCGAAGCTCGTATTTTAACATTCTGTCCATTTTCGCTGCAACAACTGCTGCAGTCAACTCCATCCTAGGGATTGTTATCTGCTTCAGAGGCGCAACTCTGGATTTACCCATTACGAATGAACAGTGTTTTTCTCCTTGCTCATTTGTGAGTACTAGATAGGAAACGGTTCCATACCCATTTACACTTGCATCTGCGAAATGATGTAATTGAGCAGACTTAGTAGTTCCAAAATTGTCTGGCTTGAAGCATCTGCTTACACTGAAGTTTGACAATTGTTGTATGTTATTTTGCCACGTGAACCATTTTTGAGCTTGATTTTCCGGCATGTTCTGATCCCAGCCTAATTTGTCTTTGCACAGTTGTCTCAAAATGAGTTTCGCTGGAAGAATACAGGGTGCTACAAGACCAAGAGGATCGTAAATGGAATTCACTACTGAAAGCATTCCTCTTCTCGTAGCAGGTTTCTCCTGTATGTTGATGGAGAATCTGAATGTATCTGATTCTGTGCACCACCGAACTCCAAGAGCTCTTTCAATTGGTAGATTGCTTTTGTTGAAATCTAAGTCCCCTACCTCTTTAGATCTTTCCTTTTCTGGAAATGATGACAGAACTTCTCGGCTATTGCTCACCCATTTAGTCAAATTGAATCCACCTTTAGAGCACATAGATATCAGACTTTGTGATAGTTTGATTGCTCCCTCCTCAGAGGCGACAGATTTTAAGCAATCGTCCATGTAAAAGTTTTGCTGAATAGTATCGGCAGCTTCAGCTGTTTCCTCTGTTTTTCCATCCACTGCAGCCTTTCGCAAAGCGAAGCATGCACAACTGGGAGACGAGGTTGCCCCGAACAGGTGTACTGTCATCCTGTATTCCTCTGTAGGCTTACCTATATCTCCCTCAGGCCACCACAAAAATCGCAAAAGATCTGAATCATAATCTGGGACTCTAACTTGGTAAAACATTGATTCAATGTCGGCCATGACAGCAATTGGCTCTTGTCTGAATCGATTTAGCACACCAATCAGAGTATTGGTCAGGTCGGGTCCCTGCAACAGTTGATTATTTAGTGAGAAGCCCTGGTAGGTCGCAGTGCAGTCAAAAACAACTCTGATTTTGTTCTTTTTCGGGTGATATATCCCATGGCGTGGAATATACCACACTCTGTCCTTGCGTTCCAGTTGTTCTAAAGGCACTTTTTTAGCATAGCCTTTGTCAATTATGTCTGACATGAACGCTTTATAGTCTTTGTGAAACTCAGAGTTCCTGCTGAGCTTTCTTTTGAGACTGATGGCTCTTTGTTCTGCTATGCATCTGTTGTTGGGCAGCTTATCAGGATCGTTCTTAAAGGGTAATCCAATACAGTAATGTCCATCTTTATACTGTATCGACTGCTCAACGCACTGCATGAATTTTAGGTCTTCTTGGGACATCTCAGCTTTGTCACTGTAATTACGTTCAGGGAAGTCTGCATTGAACTGCTCTACCAACAGCGTTTCAATGTCCACCACTGCAATCCTATTCACTGTGAAACTTGGAGTTCTGACCTGATCCGATTCGGTGCTCACTTCTGTTCGTAAAGGCCCATTCACTATCCATCCTAATGCCGTCCTAAGAGCATAAGGTCCATTTCCTTCACTGTTTATTATTTGCCATGGTTCTATTGCCTTGTGCGCATTAGCGCCAATCAGTAGGCCTACTTCTGCATTGAGATGAGGAAGGGTGACTTGTCTCAAATAAGGCCATCTTTCCAGGTCCTGTTGTTGAGGGATGTTTTCCTGTTTTACCGGAATCTCTTTTTGAGTGAACATTTTCGGAAGTTCTATGTAGTCTTCACTCTCTAAACCACTTATTTCCAGGTCTGACAGAATGTGACTATGAACAGCTTTTTCTTGTCCCATAGTACGAAGAAGACTCTCCGTCTTTCTGCCTCTCAAGTTTAACTCTCTCATTAAAGACTCGGTGCAAAATGTTGCAGAACTTCCTTGATCAATGAAAGCATATGTCTTTACTATTTTGTCACTTTTCTTTGACTTGATCTTGACTGGAACTATAGCAAGAATGCATTCACTGTTTCCGGCCCCAGTGTACCCACAAGTTTCATGGTCTATGGAAGTTGTTCTCCTGCTAGTTTTGTTCTCATCACAACTGCTGGATGTGGGGCTGTACTCTTTTGTAATGTGCAAAACACTTGGGTGCATCTTGGAACATTCTTGACAAATAAGCCTTTTCTTGCAGTCTTTGCTTAAGTGTCCTTGTGTGAGACATCCAAAGCATAGTCCTTTTGTTTTCAAAAACTCAATTTTATCTTTGTGTGCTTGCTCCTTAAACTTGAAACAGGAATTCAAGGCATGATTCTTTTGACAGAATATGCATGTGACATGAACGGTTTTGTCAAATTGAGGTTTTGTTTCTTTCTTAGTCTCACTTTCTTTTTTCTGATCAGTACAGACACTTGTAACGAAACTACTTCCCTTAGTAGTAATCTTTTTGTTCTTAAAGTCAGAAGCTTTGCTTTTCTTTCCAGCATCTGCACTTATCTCCTGAATGTCTCCAAACAACGGGTCATTTTTTACTTTGGCTTGACGGTCGATATATTGCACTAAATCTGAAAACCTAGCTCTTCTGCCCGCCCTTTCATGAATATCATATGCCACGTTTCTCCAATTCTCTCTCATTTTGTACGGAAGTTTGGAGATGATAACCCTCAGGTTTGTAGGGTTGTCCATTTCAGCCATGTAATCTACATCTTGCATAGTATTGTGGCATCCAATCAAGAAAAGAGCATATGCATTTAGCATCTTTCCGTCTTCTGTTTTGATCTGAGGCCATTTTAGTGCTTTCTCAATGTACGCTGAAGCAATTTTGAGCTCATCACCGTAATGATGTTGCAATAATCTTCTTGCTTCTTTATATCCATTTTCTGCACTCATGTGTCCACAACTCCTTACCAGGTCTTGTGGTTCACCATTGGTATATTGCTCCAAATAGAACAGTTTGTCCTTGGCATTCTCAGTTTTACTGTCTATGCTATTGTCAAAGGCTCGCACAAACGATCTGAAATTAAGAGGATCACCATGGAAGATTGGGACATCTCTTTGCGGTAGTTGAGACAGATTTTGTTGCTTTACTAGCATTTGTGTGATCTCATTTTGTCTTCGCATTATTTGAAATAAATTGTCTTCTGAGCTTTCTGATTTTTGAAAATTTTGACTGGCATTATGAAGTCGAGTTTGTTCAGCAACAGGCTTTTGTTTTCTTCTGGTTGCAGCTTGAACATCAGAACTTTCACCATCAGAATCTTTCTTAAGTCCTGACGTCCTTTCATCCAATGCATGCTCTGGTTGAACATATTTTTGCACTGATTCACCAGAATTTTCATGTTCATCATAAACCTTCAGTTTTGCGTTAGAAACAGCAATTGCGGTCTGCAATTCTAATTGCTCCAGTTTTGCTTTCAAGTTGATCTCTTCTACCTGTAGAGCTTGTTTCTTTTTTAAAGCAGCAGCTTTAGCCAACAGAGCAGCTTTCTCAGCCTCTTCTTTAACTCGTAAAATAGAACTTGAACTGGTGGCTGATGATGTGGTAGAACTATGTCCAGCTGACGAACCTGCTCTACTCTTCTTTCTTACTGCTGAAGCAACTTCAGAGACACTGTCACCTGGTTCAATGTCATCATTTTTTGCAGCACTTTCATTCTTGACATGTTCTATCCACTGCTCAGTAGTAAGAACAAAATCCCTGATTTTTGATGATTTTGGCTCAAACCAGATATGCTGATCATCTTTCTTTTCATCATCCAGCAAAAGCTCTTGAACGCTTTCATTTAACTCAATGAACTCCTGATACAATTTGGTGAGTGTTGTAAGAACTTCTTGTTCTATACTTTCCACATTGGCATAATTTTCTTTCAATTTGTCGATTTCTTTCATTTGAATGGTAATTTGAGCCATTTTTGACTTTCTCAAATTAACGAGTCTGTTCAAACGCTCCTCCTGCGCTTTAGGCGTGTACTTGATCGCCCTCTTGTGGCCATCTTTATCTGAGTCGGCAATTTCTTCTGCGTCATCCATAATTCAACAGCAAGTCAAAATCAAAGGATTGAAAAAAGTAACAGCAAAATTACCTTTTAAATTGCATTCAGAGTCCCGTTTCCATATGAAAAAACAAGTTTAAATGTCTCTATACATCCAAATACCCCAGAACGGGAAATCCGCGCGTCCCCTGGTTTACTTTCGTTTTCGTCCGGCGCAATAATCTCGAACTCGCAGTTTGTTCCGCTCATACATACATAATCCTTGAAAATCCTTTTCGGTCCATTGCAGCATCAATCCTGGCAAATCGATATCCACTTCACGCAATTCCAATGTGAAGAAGTCTTTTGACTAAAATGTAATGGCGATCTGAGCCGTTTTTCTTTCTTCGCCATTTCTATAAGGGTGTAGCACAAAGGATTTGACGCGTGAATCCATAATTTGTCTTGTAAACTTTACTTTTCGTTGTCAGGTTACATTTTAAGAGAACTCAAATAAACACACAAAACAAACAAAAAAAAAGATTATACTTATTCACGTTCCAATAACATGAATTCGATCCTTTTCACGGTCAAAAGACTGTCTAGCTCCCACCCTTTCTTCTTCCTTTTCCTTCTTCCAATTATTACACGTACGTAGCACGTAAAACTAAATCAAATCTCGCGATACCATACAAATAACACAAAATATGCCTTTATCAAAAACCATAATCACTCTTAATATAAGGAAAAATATTACAAAATTATTAATGTAGTTATGGCACTAACAACCTGCAAAGTAGTGCTGTAACTTTTTGAGGAATTATTTAGACAAAAGGAGATAACTTTGAACTAGCCCTTTATGATGCAATGATATAATATAATATTTATAATATAATGAACTAGTCTTTTACCCTACCGCCGTCTTTCAAGTAAAATCTTTTGAGTGAATTCAAAAGTGTTGGTAAGTGCTTTGGGATAGCTGAGGTGTAGTGCATAGATCAGTCCAAAGATTACCAGAAGATTACCAAAGATTACTGGACTTGTGTCATGGTCACTGATGACAGTAAGGAGGCCCTCTGCAACACCATCAAGCTCTGGCTCATCAGACTTGTCCTGAATTAATGAAAAAGAGATAATCACAAACTAACACATGGAACAGAGTAACAAGTCCCATTGAAATCCAATACCTCTTTTACAAGGGAGACCTGGGTCTCATTGTAAGAGGTGAAAAACACAAGATCCTGTTATGCGGGTAAGTGAGGACCCAAAAGCGTTTTAACAGAAACAGAGTCTTTAATGTCAAACACAGGGTAGAACACAGATCTTCTTCTTGAGAGATAACGGAGAAAAATAAACAACCCGCAGAGCGGGCGATAACAGGAACAGAAAGTATTTAAGGTAACTTCTTCAGGCTTTAAACAGCAGTAGAGAATAGCCGGGTAGCGGCGACAGGCTGCAGGTCTCTTAGAGAAGACGCGGGACAAAGAGAGACTGTGTCTACCTGATCTCTCGTAGCATCAGATGAACTGGACAGAGTAAATAATGAGATCATTAGTTGCATAAGAGCAGAGAGGGAAATAGAGACCTAATCAGAGGAGAAAGGGAACAGGTGGGAAGATAGTGAACGAGGTAGTTAGATGAGATCAGGAACAGCTGGGAGAGCAGAGAAGGAAACCTAATATGACCAGCAGAGGGAGACAGAGTAACGAGAAAGAACAGGAACAAGACACAACATGACAAGACATAACAGTACCCCCCACTCAACGAGCGCCCCCTGGCGCTTCCGAGGAGGTAACCTGGCGGCTACGGAGGAAATCATCGATCAGCGAACGGTCCAGCACGTCCCGAGAGGGAACCCAACTCCTCTCCTCGGGTCCGTACCCCTCCCAATCCACTAGAAACTGATGACCACGGCCCCGAGGACGCATGTCCAGAATTTTGCGGACCCTGTAGATAGGGGCGCCTTCGACAAGAATGGGGGGGGAAGGGGGACGAGCGGGTGCGCGAAGGATGGGTTTAACACAAGAGACGTGGAATACCGGGTGGACGCGACGAAGATATCGAGGGAGAAGAAGTCGCACCGTGACAGGACTAATGACCTGAGAAATACGGAACGGACCAATGAACCGTGGGGTCAGTTTACGAGAAGTTGTCTTAAGGGGAAGGTTAAGAGTGCAGAGCCATACTCTTTGACCGCGACAATATCTAGGGCTCTTAGTTCTACGTTTGTTAGCGGCTCTCACAGTCTGAACCCTATAACGGCAAAGTGCAGACCTGACAATCCTCCAGGTGCGCTTACAACGTAGGACAAAAGCCTGAGCGGAGGGAACGCAGGACTCAATGATCTGAGACGAGAACAGCGGAGGTTGGTACCCGAGGCTACTCTGAAAAGGTGATAGACCGGTCGCAGACGAAGGAAGCGAGTTGTGTGCGTATTCAGCCCAGGGAAGTTGCTCTGACCAAGACGCAGGGTTACGGAAAGAAAGGCTGCGTAGGATGCGACCGACAGTCTGATTGGCCCGTTCGGCTTGACCGTTAGACTGAGGATGGAAGCCGGACGAGAGACTGACGGAAGCGCCAATCAAACGACAAAATTCCCTCCAAAATTGAGACGTGAACTGCGGACCCCTGTCCGAAACGACGTCCGACGGAAGGCCGTGAATTCTAAAAACATTCTCGACGATTATTTGTGCCGTCTCTTTAGCCGAAGGGAGCTTAGCGAGAGGAATGAAATGAGCCGCCTTAGAAAAACGATCGATAACCGTATCGGGAACGAAAAGAAGGTTCTTAGGACAAGCGCGCGGCGACGGAGTGTGAGTGAGTGCTCGTTTTACCTGCCTCTCAATTCCCCAGACAGTCAACCCGACGACACGCCCCTTAGGGAGAATCCCCTCGGGGTCAGTGGAGACTTCTGAAGAATTGAAGAGACGAGACAAAGCATCAGTGTTGGCGTATCATGGCAATGTGGCCAGCAGCCATATCACCCTGTAGCCCAAGACTGGTTGCCCACTGAAGCTGAGGCCAGCAGGGGGCGTCACCCTGTGGTCTGTGTGGGTCCTAACGCCCCAGTATAGTGATGGGGACACTATACTGTGAAAGAGCACCGTCCTTCGCATGAGACGTTAAACCGAGGTCCTGACTCTCTGTGGTCATTAAAAATCCCAGGATGTCTTTCGAAAGAGTAGGGGTGTAACCCCGGCATCCTGGCCAAATCTGCCCATTGGCCTCTTTCCATCATGGCCTCCTAATCATCCCTGTATACTGATTGGCTTTATCACTCTGTCTCCTCTCCACAAGTAAGCTGGTGTGTGGTTGGCGTACTGGCGCAATATGGCTGCCGTCGCATCATCCACGTGGATGCTGCACATTGGTGGTGGTTGAGGAGATTCCCCCCTTCCTTGTAAAGCGCTTTGAGGTCCCAGATAAAGCACTATATAAATGTAACGAATTATTATTATTATTATTATGGAGCAAGTACAACTGCATATGAACTACATCGGTGTATGAATGAGTGAGTGAATGGGTGAATGTGAGGCAAAATGTAAAGCGCTTTGGTGGCCATTGGGTCTGTGAAAGCACTATATGAATGCAGTCCATTTACCATTTATATCCATTCTTACTGAGGTCAGTCACTTTTACCAGTATTGCTAGCTGTATAGCATGTATTGCTAATCTGTATTTTGGTGGCACATTAGCGAGGACCCAATATAGAGCACAAAGTTTGTGAATTTTACGTGATGTGCCAAGCAGATTGCAAATTTCACGCTCACCAGTATATAGCTGGAGTGGTAGGATGAGATCCCCTGTTGACAGTAACTAATTTTCAAGAAAATGAGAGCCATTGAAGCATGATATATTGACCAGATGCAGTATTTGTTTCAGTAATCTTGATAAGAATGTCTGTGTTTTTAAACAACTCTTGAATCATTGAAAGGATAAGAACATACATGCTGGTATGAACTGGTTACTCCAACTGATACTCCACTGGCATTACATAAGGATAGTTGTGCTCAATAAAGATTTTTCTGCGCTTGGATGAATTCAACTCGGCACCTTTAGAGGTTGATGTAGACAGAACATTGCAGTCCGTGACAGCGGCAACCACTTCACTCAGTGTAGGTTCTGCTTCTGTGACCATTTCTTTGCAGTAAGTAAATCTTACTTTTTTCATTCTTCATGCAAATCTCTAGTTACCTCAGAAATACTGGCTTAAATACTGTTACCTTTAGCTTGCTCAGTTGGGGACATTCAAATTAATTAACCAATCATTAATACCATTGATCAGCCCTACCAAACGTGGAGGTCGAACATTGTTATGTTGTTTTGATTGATACTGTGAAGCTGCTTTGATACAATCTGTATTGTAAAAAAGCGCTACATAAATATACTTGACTTGACTTGACTTAAAGATTATGGTGATCCTCACTGAGAATATCAGTTTGAAAGTCTGATGCAACACATGCTTGGTGTTCTCTACTTTTATGAGAATTGAATGAGGAGTACACATTTGTTCTATAGCTACAATCCTTGTATGGGCACGTTACTGTTTCATGATTTTTCAAATGCTTTCTGAGATGACTGAAAACCTCTGATTCAGAAAAGGGTTGCTGAAATGTGCATAAAGGGCATTTAAATATCCAGCCTGTTCTCACGTAAATGCATCTCTTGATCTAGTAAGAACTCTAGCGGCTGCATTTTGCACTAACTGTAGCTTGTTTATTGAAGATGCAGGACAACCAGCTAATAAAGCATTACAGTAATCTAGTCTCGAGGTCATGAATGCATGAACTAACTTTTCTGCATCAGAGACTGATAGCATATTACGTAGCTTAGCAATGTTTCTAAGGTGGAAAAAGGCTGTTTTTGTAACATATGAAAAATGCTTTTCAAAAGACAGGTTGCAGTCTAATATAACACCCAGGTCTTTTACTGTAGAGGATAAAGTAACAGGGCATCCTACTATGTTAAAGTTGTGCTGTGACAGGTTTTGTGGACGGTTTTTAGAACCGATAAGTATTACCTCTGTCTTGTCTGGATTTAATAAAAGAAAATTACGCGTCATCCAATCTTTTATATCTTTAACACAATCTGTCAATTTGGATAATTTAGCGTATTCATCTGACCGTGATGAAATATATATTTGAGTGTCATCAGCATAACAATGGAAACTAATTCCATGTTTCCTTATAATATTACCAAGTGGCAGCATATATATTGAGAATAATAGAGGGCCTAACACAGATCCCTGCGGCACTCCATAGTTTGCTGAAGTTATGATCGATTTTTCTCCATTTAAATAGACAAAATGGTAGCGGTCAGATAAGTATGACCTGAACCAGCTTAATGCTTGTCCTTGAACACCAGTATAATTTTGTAGTCGATCTAAGAGTATTGTATGATCTATAGTATCGAACGCAGCACTAAGATCAAGTAAAACTAGTATTGAGATACAGCCTTGGTCCGAAGCTAAAAGTAAATAGTTTGTAATTCTAACAAGCGCAGTTTCAGTGCTATGATGTGGGCTGAATCCAGACTGAAACTTTTCATAGATGTCATTTTCTTGCAAGAAAAAGCCCAGTTGAGCGGACACAACTTTTTCTAGTATTTTAGACATAAATGGAAGATTTGAAATGGGTCTGTAATTTGCTAGGTTATTTGGATCTAATTGTGGTTTCTTAATAAGAGGTTTTATAACTGCTAGTTTGAACGTTCTTGGAACATGAGCTAAAGATAAAGATGAGTTAATAATATTGAGAAGAGGCTCTTCCACTATAGGTAACACTTCTTTCAGTAGTTTAGTTGGTATAGGATCTAATAAACATGTTGTTGTTTTAGATGAAGTGATAAGTTTGTTCAACTCTTTTTGTTCTATAGTTGTAAAGCATTGTAATTGTTCTTGCGGGGTGATAATTGCGGCTGAATTATAAGGCGCGAGCAAAGATTGAACGTTTACATTCAAACCAGAAATTTATATTACAGAAATGATCGATTCAAGGACAACAAATCTCCTGGTAATAATGGGCTTACAAATGAATTTTTCAAAACGTTCAGAGATGCCCTTTCCCCGTTTATTTTAGCTATCTTTAATTAATCTATAAAGAAAGGAATTTCACCTCCATCTCTCTGACAAATAAGGAGACCCATAACTTTATTAAACACTAATGCCAAACTGTTTTCTCTTATGTTTGACAGCAGGCTGAAATTAGGATTGGATTCCCTAATTGATCAGTCTCAGTCTGGTTTCATGAAAGGGAGGTATATATGAAATAATTTTCATCTTATTCTTGGTTTTATTGATTATAGTCACCTTCTCAATGATGCCAATCTAATTTTATGTGTTAAGGGCAGCACAAGTGGCTCAAACACCGTCTGCCCAGAAAGTCTTTCCCTTAGATCTTTGCCTCAGATGATTTTGAACTAACACACATTGTCTGTGAGTTGCTTTGCAATTAAAAATGAAAATTACATTAAAATAAACGTGAGTTTAAATTGAATGGATCCAGAGAGTGTTTATTTGGTTTATATAGAATATTGAATTGATTAAAATATCTGTGATCAATTAACCATAATCATGCAACATTTCATTAATTTTGTTTATCATGGGACAAATTTTTATTAGTATGCTGTAATCCAAATCTTCAGGATGTGATGCTTTGTGTGAGGAACTGTTGTTGAGTGAGATTTAAAAGTTGTATGTGTATTTATGACAGTCTAATGGGGGCAGTCTAAGGGTATGTTTACACAACAACGATGTTCTAAAAACAGACAACAACGTTGTCGAAACGATCCCTGTTCACATGGAACTGTTAAAATGACTAAAAAGGCTGTATTATATATGCCAGGTCAGTAGTTGGCGATGTAATTTTTCGAAAGAAACACCTTGTGAACATGTAAAACACATGCGCGTGACTTCACCGATTTCACAAATGCACGTTTTTGTTGTTTACATGGAAACGGTAAAAAGAAAAACATTACCATTATGGTGATCAGTGTTTGCATTATAGTTGGGCTCTTCACCTTTTTATATTTGCTGCTTTATCTGTGTGTCTCTGACACAAATGAAGGAGAAAATCTCATCAGATTATGTTGGTCACATAAATGCGTCTCTATACCATGCATTGTGTTTATCGTGCAATTTATACGCCAAAATGAGTTTTTACGTGCATATGATATTCATGGGTAACATGGGTAGGTTTAGTAGTGGTGTGGGGTGTGTGTGTATTATATGTTTGGTTTGGATTAGTGGTGTGGAGTGTGTGTGTATTAGATGCAATAAAGTGCGTATCATATGCACGTAAAAATGTTGGCGTATAAATTGCACGATAAACACAATGCGTGCTATAGAGATGCATTTTAATGAGATCAGGCTGTGGTTATGATATCGTCATCATCTGTGAGTCTACATTATCCTGTCAAAATCTTCTGCTGTAGGATTGGCATGAAAAATAAACGACTTAGTAATAAACAACTTATTCAGAGATTAGACTCTGGTATCAGTGAATCAGATCAACACCATCACTAAAAAGTGACCATCATCGGGTCTAAGTTTCTCTTGCAATTTTGCTATAATAAACATATATCAGAAACATACAGTTAAATCAGCAAAAGAAAAACTTTAGTTAAAAAGTCAAGAGTCAAGAGACTAACTAAACCATGATCCTGGTTCCCTGGCACCTGATCAAACTTTATTATTTTCAATAAAACATCAACATCTAAATCTCTGTTCTCAATAAGAACCTTAGTATGAGAGAAATAAAGTCTGGATTGTAATAAGTGAAAATGCTGAGATCTTGAGAGATCTGTTACCAACACTAAAACCTATTCAGGCCCAGTGCAGGGCCAGTTATGGGTCAGTAATTGGCTGAGACTCTGGCCAATAGAAATGTTTCTCTTGAAATAACAAATCTATTTTTAAAGGATAATTTATGGAAGAATTTTTTCGATCTTTAAAAGGCCAAACACAATTATCCCCGTGTGACGGACCCCCATCCTGAAAATTGAAAGACACGCAATTTCATGTATAAAGACCCAGTTTATATTATAAAAAAAATTTATGTTATTAATTTGTCTAAATATTTTTTGGTAATATATTCATTATGTAATGTTATACTGTATTTATTTATTTACAAATATTTTACTAAATGTTTTATTTATTTTTATGTTTAGTTTATAATGTTTATTTATTTAATTAATGTGTTATTAATTAATAATGTTAGTTTGTATTATTTATTTATTTTTACATTTTTTATTCTAAACATCACCCTAAAAAATGCTGGGTTAAAAACAACCATTTCTGTGTTGTTTATATACAACCAGCAACTGGGTAAAAATATTACAAATAACCCACTTTTCACGCTGTGGCTGTAATAATCACACGACGCAGGATAATCCAAATAAACACTTCTTTATTAATATACAAAGTAACTTAAAAAAAGATTGTAGGAGCAAACTAATGAACAAACACAAAGTAAAGACAATACCGGACAATGTACCAAAGCAAACTGAGGGCTTACTTACACAGGGAAGGTAATCAACTGAACAAAAAAAGGTGAGGGGAACTAATTAACAACCAATGAAACTAACTAGGGAACACAGGCAGGCAAAACAGGGACAGAACACAGTAAACGAAACCAAACTGAATATACACGTAACACCAATAAAATTACCCAACAGGCTAAACCTATCATTTGAGGTTTTAGCGTGATTGAGAACCCCTATTACTTGAATCAAAATTATTTTAATCTGTGAACGTGGCTTTTGTGGAGTTGATCATTGATCTCTGTTCGGGATCATTGTCAAAACTTGCGAGGACGCGGGAAGCATCACATGGTAAAACTCCGGCCCGCTCCGCTCTTCCGTACGGTGGGTCTGACGGGTCTGTCTACTAGTTTGCCACCCCATCAGCCTGCGTTCAGTCTTAAAAATGACCCAAAACACATCGGGGTCAATCTGTTGACCCTTCCGACACGTTAACAGGTCGAGCTTAAACACCCTTAAATGGACTCAAATGTATTCAGACACAAGACAGGCCATTACCCAAAATTGTATGTACAAACCCTCAAAAAAGATGATGAGATAACCATGAATAAACAGCCGCAAACAGTCAGCATTTAGTGCTGGCATCATGGCGGACGACTAAACACTACAGCGAGGACCCGCGGCAGAGACACAGGAATTAGGACTGAAAAGGTAGAGTACTTGTTTGAAAAAGTTTGGAGGGGACAGACACCAAAGGTGACGAGAAAAAAACTTGTAAAAATCAGAGATGAGGTGTCAAACCTCAGCCAGTGGTTACAGAGTTTAAAAATAACAGACAGGAAGAGGGAACAAACCACAAACGACACTGGAATGACACTGGTGGACGTGGCTTCAGGACAGATCCAGTATGTAAATTGAAGGAGCAAATACTGTCGCCCATCACTCAAAGCGACTGTTTGCTTAACATCGCTCTGCTCCTACTGGAGAATTCCCAGCCCCCGTAGCCCTCCTGACTGAAACTGTCTGTCACTTACTGTAAGTCAATCTTCATGTATGAAATATACAGTTTGGACGCACCTTTTTGTACTTTGTTACCGCATTTTTAAATAATACTAATATCATGAAAACTCTTAAATCACACAAATGGGAGTCTGGGAATGCTTTAGTGATCAAAACATGCAAGACAAATAAAAACTCTCTTATATTTTAATTTTTCTTTTGTGTCACTTGATTCTCACTCTATTCACCAATCAAACTTCATAAAGACTATTATGGGAAAATGTGTGATGTACACTTGATGCTTTTCTATTTCATCCCTAAAAATAAATAATTAAAATAAAACTGTTAGTTTTGCAGGCCCAATTATATCTGTGTAAAAACTAGTGAAAGGGATCGTTCTCCCAACAATTAAAAATCTGTCATCATATATTCACCCTCATGTTGTTCTAAACCTGTGAGTTTCTTTCCTTTGCTGAACACAAAAGATATTTTGAAGAATAGGCGTAACTGCAACAATTAAGGTTAATTGTTGTGGGAAGGAGGCGGAAACCGGCAAACAAACGTTAAACAGTTTAATAATAAAACAAACACAAAACCAAAGTAAAAGCGGCAGCCCCTCACGGATGACTGCCTCGCACACAGAAACAAAACAACACAAATCCAGGCCTGATACTCTCTCACTGGCCTTCATTGTCATCACTCCTCCTTGTGCGAGGAGAGATACGAGGCCGGTGTGTCGCGTATTTGATGCTCATTATCAATAACGGCCCTCTAACTCGTCCTGCTTGCCACAGAAACCAAACAGTTTCTGATCCCCATTGACCAGATTGTATGAAAAAATTACCATGGAAGTCAATGAGGACCAGCCATTACCACCATTCTTCAAAATATCTTCTTTAATGTTCAACAGAAGTAATCAACTCATACAGGATTGGAGAGGGAGTAATTGGTGACAGAATTTTCATTTTGGGTGAACTATCACTTTAAGAGCATTTCTGAGAAGATTTACACATACAAATATTGGAAACATGATGACTGTAAAAGATGAAAGCAGTTCGATCCAGACCTACAGGTGTAACATTTACTGACTGTTGACCGGTAAGATCGTTAGACGGTAAAGAGTATAGAAGAATGGAAAGACTGTGTCAGTGAAGGTGGTTGTGAATGTGTGTAGATGTTTGTTAGTTAAAGGGTCAGAGAATGACACCGTTCCTCTGTCATAGTCCAGATCAACTCTCACACGCTCAAGATCCTGTTCAACAGCAAAGCCAAACCGCTCACCCAGTCCGTACTGCACCCAACAGATATCAGTGTTATAGAAATCCCATCCCTTCCTCTGGTTGGATTCTGAAGTGACTCCAAGACTCCAGGCTGAACTCTCTTTAACTTCCACATCCCAGAAGTGTGTTCCTGAGTTAAAACCCTCTGAACCCAGAATACACTCATAGATATCAAATCTCTCTGGATTATCAGGAAGTGGTTGTTTGTTCTCACTCCATCTCACACCGGTCAGATCATCAGATAGGACGAGACGTGGATTTGCAGTGTTTGGATCCAGAGTCACAGGAGCTGATGAGACACAATCGACAGCTGCTTTTATTCTGATCTATATATAAGAACCGTACACATATTATTATGAATTATGACACTCGTCCTATTGATCAAAACATCATGCATTTTCCTCTAATCACTGTCAGTGTTTTTAGTTTCACACAAATTTTTATCATCGGTGTGTAATGGCATCAGTGACAAACATCAAATGTGTGACTCAAACATGTGTCTCATCAATAGAAACTGATGTTTTGTAAAAGTTTAAATCACAATCAAACAATCAGAGTTGTAGAGATGAAAAACTGTGTCTGTAAAAAGTATTTCAGTATCTGATCATGTTCATTAAATTGGGTCTTAATGTGTGTGTGTATTTAAAGTATATATGTATATAAAGGTTATGGGTATTTGGTGTGCTGCCTGAGGGGAGGGCTCTGAGCTCTGAATTTGGGCCAAACCCAGAGTACTCCCTCCATCCCAGGTTGGGATAGGAATAGTAAGAAGTGAGTAGATGGGGTGGTGGAGGATGGTTGGAAAACGTTCATGGAACAGTCTGCTGTATACCCTTTTATCTCGTAAATTGAATTGATTAATTGAATGTGCTCCTCCCATGTTAATTAGGTTAATTATCTGAACGTGCTCCTCCCAAACTTTGTTAATAAAACATCATTTCAAAAGTTCACACTTACATATAATTAAATACTGTAGAGTAAAGGTTATGCATATTTGGCTTGCTGTTCAAGGGGAGGGCTCTGAGCTCATTTGGCCCGAACCCAGAGTAATCCCCCAAAAAGCAAATGAACAAAGGACAGCAAACAGATGGATTGACTAAAAGACCCCTCAAAATGAGCGCCGAAATTTGACAGACTGGCATTTCTGGAAGAAGCCTAGTTGTTTGACGGGGATGGTCCATGCAACCTTTGATGGGAGCAGGTCTCGGCGTTGGACAGGTGGGCCCAACTGGCCGATGAATGAGGAGGAGGGTGATTTTAGCCACCCAACCGGGGGAAATGCACTGTCTGAGAAAGGCAAGGGAAAGGCAAGGTTGCTCGGCCAAGAGGCTCTCGCAGCATTCAACGGGAGTTCAATATTCACGGCATAGGACGGATAAGCCTTGTCGGACAGATAAAGTCATGTTTGCTCAAATCGGGAGGGCTGTCGCATCATCCAACGGGAGATCAATACATAACGGCATTGGTTGGGTAAACCTCGACAGCAGTCGAAAGAGAAAGCATAAAGAAAGCAGTCGCTCGACCAGTGTGGGTTAGTAAGCCGAGTAGGGTTTGGTTGCCCTTTTTGATGTGATGTGATAGTAAGTTCAGAGCATATACGAAACCCCAAAAAGGTTCAAATAAACATAGTATTGAGTGTGGGGGCAGTAAAAACATTTTGTGAGAATGTCTAGTGTTATGGGTTGTCTGGTGTGGAATCGTTGAATTCCTTTAATGAGGAGGGAGGTTTGTGAAATATTTATCTCAGGGGAGGGAGTGCCATTGTAACGAGTGGGCATTCAGGCAGGCAAAGGAACAGGGTGAGAAGCAGATCCAAATTCAGTAAGAGATTTGTTAAAAAAATCCAATGCTGAAAACACAGGGAGCAGGGGGAAACACAAGATTACCCAGGATACAAGCAAACATTGAACGACTCAAAAACACAAGGGCTATTTATACACAAGACAAGACAAGCTTCAACAAGGTAACAAGGGGGCATGTTAAATTGACATGAGAACACAAGAAGCGGACCAAGAGACACCTGGGGAGACCAAACAACATGAAAAACAACAAAGAACTACAAAACATGGCACAAGACAAGACTCCTAATCTGATGGAAACATCAGTTCAGGAGGGTGGTGGAACAGAGGCGGAACAGGGGTAGGGATGGAGGGCCATGACAGTGTGGGGGAACTGGAGACTGAGGAGGATCAAGGACCTAGGGTGGATCAGGCAGTACAGGTGGATGGGGCGGAGCAGGCAGTGCAGGGACGGTCTCATTGGCTGTGCATGGGTAGCCCCCTCCCAAAATTGTCTTGGAGGGAACTATGGCTGTGCTCTCTGTGCTGGGCTCAGGGGCTTGATCAATCACTGGAGATCTAGTCAGGGGCTGGAGCCATCACTGGACCCTGGTCAGTGCCCAAAGACTGAGGCGTGGTGGCCATCTTGGAGCGAGACTTAGGTGTGGCGACCATGGCGGCTGGAAACTCTGGAATGGCGGAGACTCTGGAACTCTCCTGAGATCCGATCAATTTCTGAAGGCAGCATAAATGTATCCTTTGCTGCCTTTGATATCCCACAATCCTGTGCGTTCCATTCTGTGACAGTTGGGCTAGAAAAATAACAATGGCGTCCGTTTGCTGGTCAGTTAGGTTCAGTTTCAGTTCACTGTTGTCGGGTCTCGTCAATGTAATGGTTATGTTTGCTTGCCTGCCTCTGTCAGGATTTTCCTGTAGATACTATTAAAGACGGTCTTGGATCTTCATCTTCTTCATCATTACTACATTACCCTTGTGTTACTACAGTCAGTGTGTGACAGAAAACCTGACCAAGATAAGATAAGATTTTTCTTTTTCTATTGTGTGCTTGTTCCTGTACACCGGCCAAAACACCGTAACGAAAGTACAGCTGTTCAGGAAGACGCCTCGAGGGAGCTTCGTGGAGTGGATGCTGGATTCATGCGGATTCGTGCTG
>JAULUF010000044.1:9447500-9450000 GCA_031834385.1 Semotilus atromaculatus | reverse complement strand
CACACACACACACACACACTAACTCGTTCACACACACACATACACACTCGCTCACACACACACACACACACACACACAAACTCGCTCACACACACACACACACACACACACACACACACAAGCACATACACTCACAAATGCACACACACACACACACACACACTAACTCACTCTCACACACTCAATAACTCACTCACACACACACACACACACACACACAAACTCGCTCACAGACTCACACACACTCACTAACTCTCACACACACACACACACACACACACACACGCACAGACATGCTCACTATCTCACACACGCACAGACATGCTCAGTAACTCATACACACACACACACACATGCACATACTCACAAATGCACACACTCACACACCCACACACAAACTCGCTCACACACACACACTCAATTACATACACTCACAAATGCACACATTCACACACACACACTAACTCGCTCACACACACACACACTCACAAATACACACACTCACTTGCTCACACACACACAGACTCACACACACTCACTAACTCACACACGCACAGACATGCTCACTAACTCACACACACACTAATTCTCTCACACACACACAGACACACACACACACACACACACACACACTCATGCACATACACTCACAAATGCACACACTCACACTAACTCGCTCACACACACACTCAAGTTTACAGTGTTTAGAGTTTACAAGTGTATAAATTGATGAGTTTATAAGTGTACGAGTTTAGAGTTTATAAGTTTAAATGAGTCTTAAGAGTTCAGTTTATAGTTTAAATGAGTCTAAGAGTTCAAAGTTTATTCATTTATGAGTTAATTAGTTTATAAGTGTGTTAATTCAAAGTTTATTAGTTTAAATGAGTCTCAATGGCTCATTTAGTATATAGAATGGCAGTTTGATTTAGTCTAGGGTTTCAAGGGATTTTGATTTGAATTTTTGACAGTTGGGGAGTTTGAAAATCTGAAAATTCCGCAATGTTAAGTCAATGGGAGTTTTTCCGAGTTTTGATCGTCATTTTTAGGAAAACCGTAAGTCCGATCAGTTTGAAAAGACAGAGCAACTAACTTCAGAATAGGTCAAAGGTCTGAGCCGAGTTTGGAGTATGTGGAGTTAACGGTCTAGGCCGCATTAAAGTCAACAGTTTTCTAAGAAGAATAATAATAATAACTAGACAAAGTTCGTCGAGACAAACTTTAAGTTGGCTTGTGAAAGTTTGGACCAGAAAGTTTGAAGAAGTTGAAAGTAGTTTGAAGTTGAAAGTAGTTTCTAGTTTAAATTAGTTTAAAGTTTAAAGTAGTTGTAGTTTAAATATTAACTTAGTTTAAATAAGTTTAAAGTTTAAATTAGTTTAAAGTTTAATTAGTTTGAAGTAGTTTTAAAGTAGTTTATATTTTAAAGTATTTTAAAGTTTAACTTAGTTTAAAGTTTAAAGTAGTTTATAGTTTAAAGTTTAACTTAGTTTAAAGTTTAAAGTAGTTTAAAGTTGCTAGGGTGTTTCTAGTGGGTTGCTAAGGTGTTCTGGGTGGTTGTTAGGGTATTCTAAGGTATTTTGGGTGGTTGCTAGGGTGTTCTGGGTGGTTGCTAGGGTGTAGCTAGGGCGTTGCTATGGTTTTCCTAAGGTGTTCTGGGTGGTTGCCAGGGTGTTCTAAGGGATTTTGGGTGGTTGCTATGGTGTTGCTAGGGTGTTCGGAGGTATTTTGGGTGGTTGCTAGGGTGTTGCTAGGGTGTTCTGAGGTATTTTGGGTGGTTGCTATGGTGTTGCTAGGGTGTTCTAAGGTATTTTGGGTGGTTGCTATGGTGTTATGGGTGGTTGCTATGGTGTTCTAATGTATTTTGGTTGGTTGCTAGGGTGTTCTAAGGTATTTTGGTTGGTTGCTAGGGTGTTCTGGGTGGTTGCTAGGGTGTTCTAAGGTATTTTGGGTGGTTGCTATGGTGTTGCTAGGGTGTTCTAAGGTATTTTGGGTGGTTGCTAGGGTGTTGCTAGGGTGTTCTGAGGTATTTTGGGTGGTTGCTATGGTGTTGCTAGGGTGTTCTAAGGTATTTTGGGTGGTTGCTAGGGTGTTGCTAGGGTGTTCTAATGTATTTTGGCTGGTTGCTATGGTGTTGCTAGGGTGTTCTAATGTATTTTGGGTGGTTGCTAGGGTGTTGCTAGGGTGTTCTGAGGTATTTTGGGTGGTTGATATGGTGTTGCTAGGGTGTTCTAAGGTATTTTGGGTGGTTGCTAGGGTGTTGCTAGGCTGTTCTAAGGTATTTTGGTTGGTTGCTAGGGTGTTGCTAGGCTGTTATAAGGTATTTTGGTTGGTTGCTAGGGTGTTGCTAGGGGGTTCTAAGGTATTTTGGGGGGTTGCTAGGGTGTTGCTAGGGTGTTCTGAGGTATTTTGGGTGGTTGCTATGGTGTTGCTAGGGTGTTCTAAGGTATTTTGGGTGGTTGCTAGGGTGTTGCTAGGGTGTTCTAAGGTAATTTGTGTGGTTGCT